>WEKX01013207.1:156674-218979 GCA_013390025.1 Pitta sordida | reverse complement strand
AAAGTGAGGCAAGCGAAGGGGGACAAGTGCTGTGTGCTGGGAGGGGGCAGCTGTCTCTGCCCTCTGGGACCGTATGGGCAGCGCTGCCTCTCCTGGGAAGTGTGGATGTTAAAGGGAAGGAAACTCCTATACCGACCCAACCCCCACCGGGGACACCCCTTCCCCGCCGCGGAGGAATAGCGAGCATGTGTGGTGGCAGCAGCCAGGTTTCCAAGCCCCCCTCTGACTCAGGAGAATCTGCGGGCCTCTAAGGGCCGCCGTGACCGTGCACCCACAGCCCAAACCCCGTGCTGGGGCGCCCAGGCACGGGCATGGGGGAGTAAGCAGCAGCGCGGCCACGGGGCCAGTACACCTCGCTGCGGCTGCCAGTGTGGACTGCCAGCGTGGGGCCGTGCCACGGGGCTGGGGGGNGGGAAGTGTGGATGTTAAAGGGAAGGAAACTCCTATACCGACCCAACCCCCACCGGGGACACCCCTTCCCCGCCGCGGAGGAATAGCGAGCATGTGTGGTGGCAGCAGCCAGGTTTCCAAGCCCCCCTCTGACTCAGGAGAATCTGCGGGCCTCTAANCGGATTCGTGGGGAGAGGGGTGTCTCCCGAGTCAGAGGGGGCTCAGAAAGGGTTCCCTTTGCTCCCCTGTGCTCAGAGAGCCCGAGAGGAGAAGCAGAAAAGTGTCCCCAGCCCTCTGGAGTGAGGGGGGGTGGAGCAATGGGCATGGCCTGCATGCATATTAATGACCTGCACTTCTTTGTGAGTTTGGCTTTTCACGAGGCCCGTGGCCTGACCCGTTCCTCATGAATGATGGGGTATAACTGTATCTTGGCTTCAAGTCAAGTTCATCCATTGTGGAATCTCACAGCAATTAAAACTCTTCTAAGCTACTGCAGCATCAGATCTGTGGTAATGCCGCAATGGGAGCAGATGAGATTGTTTTTCATGACAAGGGCACTTTCTGGAATGCTGGATCCATAACTATATACACAAAACTGGAGTATCTCTACCAAACTGGGAGTTCAGTGTATGTAGGAAGGTAGATGCATGACTGCATCTGAGAAATGACATTACTTCACCATACCTGGTATCTGGCCTGATGTTTTTCTGTATTTTCAGAGTTTTTTCTTATGTAAAGAAAACATTGCAAGGGAAACTCACTGCTTTTTCTTTTCCATGTGCTGTGTAGTATGTCACTTGACACTTGCTAGCTAGCTTCTGAAAGAAATCTTCTAGTTCTCTTTCTTTTCCTTTTTCTGTTTTTCTTTGCAATATTGTAATGTTGTAATAATATTGTATACTGCCACCAGGTCAGAGAATTAGTGACCGTTTTTTGCTGACTCCAATTTGTGTTCAATAAAATGTGAAGTCTGAGATGCATGATACAGTCTTCTTTCTTTAAAGAATACTCTTCCTCCTTCGTGTATTTCAGGTAAAGCGCTCTGTCTTGCCCAGTCACACCTCAACGGAAAGGTATAATAAAAGTCTTTACTGTCAATCTATTTTTAGTCTGGTTTTGGTAGTGTCTGTTCTTTCCTCTTTTTTAGTCTGCTTTTACTAGTACTGGATGCAGGCAAAATTGTATCAATCTGAGCTGTGTAAAGAGAAAAGTGTCCCTCACTTCCCTGGGTGCTCCCATGAGAGTGTCCTTGCACCCTGAAGGGGTCCCACGGAGGGAGGCATTACTCCCTGCTCTCCCATGCTGAAGTCTGTAAACTTATAGACGGGTTCTCATGTGAAGCTCACTGGTCAACACCACCTGCAGTGTGAAAAACATGTTGACTTAACTGTATAAGAATTGCTCGGGACTTCAATAAACAGATTCAGTGTGTTAACCTGCATACGGAGTCCATGTCTCTCGACACCGCTCTACAGTATATTTGAACTCTGCAAGCTGAGGTTGTCATTAATTGTCCTTGCTGCAAAGAGCTGTGTGGTTCTTGTTTTAGACAAGTCCTTTTGCTCAGAGCCCGTGACAGCCTATATTTTCTGTCAACTCTTTTTCCCTTATTGTTATTTGTGTGTATTCGCAGGAAGAAATTTACAAGCAATGCTTTGTACACTAACGATCATTCCTTCCCTTTCTTCAGGCAGATGGAATTGAACCCCTGTGAAAATGGCTGTGTAAAAACAGAAATTAAACATCAAGAGCAAACGCTTATTAAAAGTCTGGAGTGTTTTAACTTGGAAACGAATGAGGGGAGCAGTAATGTTTCTGTTGAAGATCATGTAGCAGATGATTTGGCAGGTAAGTATATGTGCTGTCTTTTATCCAGGATCGTTACTCTGTAAGTGTAAAGGAAGGGATGCGTAGGCTGCCTGTGACAGTGCTGATCCCTTGCTTCCCAGGAGAGGGAATGTCTGTTTTCGTCTGGAATCACAGAATATTCTGAGTTGGAAGGGACCCACGAAGATCAACTCTTAAACAGCACCACTGCCTCCCTGCTGGGAATCGAACCCCGGGTGTCTCGCATGAGAGGCAGGACACTCACCACTGCACTAAAGTGGATTTTCCACTATCTGCGTTTGCAAGTCTTCTCGGCATAACTCCTGCTGCTCTTGTTGATGGCTAACTTGGGACTGAATGGGGAAGGAAATTAAAAATTCTTTTTTGGACAAGCTGAGGCCCTCCAAATGCTGATTGACCTGCATAACAATACAGGCTGACAGAGCTTGGGCTCTTCTTGCATTGTGGACAGACACATTATTGCCAGAGGCCCTTCACTGGGAATGCTGGCACCTTTGCTGGTATGTGGGGCTGCAGTGTTAGAAGGAGGACATTGAAGCTTTGTGTGCCTGTCTGGGGGGTCTTGAACTTGCAGTCACTCTTGATTGCTCTGACAAATCTTTACAGAAAATTAATCCTTTTTCTCCAACTGAGAATATACTAGAAAATATCTTATTTCTTCTACTACCTTAACAATAGCATGAGAGTTAAATTTGTACATGATTTCAGTTGAACTAATTCAGTAATTTGGATAAGTCTATTTAAGTAACATGATTTCTGCTCATCCTGTTGAATGTACTGTACCATTCTTGAACGGTAGCTTTCTCTGCCTGGCTGTTATTCCAAAACATGCATATGCAGTAAGTGAATCAGCTGAAGTTTTAAAGCCCAAATTAATGATCATAGTGATTTTGCTCTCGTGTGGGGTCTCTTTGGAGTTTTTCCCATTTCCATGGCTGGTGTTATGTAGTTCGACAAGTCCCTGCCAAATAACATGCGTGTCACCATTTAGCATTATAATACCTCAAGAAAACAGCGCTAAAGCAAGGAGATCAAACTGATTTTTAAACGTGCTCAAGTCTTTAAGTCCTGTAACAAATTTCGGTATTTCATTTAGGGTTTACAGTGTTGAGTTTGAAATTTCAGAGGATCCTGGGCTTTTTGCATAGCCCTCCTGTGGAGTCACTGCAGACTTGGGCTGTTTCTGTGCTCCCCAGCCTGTGTATCTTGGTGAAGGACAGATCAGTCACATAATTCAAACTCTAGTTCTTTAGCAGAGGCACTTTGCTTGCAAATGTCAGTGAGGACTGAGGCTATTTTTTATCCTGCCCTGGAGAGACTGGGTGAAGTCTCATTGCTGTTACTGGGTGTGAGGGTTGTTTTTTCACCCAGCACCAGATTTATTCAGTGGTTCTGAAAGCAATAGGGACTGCTGACTGCTGCAAGGCTGTTTTCAGATGTCATTTGGAGGAATAGAGTTCCTTGCAGCTTGATCCCTTCAGCTAGAAGCTCAGTTTTACTTCAGATCTCTCTCTAAACCTTGCTGACACTTGAAAGGCTCCCTTTCCTGGAGAGACAGGTTCATTGGGAAGTCTTGGATGCTAGTTTAACAGTCTGCCAGCAAGATGTGCTGTAGCCGTGGCTTCTATAGTGCAGATGCTGTAAATGTCTAATTTTTGCTTGAATTGTTCTATAATGTTCTCCATGAGTTCAGAAGGTCTTACCACATATAGGATTTATAAGAGATTTTTGTCTTCCTTCAGAAGTGCTTGGGTAGTGATCTGTGTATTTGAAACAGATGTACTTGACCCCAAAGAAGAGATAAAATACACCACAGTGGGCAAGAGGAACATGAATCTTTTTCTGGGAAAGTTTAAAGATATTAATAGAAATCAGGGCGAACATAGCAGTCTTTGATATCATAGCACTGTCCATCTAAGCAGCCAGTTTCCTTACTTATCAGAAGGGCCAAATGCAGCACTATTTTTCTGTTGCTTTTGAAAATGCACTGTGCCACTTCAACAATACTGGGAAAGTTACAATCACACGAGAAGTAATCTGCTCCCTGCTGCACCCAGTCACCTCTTCAGCACTCTTCTCTCTCATAAGACTGTCCTTGCTGAGGGTGTGCTGGCTCACCTGCAGTGGAGCCTGGTGCTTGGTCTGTCTGATTAAAAGAAATGAGGAGGAGACTGGTTGAAATGTGGTCTGAGCACCCAACGGCCCTGTGGTGAGAGTCATGGTGCTGGCAGGGAAGCTTTTAAACCTGCATGATCCTGATATTCAAGTGCCTGCCTTCAAATAGGAAGGCATCTTGCAAAACAAGAATAGCAGTATTTGTATGTAACTTTTGTTTTTCTTCTCTCTTATGAATGTTAGGCATTAAAGAAGATGGAGAGGACAAGCTGCAAGCTGTAGAAAGCTGTGGTACACCCAAGTTGCTGCAGTCAGAAAGAAATTGTTTAAGTGGATTGACTCTGTGTGAGAAAGACGGAAATGAAAATGATTCTCCTACCTTCTTCAGTGTCATGGGCAATAGGTACTACAGATTTCAATTAAAAGGATTATTGAAACTTTAAGTCTTTAATTGACTTATTTTTAAGACTTTTGTCTGTAAAGCCATGTTTACTGAGATTACAAGACTGCCTACAGCGCAGTAATTGGAAGAAGGTATCTTTTGTAAAATTAGCTCCATGGAGTCAAGTGGGAGGTTTTTCCTTGTTTGTAATTGCAAGCCTTTTTTGTTCACCACCAAATGTGTGTTTTCTGCAGTTATTTACTTTACCATAGAGAAACAAAAGTTATGTCTATAAATTTTACTTCTATGCAGATGACGTGGACAGGAAATGTAATTTTGGCTTTAGAAGTGACACAAAGGGAATTCTTAAGATAACAATCTTTTCTGCTTGTCCTGGGCACCAGGTTCAGTGATATTGAACTTCGTGAGGAGGAGGGCATACCAACAGAAGAGTTTCTGGAGTCATGTTATGCAATTGTGCCTGTTCTGGGTAAGCAGCTTCTTTCCTTCTGACTCATTTTCTCTGCCAGAAAAGGTGGAGCAGTTGCTTTGGAAAACTTGTTTCCACTAAAGTGAGGTGTGTAGTAGAAACAGTATCAGCAGAATCAATTTGGCACCAGAGCATGCTGCTTACTCTTCTGCTTTAAAGAGGGTCCACTTCCATTTAGGAGGATTGCACATGTCACATGTTTGGAAATCCATGGATGTATCTGGAACAGTAATTTCCTCCCCTCAGAAGAGCAGCACAGATACCTTACACATCCAGTACAGCTGCCAGCACACCATCAGATATATTGTCTGTTTGATTTTTCCAAAGATTTCTATCTCCAGTTAGTACAGCCCCTGACCTGCATCTAACAGTGGATGTGAGGTACCTTGAAGACTTCTAAATTGTAGGTCAGGTTATTTTAACACTTTTACCAACCAGGGTGGATTGGTTCTACACCAAAGACAAGCTTGAGTTTACATCATTCATTTAGTATTCTCCTGCAGTTAGAAGGATTGTGAAAGAGAGTGAAAGAAATTAATTGTTGCTAAAACATGAGGACTGGAAAAAGACACAATTTTAAAATATGACCTTTTATTTTTTTCTAGACAAGCTGGGACCAACTGTGTTTGCTCCTGTGAAAATGGATTTTGTAGGCAACATTAAGGTAACAGCTTATTTCTAGAACTGATTTTGGGTTTTTAAACAAAATATCTATTTTAGACACTACAGCTCAAAAATATGTGGTAGGAGTCAACACCGGAAGACTCTTTAATGTCGGATAATATTACCATCTGTCAGATCAGAGCACTGAAATGCCCTTAATTCTGTCCCTACAGTACGTGCTGAATTTAATAAATCCAGTTGTGTGCAAACGTAGAAAAATACTTGATTGACTGCCAAGTAAAACATCTGTTACACCTCATGAATATGACTGATTCTGAGCTGAGTAGGTTGTAAGTCATGTTAGAAATGTTGACTTTAAGCTGTAAAACAGATGGGTGGGGGAGGAAACCCCTTTGTTCAACCAAGTAAGAGGAAGTTAATGCATTAAGAAGCAGATTCTCATCAGGATGGGGCAGATCCTGCAGGCTTGGTTCGTGTCCTGGAAGTTCTTCCAGCACCTGAAAAAGTTTGAAATACATACTGGTTATGAGACAAAATGCATTCATAGCAAGATATCTCATAGTTTTTCTTTCAAGTAAACAAAAAAAAAAGCAAAACATATATTCGGTTTGTACGATAAGGAACATTGTATACATTCAGATTTGTTTGGTGCCAAATAAGAAAGGTATTCACTTATCTTACAGAAGGTAGCCACTGAAAGACTGAAAATAGCAAGAGAGAAGAATCCTATTTAAAAAACAAAACCATCAAATATTTATTATGAAGTGATAGACAACCACTCCATTAGTAGAAGACAAGTCTGTTTTCCTGCCCCTTATATATTGTATCTTGTTGTGTATAAAAACTCGAGAATACACCGTAAACGTAAGCTTGCTGATGACTGCTAAGGGTAATTGAGAATTTGCAGCTTAGGAGTTGTCAGAAGGTGACATTGCTGGTAGTTGAAACTCAGGGCAAATGGGACTTTGCTTGGAGAGCAAATTTCCTTTCCACCAATCTGGAGGATGTTATGTGAACCTTGAAGCATTTTGTTGCACTCGAATGGTAGGTCCCGTGTAAGTTGTTGACTGAGGTGCATTATTTTGGGTGTGTTAGCTAAATGGCAAAACTGATATGCCTGGGGTGGTGCCCTGGGATGTCATGCCTAGTCTGTGATGTGGGTGGGGATCTGTAGTACCTCTTAGCAGGGAAGAGTCTTGGTAAATGGGTGGTATTTATAAGACAGGCCCCTGTTTGGTGCTAAAAGCCTGAAGCTTTACCCATTTGTTTTCTTTTACCATTTATTTTTCCCAGAAAATAAATCAGAAGTTTATAACTAACAAAGAGGAGTTTGATACTCTTCAGAAGATAGTGCTCCATGAAGTGAACGCTGGTGTAGCACAAGTTAGAAACTCTGCTACAGAGGCTCTCCTGTGGCTGAAAAGGTAATGGTATCTGCCTTACAGCAGTAACTACCAGGGTGCAATGAGGGACCTTTCACCAGTACAGGTTTGTGTACATGAAGCAAACTGATTACTTTGAGCAGACTCCCATCAATCCAAACTGGCCAAGTTCAAGATTAATGTGTTGTCTGTGGTTGTATCACTGCAACTTGGTCAAGAGGCTTGAAAACACAATCACAGGCAACATTTTTCCCCCATAAAAGTAAAATTACAGTGAATGACTGATTCTACTGGGCCAGAGCATCAGGCAGATGATTTCAGACTGCAGCAGAAGTGTTTAGCAAAGTGGTTTTCCCTTGGGCTGAGAGAGATGTGGCTGCATTTTTTTATTCAGTGAAAATGGCTCCTTAGTTCTGAGTTTTATTGCACTTCTGAGTTGTATTGTGGTTTTGGGGACTTTGTTATATTTTGGATTACTTAGTTATAAACATGGGTTCTTTTTATTTCATGGGTTCCTCCTGGCAGAGGCTTAAAGTTCTTGAAAGGATTTTTGACAGAAGTAAAGAATGGGGAAAAGAATATCCAGACAGCTCTGAGTAAGTGCCAGTTGCTTTATTTTTGATGTGCTTCCGAATTTGTGTGCTTGGCTATTTTCCTCCTTGTTTAGAACCTGTCTTTTCTTCAGTGACTAATGATGCAAGTAATCTCTAAAACACAACACTGAAAAATGCAGGTTTTTAAAATGGCTGCCTTGAGGTGGGTTACGGCATAACTAGTCAACATTGATTTATTAGCAAATAAAGATCACTTTAATCGGCATACTTTTGTCAGGTGAGACAGTCATATCTTAGGGAAACAAGGGCTTTGTCTCGTTCCACTTTCTTCACTGGTTTTCAGTGAGAGTGCTCCCAAATTTGTAATTTTTGTTTTATTAGTTTTTTAGTTCTATGTGAGATTGGCCGTTACTCTTTGAAATCACCTCTTTGCCAGTATGGATGCGAATTGCCTGCATCCATTAGAAGGGCATTTGTAACAGAGAAGAAGGAATTTTTTCCAAGTGCAAAATTTCTGACGCTCACTGAATCAGGCTAGTGTCCATGAGAAGTGCAAAACAAAATACAAACCCCTCTTAGAGGTGACTTGGTTGTGCCTGAGTAAGGCCCTCTCTATATGCATGCAGTGTAATGTTATACATTATAATCCTTTAAAACAGCTTTGAAGCAGCTTTTTTAAAAGCTTTTTATTTTAACCTATTTTAACTAGCTAAGCAGTTGCCCTATAGGATTAGTGAAAAAAAACTACTACTAAGTCTGTAGCAGCTCTAGGAGTGGGATTGTAAATACACTGCTAACAGATGTGGGCATTAAACACCATGGAAAGTCAAGGTATTTATTTGACCTGAGTTTGAAGGCTTCAGGACTACTTCTTGAATTGCTCAGTGCCTGCAGCAGAGCCATGCTGCTGGGTTTTTCCCCACTTTTTCATTCCCTTTCTTCCTCTGAAAAGCTCTTCCATATCTGTATTACCGGAGCAGCTTTCCTGTTGGAGTTTCACCCTATAGAGTATTTTCTCAGACTTCCTGTCTGTTAGAACACTTACTTGCTGTGGATGAGTTGGAAGGAGATTTGACAGCAGAGCTGAGACCCCAGTGCAGGAATCCCAAATCTGTCATCTCCTTTCAGTCATAACTTTGGTACTTGGTCGCAGTTGTTATTTACATCCACTGGCAAGAATATACCCTTGAATAATTATTTCTAAGCTCTGAGTTCTCCTTGTCATGCAGACTTAAAACTGCCATACATCGATCTCTTGATTTATTGTTTTTTCTTCCTTCAAGACAATGCTTATGGAAAGACATTACGGCAGCACCATGGTTGGGTTGTCCGGGGGGTCTTTGCGGTAAGTATTTATCTTGGTTGCTGATCTTATGCTGTGTTTAACTAATAAACTGTATTAGAACTCTGAGCATTAAAATGAACGGGTTTCTTTGCCAGACTTTATGTGCAAGGTGAGGATTGTAGGTATCACTGTGCTTAGTATTGAAGGGAACCTGCCTTCTGGAGACAAAACAGAGAGATCGCGCGTGCATGCACAGTCGTTCAATATGTATTTTTGAGGAGCTTGCAGGGCTATTAAATTAAGAAATGGAGATTTGAGGTTACTTTTTTGAAGATAGATCAGTCTTTGAGCATTCAAGAAGGGTTAGTGCAGAATGTGTGGCGAGCTGAAGTAGAATATACTGGCTAGAGAAAATTTTTTGTCCAGTCTAGCAGCTCCCCCTCGTGTCTGTCCCTGGAAAATTATAATTGAAATTACAAAAGGAAAAAGGAAAGCCTCATCTAGGCAACCATGGCTTTGAGTCGGAGAAACAGAAATGCAGGGAAGAGCTTTCTAAAGAGCATTTTAAGAATTTGGTGCTGAAATGTGTGACATTGGGTTGGGAGCTCCCTTAACAAGCTGTACTTAATTTGGTGTTTGTACTTAATTAGTTTCTAATATATGCTATTTATTTGTACAAAATGTAATAGAGACTGTAAAAATCAGGCCTCTCTGAAGATGTCTTAAGTATGCAAAAATAATAAAAAATAAAAATGAAAAAAAGAAACTTACCCTCACTTCTAGTTAACATTCTTGCACACACAGTTAAATTAAAGCTATTTAATGTAATCTTATTAGTTTATTATTTCGTAATTAAACTAATATAATTAATGTTAATTATTAGTGCAGGCTAAGTGCAAAGAGGGAGGTCTTTGAAGTTTTTTGTGACTTTAGTTATGTTTGTTTTCATGTTCTGTTTTGCAAATCTAAAAGCTTTGGTTCCTCTCCCAGTTAGCTTTAAGGGCAGCTCCAACATATGAAGACTTTGTGGCAGCTCTGTCTGTAGAGGAGTGTGATCCTCAGGAAGAAACATTTTACAAAGGAATGCAGAGGGACCTCAACATTTACTTACCAGCCATGGAAAAGCAGCTAAATATCTTGGACACTCTCTATGAAGTACATGGTTTGGAGTCAGATGAGGTGGTATGACTACAGCAAGACCACATCTTAAAAATTCAGGGACTGTGTCTGTTAACAAAGACTTCTTCCATTCTGGTTTTTTGAACATCATTTCTGTTCTTTATATCTTTTCAGTGGGAAGGGTGTTGTGAGTGTTCTTGGGCAAGGTTATTGTGATTTTTTTTTTTTTGTTATGCTTGTTTTGCATTTAAATGCAGAGGTACTGTTTCTCTTTGGGTCAGAACTATGTCCATGATGAATGTTTTTAACTGCTTCGCTTCTGCCTGTGCACTTTTTCTTCTCTTCACCTCATAAAAGAAAGCAAAGTAGAATTTGGCCTTTGCTCCTGTACCTTAGGAGGGACCTGGATGTGCCGCAGAGCTGTTGGGTTCTTAACACAGCACCCAGGCAGCTGCTGCTGGCTCTTCCTCTCCCATTCCCTATGCCCATTCCCTACCATGGTGTAGGAGAACAGAGGGAGTGTGTTACTGGTAGCCAAAAAGAAGGGCAGCTAAACACCAGCTTATAATGCAGTGAGTTTGTCCCTTAATTTAGGTTGAAGCTTTTTAATGCAAATATTTTATGTATTTGCATTAAATGAATATTTATTAAATAAGTGCTTTAATCCAAAGATTACAGAGCTCTTCACCACAGGTGTATGTGGCTGGTGGTCTGAGCAGCCCCAGGAACCAGCCTTTGAAACAGGGCCTTGTGTTCCCTAACCAGCTCCCAGTATGTGCCATGGTTTCCCTGTCAGCTCCTGCTGGTGGACTGACCACAGGAGATTTGCTGGCACAGACTGACAGAGTCCAGCTAATTTCAGCAGTGCTTTACATAAGCATTTGAGAATCATGTCCGTTGTAGTGGATTATTAAGTTTTTGGTGGGTTTTTCTGTTTGGGGTTTTAGGGGTTTCTTAAATTCATGCAAAATCAGAATGTTTGCTTTTAAATTGAATATAGCTAGCAGTTTAAAAAGCAGATACCATTAAAATTCTTCCTAGGCTGCCATAGAAGTGGATGTGAAATGAGTAAAGTGTAGGGGAGGCTGAAATTTGTGATGGAGCTGTTACACATTGGACCAGTTATGAATCCTGAATTTTGAAATTATTTAGAAGTGATTGAAAATTAAGAAAGTAAGATTTACCCTTTTTCCTATTTTACTGGTACAGATAAAAGTGTGCTCCTTAGCATTGCTGCTATTAAAAATAATAAAGTAGTCCTTTTGGCTAGTGATAGGGTTAAGGATAAAATTCCTAATTTTGTTGATGACCTGAAGGCAGGCTGGGAATTACTGGCTGCCCATTCAAGGCATAAGCAGGTTCTCAGTGTTGCCCTGGGGCTTCAGATGAGTTTGTACAAAGAGTTGATTTTAACTCTTGTGCAGGAGAAGAAAAGACTGTGCTAATGAGGTACTTAAAGTTAGTAACTCTTCATAAATACAGAAGTCAGTGGCTTTTGCTACACTGAAAACTGTTGTCAGTAAAATGAATGTACTGCAGATCTGCTGCACATTGAATACTTGATCTTTTCTGAAGAGCCTAGCATTGTAAGCTGTAAGAAAAGTATATGATACTTGAAGAAAAGGCCAGCATCACACTTGTTGTATAAAGAAAGATACTGTGACTCTAATCAGGCATTTTATAGAATCTTAAAATATGCCGAGTTGGAAAGGACCCATCAGGATCATAAAGTCCAGCTCCTGGCCCTGTGCAGGACACCCCAAGAATTGCACTGCATGCCTGACAGCATTGTCCAAATGCTTCTTGAACTTATACAGGCTTGGGGCTTCCCTCGGGAGCCTGTTCCAGTGCTCAACCACCCCCCTGGGTGAAAAGCTTTAACCTGAAGTCCAATTTAAACCTCCCCCGACTGAGCTTCGCGCCATTCCGGTGAGTCCTGTAACGGGTCACAAGAGTAAAGAGCTCGGTACCTGTCCCTCCTCTTCCCCTCACAAGAAAGCTGGAGACTGCAATGAGGTCTCTCCCTTCAGTCTCCTCCAGGTTGAACAAACTGAGTGACCTCAGTTGCTCCTCATAAGGCTTCTCCTCCAGACCCTTCACCATCCTCACAGCCCTTCTTTGGCTCTCTTAATAGCTTAATGTCTTTTTTACGTTGTGATGCCCAAAACTGCACGCAATATTGAAGGTGAGGCCACACCAGTGCAGAGCAGAGTGGGACAATCCCCTCCCTCAACCTGCTGATGATGCTTTGCCTGATGGCCCCCAGGGCATGGTTGGCCCTCCTGGCAGCCAGGGCACTGCTGACTCATATTCAACTTGCCATCAACCAGGACCCCCTGGTCACTTTATTCAGAGCTTCTCTCCAGTCTCTCGTTCCCTAGTCTGTACAGACAACCAGGGTTGCCCTGTCCCAGGTCTAGCACTTCCCCTTGTTAAAACTTCATACATTGCCCATCTCCCTGATTTGTTAAGGTCTGTCTCCAGTGTCCCTCTGCCCTCAAGAGAGTCAACAGCTCCCCCTGATTTAGTGTCATCAGCAAACTTCTACTTAGTATTCCTTCAGGTCCTGCATCCAGGTCATTTATGAAGATACTGAAGAGCGCAGGGACTAAGATCCAGGGACACAGGGAGCCCTGTGGAACCCCACTCGTGACAGGTCACCACTCTGATGTCACCCCATTCATTATTACTCTCTGTGCCCCAACTGCACACCCATCGTGTAACAAAGTTATCCAGCTTCCCTTGATCAACTAGGTGGGATACCTGTCAGAAGGAGGGTTTGACAAGCAAGACTTTCCTCTGTGCTGGCTGTGACCAATGACTGTTGTCCTCCAAATGTTTTTCAATACCTCAAAGAATAATCTTTTCCGTGATTCTACCAGGCACTGAAGTGAAGCTGACAAGCCTGTAGTATTCAAGGTCCTCCCTCTTCCCTTTCTTGAAAATTGGGACAACGTTCACCAGCTTCCCATCTACTGGGACTTCTCTGGATTCCCAAAACTCCTCAAAAATGATTGAGAGTATTTAAATAGTGTGACTTCCTTGTTCTATCATCGTCTCTGAGTTGTATTTATGTGTAGTTACTACATACTCCCAAGAGGGATCAGAAGGAATGAGGTTTTAGTTTTTTGGATTCTCTTAATTCAAGTAGTATATGTTTCAGTGGGAAGTCAAAACTTTTGACCAAAGCTGTATTCTATACTATTTCACTACACAGAGGGCTAAAAATGAAACAAGAGCCTTTGGGATTCAGCTGTCTGCCGCTTTTAAGCGTGAATGCAGAGGAACCAATCCTGTAGTAGAACAACCAACTCTCCATCTTGCATGGTTTCTTCAGAGTTTTCAGCTATTCTGTGGGAAACTGGCATAGCAGTTTTTAGTTAAATGCTCTGGAAAGGTAATGGAGACCACATTTACACAAAGTTATGGGGAGACCAGGAAGAGATCCCTCTTCCCTAGAAATGAACTGTCAGATCATGACGAAAATTGACTTCCCTTTTTGCTCTAAGTTTTTCCAGTATAAGGAAAGTGTTTCAGCACTTAAATATTTGGAGGTATTTTGGGGTTTTCTATATGTTTTGTTTGTTTTGGATTTTAACAATAAGGAAAAGCACTCAATTGTTAGATGTGTGTCAGACCCGATGTTTGTTGCAGAAAATCATGAGGCTTTATTTTGTAGGCAAAGAATGTAACAGCTTCAGTGGACCACTAGCTTCAGCAATTGCTAGGTTCTACCATTCTTCTGTCTTCTAATAAATAGAGAGAACATTCCACATTGCTTCTCTTCTAATCAGCATGGCATTCTGCCTCAGAGCAAGCTTTCTCATCTTGCTCTTCTGTGTAAAGTTAGTCTTTCTGAACTCTGGAATTGGTGCTTGAGAACATTCTTGGGAGACCGTGACTTCAGGAGACTCCTTTGTGCTTGTTGTTCAGCAGGACACTTGTAGAGAAGGAATTGTGCAAGGTCTCCTTGCCCTCAAAACTTGCACTTCACCATGCACTGCTCTCGCAGGGCATTGAGCACTTCTAAGGCTTACAAATGCTGTCCTTGCAGTCCAGCAACCACTGAGAAAGAAACCCATGCAGCGTATTGCAGAGCAACTCCCAAGTTACACCTCTAAGGATGCAACAAACCAGATGGCCAAATGGCAGCAAATGCACTGCTAGACAACTCACCTTTTCCTGTGATGTCAGTTTGGCAAGCAGAGAGGATGGCTTTGGATTTTAATAGTTGTAGAGAACAAGCAATTAATTTTTGACAATCAGATTTAGATTTGGAGAGAAGGTCAGTGTTTTCGGTTTGATTTTTTGTTTTGTTGATTAGTTAGGGTTGTTTTCTTTATGTTGGTTTCTTTTTTTTAATGACTGACATGTATGAAAAACTGACCTGCATACTGATAGAGATGCACATGACTCTCAGATAACAGCACCCTTCTTCTGCATACTTTACATGACCTCGTTGGGTTTCTTAAATAGTGCAAGTCTAAAGTTTTGCATACCTTTGCTTTAGAAATGCTTTTACCTGTTTCCTGCAATGTCTAACAGTTGCATATTCTCAGGGATTTTGCTCATCCGTAGCGAAATAAGAGTAATCACAGCTTTACCCTAGGAGGGAGTAAGGCTGCTTTTTGTGAAGTTAGTAGAGCAGAACATAGAAGTCTGATACAGCGGATGGTGCTGGCCATGTCTGTCCAACGCCCACGCCTGCTGAGACATGGTAAATCCCAGTGCAATCTGATAGAAGTGCTACCTAGTACTGAATAATGGCAGTCAGCATATTTGAATGGAGATCATGAACACATATTTGTTATATAGTGGCGTTGGCATTAGAGCAGAGCTCTCAATTCCAGTCAAGGTCTACTTAGCAATGGGACACTTTTATTTATTTTATTTATTTTGTTATTTTCTTTTTTTTAAAAAAACCTATGTTCTGAAGCCCCCTCTACTGTTTCAAGGCACCATACTCAGTTCCATTGAAGTTCTGTGACATTACAATGTAGAATATGAACTGCATACTCATTATTGTAATGTAAACTTAAGGAGTCATTGAAACATCCTGTCTTGACACTGTTGTACTATGGGTCTCCCTTAACAGATGCACTTAAAGTGCAGGGCCATATACCTTCACTTACAAACTTGCGGTAAAGCATCATCAGGATTTAGGCTACAGCTTTTTGCTTTTAAAATGTACCGTAGTTTTAAAAGTGTCACTTGGTTGGCTGGACATATAAAAAGTATGCCCAAAATATGCCCTGTTTGTTTGCAGTGTGCTTTGGCAAAGAAGTGTGGACCATTGTAGAAAACAGTGTTACATATGTCCATATGCTGGACCTTCTAACCCTTTCTTTTTGTTATTGCTTCAGCTTTTATGAAAAGCTTTAGGGAACTTTAAACTGACTTTCAGACACCTGGAAAGATCATTAGCATGTTCCCACCTGGCTGCCTTCCCCTCCCTGATGCTTTCTTTCTATCCGCTGTCATCTGCTTTTCTATCAGAGCTGTTGCTGTTGGAGCATCCCTCTGTAGGAGTGCAAAGCAGAACGTTTTGTAAGGGATACAGATATAAACTTGGAAAATCAGACCTGAATTCTCTGGCAGGCAAGGAGAGAAACAGATGGAGAATGTGCTACTTTTTTTCTGGAATTTCACCCTGAGTTGACATATTTTACCAGGAACACTACATCACTTCAAATTTTTTTACTTCACCAGTGAAATCAAATTGAGACACTTGAGATTTGACAGTTCTGCCTCATAGGAGTGAAAGCACAAGGTTTTTTTGTTTTACTGGTTGTTTGGATTTTTCTGTTTGTTTGGGGTTTCTTAGTTTAGTTTGATTTCTCTGGTGTGCATAGTGCAGATAACAAAAGAAAAAGTGAAAGAGTGAGGTCAGGGAGTAACTGAATTCATGCCTCACTCCTACCTTCTGTAGCCCTTTGGTGAACAAACCCTGCAAACCACTGAATGCTCCATGCAATATAAAATCACCCTTGTGCAGAAGAGTTACTATAACACGCTTATGCTCTGAGGAAACCAAGGCTATAGCAGATCCTGATCACAGTTTACACAAAGATTTAAGTTCTTGGTTTGAAGTTAGAACAGAAGTGAATGTTTCACTTAAACACACATGCGCGATCCCACTGGCATGCAGGTCTTCAAGGTGTAGTCTTTGATTGTCTTTTTTTTATCCCTTTCTTGGTATAGGATTTCTGTCTCCACATACTCCAGATATATTAAAGGTTTCATATTTTAAAATATGAAACTTCCTTGGTTTCATTCCGTGATTTTTGCTTAACACCGTGTTAACTTCCTTTTGCATTGCAGCATTCAAGGGGTCCAAAATTTGATTCCTTTATTGAAAGCCATCTTGAAAGTTTGGGATTTATGTCTACTTGAAACTAAACAAGTAAATTGCATTCCAGAATCTAGTAATCAAACAAAGCCAAGACATTTTGCTTTTTTGTTTCCTTTCCAATTTTCTTTTTTCAAGCCAATTCTGGGCATGCATTTTATCAATGTCAAGCTGAGCTTACTGCAAGCCTTACTTTACATAGTAAAATGCATTATATACATACTGAATTACATTTAAAGATGAAGAGAAGGTATATTGCCTCACACTTTAAATTTACTGAATTCTAAGGGCTTGTTTGTGCTCCCCAAATCACCTCTGTGTAAGTACGTATTGCACAAATTGTACTGTCATAAGCAGTTCAGTCTAAAATACTCTGAAGTTTCCAGTCTGCATCATCTCTCAAATCATACAGCATCTGTCTCTTTTTTTGGAGCGTTGTTAAGACTTTTGTCAGACTTTTATATTATTTCGTTATAATAAACTTATTTTAAATAAGCATGTTTTAAAATCTCGTTTTCTCCTTGCATGGATTTTATTTCTTTTATTACAATAGAGGGCCTGGAGAGTTCTTCAGGACTGCATCTGTTCTGGTTACTATGGACAGTCAAAACCAGTATGTTTCTGGTTCACAGAAACTACCTGTATGTACCTTTGGATGAAGAATGTTAACACACACGGAGGCTGTTCAGATGATGAGAATAAAAGCTGTGTCTGGCATATGGTTGTGGGTCCTTGACCAGTGTAAATATGTGAAGACTGTAGTTACAAAACCCAGCCTGGCGGTGTGAGAGGAATTTCTGTTTTCAGATTGCATGTATTATTTGTCCTTTTGCCTGGACTTGAGTCTCTTCCATAGACATCTCAAAGACTTCATGTGTGCTCATCTTGAGATGCACATGTACACTAGTGCTCTTTCATGCAGGTGTAACATCGGCCTTTTTTCTCCCTTTTCTTTCTTTCTCTCCATATAAACACAGCATGGAACTGACAGCAGATCTGTGATACCCAACTGTGTCTCTAGCAAGAGCAAATATCTCTGTTAAATGGCACCAACCGGGCAGAGATTTGGGATGGGGCAGAGGCATTTTCTCAGCTGCAGAAGAGCCGATGAGATGGAAGTCCCTGCCTGTGCCTACCTGCCCTGTGGCAGGGAGACAATGTATCCTCTTGCAGCTGCACTACTCAGCTAGAGCTGGCTGTCTCCTGTGGAATGCAGGAGGCTCTGCTCCGTTCTAATTCCAGTAGGCCCCAGAGCATTTCTGGGCTGGAAGAGGAGGAGGGATGTGATTGGGGTCCATCCGTGTCACAGTACCCACAGACCTGCCCCATGACTGTCAGTACTTCAACAAAGCCCACGAGTTAATGCCTCAAAGCCCAGCTTCTACCCATCAGCTGCAGTATTGTTTGGCCAACCAGCCTTGTAAAGCCCTTTTTTACAGCTGAAATGTGTCCGTGAGCAGGGTGAGAATGTGTTGGCTGTGTCGGAGAAGGTCTTCAGCTGTGCAGAGGGACATCATACACAGACCAGCAGCACTGCACAGACATGTTCTAACACAACCACAAGGTACCTCCCAGGCAAGTGTCACCTCACTACAACTTCTGTCAATTAAGAAAAACAAATATGTTGCCATTACAAGATCCCAGATGCACTGCAGAAAGAGGCCCAGCTTTGATAGTTTGCCATGTTTGTTAGTAAAGGTCAGGAACTCTGCCAGTAGCTGCTAAATTCCTGTCCCTCCAGGAATCTAGGTCCATGGTTCAAAATAAAAAATGGTGTGCTAAACATGTAGAGTTCATAGGAACACACAGCTGTTAAAATGGGAAGGTCAAAGAGGACACATTAGGTTCCGTAATGATCAAAATATCCATTAATACTGTTTTCTTGGGGTTCTCCTATATGGATAAAACCTATGTTTTCTGAATTTAAGAAGGAAAGGCAATGCAAGTTCACAGCGCCAAAGCTATGACCAATGCAACGAGGCAGAGTGGAACCTTCACGAAGTTGGTTTCTTTTTATCCTATCTGGAAACCCTGTTGTGCTGAGGGCAGCGTAGAGCTGACTGTGCAGTTCTGCCATCCCGTGGGAAATGCAGTGCTATTGAAGTGCTGAATATGGGACCATAGTTCACTGCTGCAGCAAAACCTGGAGTAGAGGTTTTGAACATCAGTTTAATGCCTTTGAAAAGTTGTTCCCTGAATTGTAGCCATGAGGAGAAAAGTTTTCTTTATAATTTGGAGACTGATAAGTGTTAAGTGTTGAACACAAGTACTAGGACTGAGAAAAGGAATTGCAGGAGGTGCTGCAGTAGGCCAGACACTTCCAAATATTGGTGCAATCAAGCTACATGTTCATCTGGAGGATTTCTCCCAAGATGCTACCATGTGTTTTTCAATATATTGACCCCAAAACATGTGTATTAATTAACAGACATTTATTTGTCTCCCTCTATGTCTAACACAGATTTTAAATTTGTTTCTTGTGTGCTACCATTAAAAAAAAATATCTGTCCTAGGAAGCTTCTCTGCCCTGGCCTATGAGAGAGGATGGTTCCCAGAGATGCTGCACTGGTGGCAGTGCAGGTTCAACTGCTAACTTTTGGGATTAGGGAAAAAGGCTTTTCCAAGTTCTGGTGTGTTCTTGCATTCTCCTAAATGTCACCCTATACAAGGCTATATTACTTTACTGGTGTTAGGGCTTGCAAGGTCTGGTAAAAATTTTCCAGAGTTTTTTTCTGTTTACCTGGTGTTTTAGCAAGGTGTCACCATTAGTGCAGGAGTTCTGCCTGCAGCAGGAGGAGCTGAAATTGGTGATACTGGTGTTCTTCTACAGCTGTCAGCCAACGAGTCACGAAGAGGCCGAGTCCCTGTCTGGGCCCTCAATGGCCCTGGTGCCAACCAGCAGCATTTGGCCACTTTCCAGGTGTGTACCTCACTGCTTTCAGCAAGATGCACTGGTGTGTGGCATGTCCAAGGTCTTGCAGTGACGCCAAAGAGAGAACAGGTCACTGTTTTCCCAAAATTAAAAAAACCTGAGACTTCAGAATGCATTTTGCATCAATTTGTTTGTACCAGGGCTCCTGCCCTAGCTATGGCATTCTGCCAAAATAATTTCCAATCAGTTTAGCATCTGTTTCCAGTGTTGGTATCGCCAGTTCATCTGTAATCTTAAGAGACCAGAAGTGCCTCACATAGTTTCCTATAGGTCATAGTTTTCCACTTGCTTTCTTGCTTAGCAGCTGGCACCCAACCTCCTTCCTGCAAGCAGGAGGAAGCCATGTGCCTGCAGCCTGTGCAGCCTCTGCTGTGCTGCCACCCCTCGCCCACCACATGTTGTCCCGAGTGTGACATCTGAGCCGTGGTCTCAGGTATTCGACACTCACTGAGCCCAACACTCCACATCCTTCACCCTGAGCAACAACCAGCTTTGCCCCATGAGCAGGACACGTGTGTGTGAACTGGGGTGCCATGGATGTCTCTGGGAAATTTATGCACCCTCTGAGCGCTGGGGCAACTGAGAGAGCTTTCTTGCCAAAAACACAGTGGGAGACCCTTGTCAAGAGCAAGAGGTCTGCTCTCCCACACAGAGCTTCATTCTGTGCCCCTGGCCTTGGTGTGAGGCACTAACAGTCCTACCTCAGCAGCCAGGCACAGGAACTTTCTTACATGTGCTTCTCCCCTTGTTGGGGATGTGCTGAATGTCCCAGTCACTCATTGGATCCTGCCAGGAGACATTTCACAATTTATTTTGTTCATTCCAGCTTATTAAATTCCCTTTCCCCACTAGTCTTTTAAGGATCTATCTTCTCTCACCTTTAATTTACAATGCACTCTCAGTGTATAAATAGTGACTGTTGCTTACACTGCCTCACTCTTCATCAGTAACCCTGAGCAGGCTACTCTCCTCTGGGTTCAAACCAGCCCCTGGGCAGAATCTGGGGAAAACCCTGGACTATTTCAAAGAACTTGTATGTGCTTCTTGTCAGCCAGCCCAAAGTTTCTTTATATAGCATTTTGTTTTCTTATCAGTCTTTTACTTATGTGGAGAGTTCATATCTCCAGGCTATGCTCCTTCTGAAATAGGACTCTCTTCTGTCCAAGCTCTTCCGCTTTGGATAAAGGAATAAGATATTAAATTACATTTTCTTAACCCTATGTCACTGGGAAATGTTCACAGCCTGTGAGTATGTACCAGTTATCTGTACAGAAACAGGATTTATCTGTCCACATTTTTTTTTTTTGGTCCACTGACCGTCCCAAATGGAGCTCTACTTTCTGCTCTGTTGATAGACACCCAAAACCACATAAAAGCAGGATATTCCTGCACAAATAGAACTTTTTATAAACATTTATTTGTTATCAATCTTCTTCCTAAAACAGAAAGAGGCAAAGAAAGAATCTGCTGAGGGAGTCCTATCTTAAGGAACTTCCCTCATAGGCTCCAAAGTTTGGTGAAACCAAGGGAGAGTGTGGAAAGCTGCCTTGGTTTATATCAGTTCTTCCTTGCCTATACCCAATACCAACTCCGTATGTCAAGCTATTTGCCCGTGGGCCAATCAGAGCAATTCATTGCTCCCTGCCACATGGTTACTCCCTGACAAACCAACAGGACATTATTGCTCATCAGTAGTGTGAAAGTGTGGACCACAGAACAAGTATTTGACATGTTCAAATTCACATAACAGCTCAGTCTCAGAGACCTTAAGGCAGAGCTTGCTGACTCCAGGCAGCAACAGGTACAGCTCTCCTGGCTTTATTTAGAAGCTGTAATCCTGCAGCATTTCACACTCGATATTGTCTTGCTCAAAAAGTCCTGGCACAGAGCAATCCTCTCTGCCCTTCACTGTACCCACCGAGACCAGTGCGATTACCACCTTTAGCTCACTGGGCTTCTGCTTTGGGGTTGCTGCTTGGTTTGACAACTAATCTCTAGACAAATGACAGCAAAACAGTGGTGTGTCACTGCAGTGACCTGAAGGTTTATCTGAATGTACTGAAGCATCACATCTTAAATCCAGCTTTTTACTGTACTTCACGACCAATTTCCCTGTGGGTCTTGGCTCATAATAGATGCATTTCAACAGGCCACTTCAGTTGCCTGAACTATTCTCTTTCTCATCTCTAATTGGTCATCCTCCCCTTTAAATCTCAAAACCTAAGCAGTCCTCAAAATTCTCTTTCTTAGGACATCCTGTCCTCAGAGCAATAATGTCTGGTAGGCAAGATGTCAAACCCAACAGAAATGTATGAAAGAAATTACAGTATCACAATATTGGCAATGTTGGAAATCACTTTGGAGATCATTAAGTCCAACCTATAATCAAACAGCAACCCATTGTCTAAACCATGGCACTAAGTGCCTCATCCAGCCTACTCTTAAACACCTCCAGAGATGATGACTCCACCACCTCCCCGGGCAGCCCATTCCAATGGTGGATCACCCTTTCAGTGAAGAATTTCTTCCTAATATCAAGTCTAAACCTTCCCTGATGGAGCTTGAGACTGTGTCCTCTTGTTCTGTCACCAGTTGCCTGAGAGAAGAGATGGATCCCCTCCTGACTACAACCTCTTTTCAGGTAGTTATAGAAAGCAATAAGGTCACCCCTGAGCGTCCTCTTCTCCAGGCAAAACAACCCCAACTCCCTCAACCGCTCCCCATAGGGCTTGTGCTCCAGTCCATTCACATCCTTGTTGCCCTTCTCTGAATGTTGTAGTATCTCGACATCTTTCTTAAACTGAGGGGCCCAGAGTCAGACACAGTACTCAAGGTCTGGTCTAACCAATACTGAGTACAGGGGAAGGATGACTTCCCTAGTCCTGCTGGTCACACCATTCCTGATGCAGGCCAGGATGCCATTGGCCTTCTTGGCCACCTGGGCACACTGTTGGCCCATGTTAAGTTTCCTATCCACCAGCACTCCCAAGTCTCTGCCTGGCCACTCTCCAGCCACTCCATCCCCAGCCTATAGTTCTACATGGGGTTACTGTGACCAAAGTGTAGAACCCGGCACTTAGACTTGTTGAATCTCATCCCATTGGAATCTGCCCATCTCTCCGGTCTCTCCAGGTCCCTCTGCAGGGCCCTCCTACCCTCTAACAGATCGACACCTGCTCCATGCTTGGTATCATCTCCAAACTTGCTTATGATGGACTCAGTCCCATTGTCAAGGTCATCAATAAAGATATTAAACAGTACTAGACCCAATACTGATCCCTGGGGGTCACCACTTGTGACCTGTTGCCAACTGGATGTGACACCATTCACCACCATTCTCTGGGCTTCCATAATAGCAACTATGTCTATCATAGTTCTCTTGCTGGGCCAGAACTTCGAGCTCCAATTTTTTTGTTACCCATACTGCCTGCATTACTGTACATGCATTTCAGATGGAATACTGACTTTACTCTTGATAATGTCTCACCCTCTTCAGTCTCATCTCTGGTGAACCTGGTTCCCTCCCCCTTTGGACCTAGTTTAAATCCCTCTCAATGAAGTCTGCCAACTTGTGGGCTAGGATCCTTTTACCCTTTCTAGTTAGATAGGACCCATCTGGGTCTAGCAGGCCAGGTGCAGTAAAGGTCACCCCATGACTATAGAACCCAAAATTCTTCTATTGGCACCATCCCTTAAGCCACTCATTAACAGCATGGGTTCTCTTGCTCCTTTCAACGTTTATCTCTGCTACCAGAGGAACTGAGCAAAAAGCCACCTGCACTCCTACCCCACCAGTCAACCAACCCAGTTCCTTAATCTCCTTTTTAATCACCCTGGAGCCCCTCTTACCAAGTTCATCACTGACAGCCTGAACAACCAGTAGTGGATAATAATTCAAGGGCTGTATCAGTTCTGGGAGTCTCCTAGCTATATCCTGTAACTGGGCTTCAGGGAGGCAGCAGACCTCCCTATGGAATGGGCCTGGCCTACGTATAGGACCCTCCATTCCTTTCAGAAGGGAGTCACCTACTACAATTACCCTCCTTTTCTTCTTAGTACTAGTAGTTTGGATCCCCCTGATAGATGGAGGAAAACTGAGAGGTTCCTGGGGCAAATAGCTATCATCAGTACCATCAATTTGATCATTAATCACTATCAGATCAACAATCTGGTTGTCAAATTCTAGGTCCTCAAATCTATTCTGTAAGGGTAGCTGGAATGGTGGCATCTGAAAGGTAGGTGGTGTACAGGAGGGAAACCTCTTACCTCCACAAGAACTGACCCTCTCCCAATCCTCCTCAGCAACTAGGTCACTTCCTTCCACCTGAGATGAGGTGAGGTGAGAAGCACAGGACTTCTTTGACTCCTGGCAATCATTATTAAGGGGGGAAGAGTGTGGCTCCACCAGTTTATCTTTTTTCTCTATAAAGCATCAGGGTTGCCAGGCTCCTCTATATTCCCATTTACCAATCAAACAACCTCCAAGAGGAAGGCGTGGGAAGCACCAAATATAACCTGCTCCAAATGTCTGACTGGCTCAGAGCAGCCTCTCCCAAGTCATACATGATGAGTTTCTTTGGGGAACATGGCTAATTGAAATGAGAAGGGCAGCGAACAATAGGAGTTCTTCTCTTACAAACAGAATTAGTCCTTAAAACGTTTCTGGGCTCCCATGATGAAGCTGGGGAACAGATGGGGTTCCCAAGCTATTCTCTCCCTGTTCCACCAAATTGGAGATGCTCTGGTTAAGAGGGCAAAGGAAAATAAATATTACATGCCTGCATTTCCATGTCTGGAGTCAGCACTTGGTAGTGGTTCAGTGAGAAATGCCATTGGGTACCTCTTCCACCTGGAAGGGTGACAGTGAATAAGTGTCAAGCCCTTTTTCCCTTCCCTTCCCTCCCCTCCCCTTCCCTTCCCTTCCCTTCCCTTCCCTCCCCTCCCCTCCCCTCCCCTCCCCTCCTCTACACTTGGCAAAAGGGTCAAAGACATCTTGCCATAGGCTTGAATTTAATGCTGACATTGGTTTCTTCACTTATTAAATGGTGACACTTTAGACTGGCTAAGAGACGGTCATCGGTTGCTGAGTTTTTAAATATACTAAGCATGCTGCTGTGTGTGGAGGTTAATGTTACCTCTTCTTCCTCCTGGCTGATTTATTGTGCCATTAACTCAGATTCCTGCTCTGTCAAGCCTCTGTGTTTGTGTTGTCACACACCAGTCAGGCATGCTCCCAGCTGCATCTGCAAAACAGATCAGGGAGTACTTTGACCTTTCCTATGTCCTGCAGGAGATGTCACCAGTAGCATTAGCTGTGGGGACAACCCAGCAGACAGCTCTTCCTGAAGAACATGAGGTTTCCTGATGCATGTGTGGTGGCATGAGGCCCTTTCCCAGCCTGACCACAATGGCTGGAGTGGTTCCTGCTCTGTTCCGTGCCCTGCTACACCCCTTGGCTTTACTATCAGAAGCTTTGATGGGTTCAGCCCAATGGTTCACTTTCTCCCTCCTTTCCAAAGACAATCCTGAGCAATCGTCCATGCAGGGAGGGCAACTTGTTAAGCAGTGCATTGGAAGTCTGCAAAAGTACAGCTGTTTAAACCCTATTCTCTCTCAAGAAGATTGTGCATCCAATCTGGACTCTCCATCAGATGCTTGGAAAATGTCAGAGTGAATTAAGAGCCCGGAAAGGCCAGGGCTGTAACTCAGTGCCTTTTAAGTGCTAAGATTTTGTTAGAGGTGGAGGTAGGGAAGTAGCCATTAGTGTAATTTGCAGCAAGAGTACACTGTAATATAATTTGGCCTGGCTGCCTTTTCAAAGGCAGCCTTTCCTCTGCTAGGCTGGTTCATGGCCATCCTCTTAAATACCCCAGTAATTACTGATGCAATGAAAACATGTGCCCAGGCTTTGCTCTGTCTTTTTCAGCCCTGAAATAACACCAGATTTCAGTGTAGAAGCACATTGCCAGGCATGTGCTTCTACATGCCACAGCACGTAGAATGGTACATACTGTGTATGTATGTATGTGTATTAATGTAGGGATTAATACACATTAATACTGGGGGGATTTTTGCTGAGTATGTTCAATAAGGACACAAATGGCTCATTTCCTTAGGCTTTGTTCCTTTTTTCTCTTCGGTTAAGGTTTGGCAGTGCTCTGATGGTCTGCAAATTGCATGGTCTGTTACCAGATTAATAAGCATCAATTACTCTGATCCAAATTCCTGATCCAGATTTTACAGTCACCAGTTGCCTGGTTTAGTTTGTCTTTTTGGCAGTACTTTACGCTGCCTGTAGCAGAGTTCAATACTCTGTGCTTTCCTTGAAAGGCAATCCTATCCAGGGAAGGGACAGTTGCCTTGCTGTACCCATCTCATTAGGCAAAAGCTATCTGAGGAAGAACTAGAAAGTCCATCAGAAAGTGCTCTCTGTTGCCTCAGCCTTTGTGAGTTAAAATATGATTTTTCCAACAGCTCTTTAAAGATCTCCTTGCAGCATTGTGCATGATATACTTGAATATCATCAAAGAAACACAGCACAGCACAGAACTGGTTTACTTCTCTTGAGTTTATTTTGGTCATCTTTTTTTAATACATCTCCCCATTGTATGTGGCAGCCAAATGTCAAAGCTATTGAATTGTCTCCAAGAGCAGGCTAACTGAAGACTTACTACTGTTATTCTTCATAAACAGCTGGTGCTCAAGGACACTGACAGTTCTGGAGGACTCCCAGTTTAATGATAACCACCAATCCCCTCTCCCTTTGTCCAAATCAGTGGAACTGAACTGGGAATTGCACCACGCAATTTTTAGAAGTTAAGAACCATGACCAAGGAGCTTTGCTGTGACATTTGCAGGGCTGTAACAAACAGAAGATGTTAGAAAAAGGATAAAGTAAGAGGTTAAAAGAGAAGCTGATGAAACCCAGAGCCTGCGAGCAGTGAGGGCATTGCAGAGTTTTGGAGAGGCTACAAAGGATATGAACTTTGGTACCATTAAATAAATCCATAAGAAGAAAGAAATGAGAAGATGAAGTGCGTGGCCAGATTTATGGGCAGGGAGAGCACTGACAGCTACAACTTTGATTTATTTGAAGTGAAGAGAGAAATGACTCAGGCATTTGGGAAGCCAGAGACGTGAGTGTCACAGAAACGTAGCTTTTAGAAAGGACGGGCAGAAAATATACCACTCCAAAGATTCCTTCATTCTCTGTCTGTCAATACACTTCCATTTCCCCTTCTCTGGGATGCCATGTTATACACAGAAGCCATGGTACAGCAGATTTGCAGGATGATAGCGCAAAGTCAGACCCTCTTCTTGATGCCTGGGTGCCAGCTGCTGGGAGTGAGCAACCCTAGGTGCCAACATCACCATCAGCACACCACTGTTTCTTTCTGATTGGCAGCCATTGGGTAGGAGTTGCAGAGCACCCAGTACATTAACAAGCAGCAGGAGGAGATAGTTCTCAAACCAGAGCCCTAAACCTTATCAAAAACCGGTGCATTACAGATTCCAATTGCTTATCAATAAATGCAGAGCTACTGTGCTCATGGTGTGTTGCACAGGTCAGTTTGGGGCTGAGGCAGCAGCAAGCCCAGCAACAGGAATGCACAGTCTCTTTTCCAGACTGATGCACATGGATGTGCCTGCACAGAGCCAACGGCAGGTGGGAAAAAACAGCAGGCATGGGAGAGGAGGCACTGCATCTTAAACTAAGTAATGATATTTAAAAACTGTTCTTAAACATGAATCTAAATAAGTGAAAATAAGGACATAGGGGAACCAAGGTAGCATGTTTTATTGACATGAGCTGCTAATATATACAGTAGATAATTACATATATTTGATCACATATTAAGTGCAGGCTGGATTTTTGGTATCCATTAATACAGTGCATGACATAAGATCATACTGGTATTGTACTTGCCTAGGGTTGGATGCTAATAATCAGAAAACTCCCACAAGCACTTTGCTGCTACACAAGGCCAAGGAACTGAAATATCCCAATTAACTTTTGAACCAGTCTCGGCACAAGGTGTTAAGAAACTCAGAGAAGGAAGGAAGACAATTTGCAGCAGACCAGGGCACCATCCAGCTGAAGAATCACAATTAATGATAATTCAGGTATGTAAGAAATAAGCACAAAGGATTTCTTTTGCAGCCTTTTAAATCATATATACTTTATACACTCCCAGATGCCTTTCTCATGCTTTATCATCTGAGGGGAACAAGACAATGACAGTAGTATGAATGGGTTTTTTTTATTCCCTTGTGTTTTACATTGTTTTCTTTATGCTAAGATGTCAAATTTTTTGTGCTGTGTTAATTATAAGTCCATTTAAAATCCATTATTTACAAATGTTGGTGGATGGACCACACTGATAGACCCCTTCCTGAACATGAGCAGCACAGTAGAGTTTTACCTAGGCAATAACAAGTCCAGTTTACATATTCTATGATCTTAGATTTATTACTTTAATGTCCTTTGGAGATCAGGAGCTTTTAATTAAAAATTATTCAACTTAAAACTGAAGCTGAAAGGCCACTGGGATTACCAAATTTCTCAGACTCCAGCCTTTTGGGGAGTAGATATTAACTCCATGGAGAAGGTAAGGAGTTCAGATGAAGTGTCTCCAAGCCCAGGATGGTAACACCCAGCAGATGCTGCCGGAGGTTCAGCCCAAGTGCTGGCCAGCAGGATGTGCTCATAGGAGCCCGTCTGTCCTCGGGAGCTTCCTTACAAGATACGCATTCCTGCCTGGCGGGAAGCTGTTGAAGCCCACTTCTTACACAAGCACAGGAAATTAAAGGGCAGCTGTGCTAGGGCCCTGATCATTTCCAGCGTTTATGGCAAGTTTCTTGCTCCAGTAGTTCCTTGACCTTTTATTAAGACTTCAGTTAAAAAAAAAAAAATGAACTGGGCTACAAAAGCTGGTGGGTTGGCTTCATGACAACATAAATAGCCCTGGTCAGTGATAGTCATGAAGAGTACATTAATTTTCTTTCTTTTTTTGTTTGTTGTTGATTGGCGATTTCCATTTTCACTTTGGACATGCATAGTTAAAATATTCTAGGCAGGTGGTAAAAGTTGCATGCATTTCTTGATTGCTTTAGTGCTTTATCATTATAATGCAACATCCACATTTACTTAACCCTTGCAGAAGTGCCAGCATAAGTGCAGCTGTTGCAGTGCTATCACGGGTATAGATAAGTCACACATTTCATACAGTCCTGTACAACATTTACCACTAAACAGGAAAGAGTGGCTTGTATGAAAACAATGCCTAGATTTAAGGCTTTTAGTCCCGAATTCTGTACATCTTTTGTTTCATTTTCTGTTATGGATTCTTTTTTACATAACAGTTAATATGCTTCCCATGTGAAATTTGCTCTTTAATACTTGCTAATAAATAAGTATATTATTACCCTGACTCCTATCAGAGATAATGCAACTGAGCGAACTTTCTCAAAACCAAAAATATTAGTATATTGCACAACATATATGAGCATCCATAAACATGCTACTCCAAGATCTTATTTACAGAAATATAAAAGTGAGCACATACACTGGGAGTACCCCAGACACAATGGTGGAAACAGCAAGTGGAAGAGAAGGAGAGAGGACAGGTTATAGTAACTGGCAATTGAATGATGATGGTCAGGTGGACAAAGGGGAAATGAGAAGACCCTCCAGCATAGACTGGAGTGAAGGCAATTGTGTACATGGTCATGCTGTGGTTTCAGGCTGGTCACTGACATTGTCCCAGGCCCTTGAGGTCAGGCAGTGACCAGACAGCTCAGGTTCCTTGTTTATCTTCCCTCTTTGTTTGACTTTCTCCTGGGGCAGAACTTCTTGGCTATTTCACAGTTTATTTGTCCACTTTGTCCTTCGTGGTCTCTGTTGCAGGCATTTCCATGCATGCACACCAGACACACATAGACAAACCTTGCCTGAAGATGAAGCTTTTTATGCTGATTTGTTAATTCTGAAATCACTTACTGAAGGGCTTCTGTTCCGTTCACCCTTGAAGGAATATTGTTAAGCTTAGTGTCACTAAAGTCGTGGCTACAACACTTGCAAAGTTCACATCATAATAAAAGAGGAAGTCCCTATAAACACCGCGTCCGCTTTGTGTTTATGCTGAGAAGAATTAAAGACAAAGCCGCTGAAGAGCTTGTATTTGAGTTTAACGGTGCTAACTGGAGGTGATTGTCTCACGATATTCCTGGTTAGTGAAACTCAGTTTCCAGTGCTGAAGAGCAAGTTGCCACCCACAGCTGCATGAAAGTCTTACTGGCGCACACTGTTAGACATTTCTCTATTAAGACAGGATGCAGTGGTCCTAATTTTTCCAAATATGACAATTTAAAAAAAAAAAAATCTCAAAATGGCCATCAGCAGCATGATGTCTCTTTGTTTGTTTTCACACAGAGGTGGGTGGGGTGGGTTCTTTGTCCCAGTCCTTCTTGGAGTGGTCATAGTGTAGCACCTACCAACCTTCTGCAAGTAGGATGCTACCCACCTCCGCTCCCTTCATGTGAAGTATCGACACTGTGTGGAGTCAATGTAGCAGTAAGAAGTGCATCGCAATGTTCCATAAGACCTAAAATAAAAGACAGTATCTCAGTTTCAAAGTGTGCTATAGTTCACATTATGTGGTTTCTGGATGTAACTCTCTCTAGGAGTGAAGAACATCAGAATGTGTCATATGCAGCAACATATGGGAACCCAAACAGGAGGGTAATTTCCTTCAGTGCTCCACTGTGGTCTCTTTTGTCAGCAAAACAGGAGTCCAGGAGAAGCTGTGAGTGAATACTTAACTCCCAGCAATGTCAATTAAAAAAAATAAAATCCCCATTGGCATCGTGACTTGAGCATTATGTGGGAGTGGATGCAGAAGGCCTTGGTGCTCGCCCACAGGAACTGTATGGTGAAATATCTGAGGCTCTGAGTTAAGTGTTTTTCCAGTCACTCCCAATAGATTCAGAAGGCGTGACTATGTCTGTCCTTTAACTTATTTTTCATGTATTTAAGATAGTAACAGTGACACATTCCCACCTTTGAAATTCAAAAAAAGGAAAAAAAAGTAAATGGAAGAGTATTTACAAAATAAGGAAAATCAGATTTTTGTCTCTCTACTGACTTAAAGTGAACTGCAGTGACTAGAGAAGACCTGACCACAGATGTTAATAAGCATTTTAATGAGGTTTTATTGCTGTCATGTATAAGTGAATAACCTATCCACAGCATCAAGCTGTGGAGTCAGCAGCCTTAAAACTATGTCCTTGGATAACCCATTTTCTCAGACCTACATGAAATCTGAAGTGAAGATGTGTGAAATAGGAGGAGGGATCTGTGGGCTGGAAAGAGTAGAAAACGAGAAAATCAGTTGCAACAGAGTTCTTGGAGGAAAGGTTGCTTTGGGATGAAACTAGTGGGAGTGCCATGCTCACATACTTAGCTCACTTTACTTATGATTCACGGCTTTTTCTTTGGTTTGACCAGTAATTTGCAGACTACTTGCACAAAGATATAAAAATCTCATTTACTCTTCATAACTTGAATATACACACGATGTGAAATTTGTAAAATTTTCTCAAACTTTTGTGGTGCCATCTTTGACACCGAACTTCAGATTTTTAGAAGGGAATAGTTTTCACAGTAGAAAAGAGCTCCACACTGTCTGAAGATGAGATCTCTGTAAAATGTTTCAGGTTTGTCAGGTTTACTGGTTTGGATTTTAGTAATCTCTTACACCAGAAGTGCTCCAACAATTATAGTGGAAGGATTAGCACAGCGCTTGACTTACAAAGACATCCTGTGGTTTCTTATTCCTGTCAATTAGCACATTATTGTTCCCTGAATGATGAGGGCTCTGTGAATAATTTGATTTGCAAATTAATTGTTTCCTGTTAGCAAGTAACAATACCTGACAGATAAATAGAGGTACTGCTGCTGGAGGCAAAATGCTGACCAGAGAAAGCTGCTTAAACAAAGGCAGAGAAGGCAAGTCAACAATAAGCAGATGTTTTAAATGAAGGACATTGCTGGTGAGTGAATTTCCCGCTCTTTGGAAAAGCTGACAGATGACCAATTGATTCAGAAACAAAGATACCCCTGGAGTACCACTAACGGGAAGGGCAGAGGGAGGTCGGTTGGAGCATGTGGTTTTGGCTCTTTTTTTCTTTCCGTGTGATTGTCTCTTCCTCATGTTTTTTCCTGCTCTTGGCATGTTATGGGTGGATATTAATGCAATGATAATGTGGCCAAATGAGAAAATCTTGGCTAGAAATGGGCATATACGTATATATCTATGTGACCTTCATTCATCTTGGACAGTAAGAGGCATGTGCCTCTTTAAGGGCTAAATTTAGTCCTTAAGGTTATTGATATGCAGAAATAATTTGATAGACTCCTTCTTCCCCTCTGCCTGCAGTGGTCCCAGTAGAACAAAGCTGAAGTGTTTTAAAGCTGGCAAAGATAATAAAGAAAGAAAATATGCACACACACAGAACCATGAAAGAAAACCCCAAACCAAAGTGAAGATCCACTCATACATACCCAGGGAGGTATGTTCTGCATGTCAAATATCCAAAATCCTTCCCATCACAGTCTTCAACCCCCTCATGCCTGTAGCCATCTCCACAGTATGCACGGTGGCATCCTAGTGAAAAATAAAAAAATATTTTTAAGGCCCTTCATATGTAGAAGATACAGGTAAAGTAAGTGGAACTAGATTTTTAGGAGTTAAGTATAAAACAAGGTACTTTGGGTCAAGCATCCTGTAAGGACTGTCTTAGCAAGAGTAACATTCTTCACTATGAAGAGTGAGCTCTTTTTAGCCTAATTTCGATGACCAAGGGAAAGAATGGGTAATTACTAAAAATAATAACTAGAGAATCCCTCATTCCAACAACAGTTATTCTAAAAATTAATATTGTCATAGATAATTACTATTAAAAAAATTAAAGGAAGCATAAAATACAGTTAACGTAAGTGATTTCAGGATGTCCCAGTCTCAAAAAAATCTGAGGTCATTAAGTGGTTTGAAAACACCAACGTAGATCTTTACTCAATATTGCACAATATCTATGTATGCCTACTGTGACTTCCCATGTACAAACAGAATTATGCAAACCTATTGCCAGTCTAACAAAAAAAGTATGTAATGATCGCCAAAAATGTGTTTTCCCTTCTGTTGACTCCTACTGACTTGAGCACAGGTGGGACTTGTGAAATTTTTTCATGGTGACTGACATGTAGGCTGCAGTAATTTCTGGGGGTTTTTGGCATTTTAGCAATTGGGCTTTGCTTTTGATGTCTTCAGCATATTGAGAATGACTTTGTAACTTGAACAAACTCATTTAGTTCAAATGCCTTTGACATCTTCTGGGAAAACCCATTGCTATTAAGAAAAGGATTAAGTTTGTTAAGTTTTAAGAGAGTTAAAGTGGGTTATTTACAAATAGAAATGATGAATTAATTTATTAGTTAATAATTAATTGCACCAAGGATAAGTTTGTTAGAAAGTGATTACTCTTTGGGTCACATCAGTGTCAGAAATCTATGTATTGTAAGGTGCATCATTCATATAGCACAGAGAATGTGATGTGCCCTCAGACACACAATGTACAATTTTCCAGGCACTAGAACTAATGAACACTTTTTTGCCACATGGTTGCTCCCCAGTGTTGACTGCAAATTCTGATTGAATCATTTTCTCATGTCTGGAGACTAGAGAGATCCTGCTCTCTCTCTGGTTTGCTCTGCAGTCAGGTAAGCTTAGAGGAGTTTTTATTTATGTCTCCCTATACCTGTTGTGACTGAACTGCTTTTGAAATCTCTTTTCTGTTGTCACTGAGAAGTTGGTTGGGGTTCCTGAGTTTCTAGGGGAAGGGGTGGTGATATATAGGTGGATGGAGGAACACACATAGAGCACGACTGCACACACCCCATTTTCAAAGTTAGGCTAAAAAAGGGGAGGGATATATAGACAAAAAAATTGTATCTTTCAATGTTGACTGATATTGTTCTAAAATGTGAAGAAATATCCTCTTGCTAGAAGCAAGAGAGTACCACTGCTGTGTGGAGAAGGTATGCTGTGCTCTGGGGAAAGATTTAAGCCATGAAAGTAACTGAACTGGAGAAGTGAAAGTTGCCACAGCTACTTGAATGCTCATACATTCTTTGTGATCCACAACCAGCCGAATGGAAGGAAGGTTGAGTAGACATGAATTAAATGTTGTATAAATCTACTAATGAAGATAGTGGGTTGGCATATTCCCTATGTAAGTGAGTAACAAAATCCAAAGCGGTGCTTCTAGAACCAACATCTGCCCTACTGCAAGAAGCAGCCAGTGCCTATCCCAAGGGTTGTGGTGCAAAGTATGTTACATTTTTTAGACAGAGAGCTGGCAGCCTCTGGGAAACGTGTATGTAAACTAGCTGCTGAATTTGGCCCTTGAAATGCAGTGGTTTGGCTCTGACTGTAGACAGCTCTGCCCAGTGAGTTACATAGTCCTCAGTGAGGATTCATGAGAAGGACCTGTTGTCACCTTTGTCTTGTGCTGATGTGTGCCATGCACAGGCATGAAAGACCTCACTTTTCGTTGTGGCCATTGTGCCTCCATTTCCCTGTGCCTGCACTTGATGCACAAACCATACAAGCTCTCCTGGGTGAAACATTGTAGAAACAACTAATGCACCTTCCCTGGTGGAAAAAAAGCCACCCTTGATGCGCTGTAACTTACTTATACAGTCATCAGTCACAACTGCATTGCCATCGTCGCACTCTTCCCCATCCTGTACGACCCCATCTCCACAGGTACCGCCATCCTCGAAGCGGTAATCCATGGGATAGAAAGGAGTGAGCTGACCAAACAAACACACAGTGATTACTGAACCAGGCCAGGAACAGCCTGGCTAGCAAGCAGTGTTGAAAGGCTACGGGAGGCAGATCTCTCTACCAGGTTCTCAGATCCCACTAATCGGTGGCTCACAGGGTTTATACAGAATCTGATTCAAAATGCAGTGGACACAAGAAGGTTCCTGATGCTGATTTCAGCGAGACTTTCCTTAGCTCCTTGAAGCAATAAGGAAATACATGGGTTTGGTTTGCTGGGTTTGTGTGCTGCAGCTTTGTACCCTTGTGAATTTTGCCTTATTTTGTATCAAATAAAAATAGGTCTTTACTGCCTTAATTCCCCAAACTCTGCACCAATTTGTTCACCAGCGGAACCTGGTTCACAGGGAGGTCAGCAAAACCTGCAAGACATGCTGAGTTAACACCTCAGTAGTTAAGATTCCTGTGAACTAAATTCATAGAATTATGCACAGTTGTGGCAGTGCTGAAAAATGAGCTTTTTTCCATTTCCTTAATTGATTCTGTATGATATCTTACATACAGAAGTATGTTCAGTGTTTCAAAATGAAACATACACTCACAAGTTTTCTGAGACCACAGTCATATTTTCACCTGGACTGGGAGCCATCCAAAGGTATCCTTGAAATACAAAGATCTCTGGTCTCTTCTAAAAGCTAAGGCATTTTCAGTGTTTAACCGGTCCAATTCTTCTTGATTATTCACCACAAAAATCTGGGGCACAGAAAAATAGGTGAAGCAAGAGAGTACCAAGAAGTTTCTAGGATTGTCACAAAACTGAGTTTTGCCAACTGACATGTATCTGCAAATAAGTAAATAATGACATGGAAAAATAGTTTAATAATCTTCAGAAATAGGATGGTGTGAGAACTTACATCCATGGACTGCCAAACTACAAGAGGCTCCTGGTAAGAAGAGATCCAAATTTCCAAAGGAGAAAGGCCTTCCCTGAGCACCTAGCTATGACTCCTATGGCCTTTCTTTCAAAATGCACATCCATAGATAAGGATCATTTAAACATGTGCACACAGTCATTGCTGAGAAGAACAGTCAGGCGCTCAAATGGTTTGATGCTGGAACAATTGCAAAATCCATATGGGCATAAGTGCTTTTCGTGGGTTTCTCTATAACGTTTTAGGCACGATCACTACAAATTAAATACTTAATGCATGGCTCAATGCAAAACTTCACTTATCTTTTACTACTTTGGACTTTGTATATATTTAATTGGCATTAAAATGTATGTTTCTTTATATGCATATATTTTGGTCTAAAGCTAATTCTTCAATTGAACAGAAAAAAAAATAGTTCAAAATAGAAGAATTGGGACAAGCTGCCCTTTTACCCATTTTTTAATGTCTCAGTCACTGAAAGTGGATGTAAAAGGCATTAGGAAATAATCTCTTCCTTCAGCAGCTTAATCTATTTAATTTTTGCAAGATTCAAACCATTTTTAAATTAAGAAAAAGCAAGAGTGCTTCTGAGCAAAATGGATTTAGGGCTGAGCCTAATTCCCACTAGCATAAACAGAATTGGCTATTTTAAAAACGAACTACCCTGAAATTTTTACGTAGCAGAATATTCCCATAGCTCTGGACAAAGGCCAATTTCATTAAAGAACCACTGAATAAAAATGCCTTCAGCTTGAATGAAAGAAAGCACAGAAACCCGAAGCCAGCAAAGAAACCCGAAGCCAGCAAAGAACTAATTCTGTAATTGTGTTCAGCAGCTCACAGCCCAGTCCAAGAGCTCCAATTTCTCTTGAAATCAGTAGCAGATCTGTGCTGTCTGAAACTCTCTGTTACAGATATTGCCTTTTGAAATGGCAAGAGATTTAAACCCTGGAATGATTTTCGACTGGTGACGGAAAAACAGCACTTTGTTTCCCAACCTCTGCTGTCTTCTGGCAGTGCTGGCACTGGAGGAGCTGGTGTGGGTGATGGCACTGAGGATGTTCTGCGGCTGGATGCTGCTCTGGAAAACCACGGGGCACAGAGAGCCATCCCTGTGCCTTTTCCATGCGCAGCTATAAAACCCCTGACAACAGCTTTCAAGTGATATAAGGCAGGTTTCAAAGCTGCTATGTGGCAACCTGAACAGAATAGAGATGTTTGAGCTCCTGCTCTTTATGTTCCAGGGAGTAAAACAAAAGCGGCAGGCAGGAAACCAGGGCGCACTTCCAGAGATAAGAAGATAAAAATACACAAGAAAGATATGTTTATTTCACTAACCAATTCAATTAAATAAAAGAAGCAGATTATATATGTACAGCGATAGATGAAAGAGAACGCCCTTGGGCTTGAAAGAGATTTTACTTTACTCGTGGTTTGAAACAGCTGTATTTCAGCATGCCAATCATATAACCTTCAGACTAGTTAGGGCCACAGACTCTTGCACCAGCTTGATCTCGGAGGTTTTGGATACTAGCAATCACATATTGCCCAAATACAGACATCTCCCCAGTTAAATCCAAAATATTATTGACTACACCAACTGTTGTAATAAAAGCAATTAAGAATCACTCATATGTCCTTCCAGAAACTCTGCTTACCGCAGGAACTCTTGGATAGCTTTGTCCAAACACAGATTCCTCATATGATGGATTACTCATGTGTTGTGGGTTTCTGCAGAGACATCTCCCTGGAGGCCCAGGAAGTCCTCTTTCCCCCTTTGGTCCTATTGCAAATTGCCCTAGGAAGCAAAGTACCAGGTTGTCTTGTTATAAAATTAATACACAAAATACAAACACAACCTAGGTGGGGAAAGTACAGATTAGGTGGACATATGCATTTACCTAAGTTTTCAGATAGGCACATCTCCCACCAAATCCACTGGAAACTGAGGGAAGGGATTACCAGAACCACTAATTCCAGTTCTTCAGGAAAAAGACCCTAGTTTGTACCACAGTTGTATTACTTCAGATTTTTTCAGCCTTTTGAACTTTTCTACCAGCTTCACAGAGTAGGAGAGAACATTTGAGTAGAATAAATGTCAGCCTGTTTAAAACTACAGAAACTGGGGACAGGCTGAGCACACAGATCACTTCACAGCACCTATGCACCAAGTTTTCTAGAGTCAGTCTCTGTAGACATCCACAATGCATTGGACTTGTGCATTTGTATAACCACTTGAGCAATGATATTTCAGAGCATTCTGTACAGAAAAACTGAACTATAAATACAGGAGTTCCACAAGTAAACATTGAAAAAATAAATACAGTTATACCTCCTCCAGAAAGGGAAAGGGACNGCTCCCTCTTCCCGTCCCGTCCCAGCGCGAGCTGCTAGTGCGTGGCTGCGCCAGACGGCTCAGCTGCGGTCTCACACACGCCAGCAGTGCCACGCGGGGCAGGAGGGTTCAGCTGAAGCAGCGGAGTGAACATACTGCGGCACTGCCCTTCCCCGCCTATAGCCATGGAAACAGTAACACGCGCCCGCGGGGGGGTCAGTTCCCCAGCTGCGCTTAGAGTAACAGGGGACAGTGTGACTCCTGGCCGTCCCCGTGGGGCTGGGCCAACGCCGCCTCACGGGGAGCTCCGGCACCGCCTGTTGGTGGAGCAGCGGCACCATGCATGCACGAGCCGGAAAATTTCGCAAATGGTGGAATCAAAACCGTGATAAATTCACATCGCAAATGCGCGAGGTCGTGAAGGAGAAGCCGCGATACAGAAAGGATTCACTGTACTGCTTTTTGACTTTCAGACTTTGTCAAGGATGCAGTGTTCTGCAAATTTAGACTATGAGCCAATATATTCATACTGCAAGCAGTGACATCATACAGAAACGTCTTTCAGTATCAGAATTAATATTCTAGAGGAAAAAGATTAACAAGTCTGACACATAAACATTCTGTAGCTGGAATAAAGCCTTTAAAAAGTGATCTCAAGGACCTGCCTGCCTTCCCATCAGCATAGTGAAAATTCTGCCCTCTAAATACTTTCAGCTAATTTACTCAAGGAAAGATATTTCATAGAGGGAAACATTAGATGTATAAAGACTCTGGAGCTGTGCCCACCTTCACAGATGTACCATTTCCACACCACGACAAGAAAAGATGCCCTATCCAATGTTGTAAGTTGGGTAATAAAAAGGGAAAGCAAAATGGAAGGGAACATTGAACAGATCGGCTGCAGTATAAGCAGCTGCGATACATCTGAAACAACAGTAATTTCCAACTGGTTTTATTTTTTGGATACTTTAGTATATATCTGGGGTGAAAACAATCCTACCTGAGGCTTCACTGTCACTATACATTGTGGATCATAGATTTTCCTTCATGTCTGTGCATGGTCTCACAAGGTGCACAGAGCTCATGTGCATGCTTTGAAACTGTACTATTATTGTGACACTGTTTTTCTCATGATTTCTATGACACACGCAATTGCAGTGAACATAGATCTCCAGCACTTAATTAAAGAGAGAGTTTTTCACCATTGCTTTTTGCCCTTTGACTCCTATCCCTTTCTCTTCTCTTTCTTTCTTTCTTTTATGCCATTGTGACTTGGGTCTTATCTGCTTTCCTCTTACTGAACTGCACGGCGTAAGCATGTCCTGGATTAACAGTAACCATAATCTTTCACTGTAAACCAGGATATCTGAAGAAGCAGCAGACCTTTGATGATGGAGATTACTTAGTCTCTCCAAGGCTGCCAAATGGTTTTTTATCATCCTCATCTACCAAAGTGCCTCAGGAATCACATAGGCTTTACTTTCAGTTTCACTTGAAACATCAGAAACCATTAACTAAGCTTTAAAATAAGGTATAGAGTCATGAAAATGGACAAAGATGGCATGACATGTCTTCAGGAGAAATCCTCTTCTTGCCATCAATGCAGAAGCATGTAAAGCCCTGCAGCCCCTGTGCAGAGGGGCCTATGTGTATGTGAATAAGCCAGAAGGGGCTGGGGAGCAGGGACACTCTTTAGGAGATCACTTCATCTTCTGCTTACCTGCTCCTGAAGGTCCAGGAGGGCCTGGCTGGCCAACAGGACCAGGCCTTCCAGGTGGACCCATGATACCAGCAGGTCCAATGTCTCCCTTGAGTCCCTAGAAGAGAGGAGATATCCATTTAGTATTTGCTAAACTACATCTTAGTAACACACAACCTCTTCCAGTCAGTACTGACTTCCCTTTCAAGAAAGCCAAGACATTTGCCAACAGAAACACCCAGTACGAGCACTAGGGAAGATGAACTCTGCTAGACAGAGAGCCCAGGCAGGACTTCTGCTCCTAAATGTGAATGGTCACAGAGATCTGCTCTGTGAGGAGTCAGGCATCTCTCTGCTTGGACATAATCATTTGATAGCCCTTCTTTAAAGATGCCTTTTTAACCCTTGGTAGCTCTCTAGGAATCAGTGCAGCTCAGAAAGAAAGCAGAAAATCCCCAAAGAGTCGTCAAGCTGTCACAGTGACATTTCCCAGTCTCAGGGTGCAGACTTTCAGAAGCTCAGTAATGACTTTGAAGCCCACACTATTTTCAGAAGTATGTACTTTAGATGCCTGGAGATCTGTATCTCCTTGACTTTCTCTATGGGTATAGCTCTGTTAACAAATGATCACACAGCAAGAAAGGGCTTTGCTTCACAAAGTGCAAGCTAGCATGTACCAACACCATACTGACAAATGGTGGCCCTCTTATACACTTTCAAGCAGTCAAAATGCTGTAAAATTACCTTTGGGTGCAGAGCTTACACACAGTTACCATAAAACAACTAATATTCTGTAAAATCAGTCTTAATCTGCCTCTTGGGAATATTTTTGTGCAACCATACCCTTAGGTATTTGGAAGCTTCCCCCTAGAACTGTTCAGCACCTTCCAATTTTTTGCTCCTGAATTTAATACACTCATTAAAAATAACTATATTTATCTTCCTGCTCATATACTTCCCAAGGCTTGGATTTCTCAGCTTTATATTTCAGAAGTATATTACATAGGCTAAAGTTTAAATGACTGACTTGATTATATGTAACAGCATACATTATTTAGCATACTTTCTTTTAATGACAAAGGAGATTATCTCCTTGAAGATGGTGTAATTCACAGGTTCACGGGTTGTTCTGAGTTGGAAGGGATCCAAAAGGACCATCTAGTCCAACTCCCGAGTGACTCTCACAGAGGGATTGCACCCCCAACCCCAGAGCCATGGGCACGATGCTCTGTCTATCTAAACCTCCCATTATCTAGACCATGTCACTGACTTCCTCATCCAGTCTTTTCTTAAACACCTCCAGGGATGGCAACTCCACCACCTGGCTGGGCAGACCATTCCACCGAGAAATCACTCTCTCTGTGAAAAAGTTCTTCCTAACATCCAGTCTAAAGCTCCACTGGTGTAGCTTAAGGCCANAAACCTGCTAATGGTGGACTCAATTCCCTCGTCCATATCATCAATAAAGATATTAAACAGTACCAGGACTACCACTGATCCCTGTGAGACTCCACTAGTGACTGGCTGCCAGCTGGATGTGGCACCGTTTACCAACACTCTCTGAGATTGTTCATCCAACCAATTCCTAACCCAACACAGAATGCTCCTGTCCAATCCACACTCTGAGAGTTTCTTCTGAAGCTTACCATGGGAAACCGTGTCAAAGGCTTTGCTAAGACCCAAGTACACAACATCCACGGCCTTTCTATCATCAACCAGGTGAATCACCCATTCATAAAAGGAGATCAGGTTGGTTGGGCAGGACCTACTTCTCCTAAATCCATGCTGACTAGGTCTAATGTTATAGTTATTTTGCAGGTGCTGCATAATGGCATTCAGGATGGCATTCCATGACTTTACCTGGGACCGAGGTGAGGCTGACAGGTCTATAGTTACTCAGATCATCTTTCCGGCCCTTCTTGTGGATGGCTGTCACATTAGCCAATTTCCAGTCATCCGGTACGTCACCGGTAAGCCAGGACTGTTGGTAAATTATGGAGAGCGGTTTTGCGAGTTCATCTGCCAGCTCTTTCATCACCTTAATTCCAGGTTAATGTCCATTCAGAGGCATACAATGAGTGGTTGTATCTTTATTTTAAGAGTAACAAAACATACATAGTAATATATGCTGAAATAATTTATAGGTATATGATATGCTATATCCCATGGATACATTTGAATGTCACTTGCACCATTTCAGCAGAGGAGGGCTGATTTTGTGATGGTCCATAAAGAACTAATTGAATATTTGCTTTGTTTAATCCTATTAGGTAAGCTCTGTGCCATCAAAATATTCCAGGATTTATGTGAATGTCAGTGATGCTGATCTCTAATTACTTCTTATATTACACAACACAGAACTGTCAGACCAGGATTTTGTAGCCCCAAAGAAGACTGTGGGAAATCTTTTACCCCCCCATAATAACAATTCACAGAGGCAAACCAGCAGCAGCTGGATGTGTAATGCCTGAAAACAAACTGATCTCTGTGTCTCCTGCTTTGGAAGAATGATTTTCCAGTGCTCTCCTGCTTAGCACAGATAGATTTAATAACATTGGCAGAGGGTGATATTAAATGTTTTTGCCTTGTTGTCTTGGTTTGGGTTTTTTTCACACATGCCCGTGACATTCAGAGAAGCTTTTCCCATTGAGAGTATTGATATTCCTCTCCATTCTTTCAAAGTAACTTTATCTAAAGCCCTAAGTCATTCCTCCTTATCAAGACTGAAACCCTAAACTTGCTCCTTAGGGTCAATTCCCAAGTAAATAAAGCTTTGGGTGCTATGTCTCAGTTAGCAGCACAGAAGCTTTGGCTTGTGACTCTCATCTCCTGGCTACCTTTTAGGAAGAGCCTGGCCCAGAAGCAGGGGAGAGTTGAACAAGCCAGTGAGCTAATCAAGAGTATCTCAAAATGGAAGTGTAAGTGACACCTTCCTAATTTAGCTGCTTTCATCTGGGCATGTCACCTGGATCAAGGGATAGAAAATGGCCCCATGGCTCCTCTGAGCTGATCAAATAGCCAGACAACTACAGCACTTAAAGGTAGCAGCCAGATCCACTGAGCCTTAAAATGTCATTCTCTAGTTTTTTCAAAGGATTAGAAAAGAAGAAAAGAAATTCCTAACTTACCAATTTACAGAGAGGAAAAGCTGGTTTTCATGCAGACGATCACTGCTGAAATGGCTTTCAGGGCACCAGAAAGAGGTTTGTGTACTGAGCCTTGGGACTGGAAATGCCAATTTAGGGTCAGACTGAAGTTCTTTTAGTCACACTGATTGTTGCCTTAAATTATGATGTGCCTTATGTCACCACTTTTTGATTAAGGTACTACGTAATGTGAAAAAATGTCTAAGATTAAGTAAGGAGTGCACTGTGTTCAAGTTGATCTGCAGGCACTGTGTGTTCTTTTTGCTTCATGCTATGGAAAGGTATTATGTGCACAGTACTTTGACAGGACAGATGAGCTGAGTTTAAAAAAAAAAGAAAAAAAGAAAAAAATCTGCAGCAAAGATGACACATCAATTTTTAAAAACCGGACAAATCTATTTCTTGTGGGTCATCTAGTAGACTTACACAGTACACACTTCCTTGACTTGGGAACCTATGATTTCCCCTCTAACAGCCAAGTTACATTTCTTCCCGCACACTGGCTCTTCTATCACTTCAGATACAGTCGGCCCACTTCCACTTCGTGCCCCCCATATTGCAGCTTCACATCTTATCAGAATGATTTTTCAGCAATTAAGGAGGCCCTGTTTCGCAACGGCGCATGTGCAACTTGACATGTGTGAATATTCAATTAGGCAGTCATGAACATGCAAATCAACCCGCACAGTCACCGCGGTGGCTCCGCTCCCAGGGGAGTGGGCGCGGCGGCGACCCCCCAGCTCCTGGCACGGTGGTGGTGGCCCCCCCCGCTCCCAGCAAAGTGGTGGTCACTCTGCTCCGGGCAGGGCGGGCGGGGTGGGTGCGGCTCCACTCCTGGCACAGCTGGGCACCTGCCCCACTCCAAGAGAGGAGGCTTCATGCAGTTATGAAAGATTTACACACTCTCAGGTTAGACGTGGTGTCCAATACTTTCTTGTATGACTCTCCGAGACATACTCGTCTATCCCGAGTATGGAGAAACCACATCTACCCACACTGAGAGACACCAGGACAGCGGTGCAGGCGGCTCTCCCGCACCATTGCCCTCAGCCAAGCGGAAAAGGGTTTTTTCCCGGTGTGGGGTGGCCATAGGTGCCGGGAAACACTGACACAAACACCAACACACAGCAGAGCAGGGTTGAAACAGCAACAGAGTGCTGGGGGGCTGTGTGAGGGTGCAGGGCAAATTTGCATATTCATGAGCAGCCAATCAACACAGAAGGCGGGCTTTGCGGGAGATGAACAAGACTGCAGTACCGTGGTATAGGAGACCTGACTGTATTTCTTGATAGCATCAGAGCAACAGTGAGGCAGGTATGTACCTCTCTTTGCAATGTTGGGCACAACCAGACTGCAAGTAAAATACTTTCAGCTTATGCCCGTTGACAACCACATCTACAAGCTCCTGTATCTGAGCAGTTGTACGTTAAAGTCAATGTCAACATAGCAAGGACAAGTTCCCTTCCTTGTTGGCAGAAAGAAACCCTGCAGGTAACAATTCAGAGCACCAGGAATGGTCTTCTTTGTGGCCTCAATATCATTGCTTAAAGTAAATACAAAAGGAAAGGTGCGCTCAGAGACTCATTTGGTGAACTGAGCTACCTGCTTATTGGAAAATGTTATACTGGAGGAGCCAGTATTCAATTTACACACAATTCCTAATCTTTACAATTCATCTGAAAGTCTGAAAATGTAGCTCTATCAACATAATTCTGAGCTCTCTAGACATCAGGTTGGTCTGGGACCATGGCTCTGTGTTGCTTAGGATTCAAAGGAAGGTTTCAAGGTCTTCTCAAATTGTATTAAATGAGTGTGTTACCAAGCCAGTATAAAACAATTTTTCCCATGCTGCATGGCCAGGGAACTGGTAAGATTCCAGCCCTGAAGCTCAGCCTTTAACTTTTGTGTAGCCTGTGCATGTGTGTGAGGTGTGTCAGGGCTTCTGTCCACTCCCCATGTGATGCAGTGCATGGTACAAGAACATAGACGACAATCACACAGATGCCATGAGTCACAGGAAGTGGAAACATGATGATCCTACTTGTTTGCCTCGTTTTCCAGGTCTTCCTATAGGTCCTCTGTGTCCCGGTACTCCAGATTGTCCCTTTGGGCCCATCTCTCCCTTGATGGGTGTGGAGGGAAGGAAGCGAAATGTAAGAACATGGTTACACCTGCCTTATACAAAACATCAGGAAGACATTTCTTTCATTCACATGATTCCTCTAGATAATGCTATAATCGTTTCTTTCTTAAAAATAAAAAATTATAATAAAAGACTTTAAACCAAACATGAAGTAAAAAATACCTCTTACAATTTACACATATATCCCTAAAAAATCATTTTCCTAAAGAGGAGACCATATAGAGAGATCAGAAACATACTCAGAGCCTTGGGAAGGTCAAGGCTAGCAAAATTGTCTGACACCTTGCCAAAAACCTTGCTTTGCTGTTAAGATTCGTATGACACAAAGACCCTTAGGGAAAGGGAGGTGAATTCACTCATCTTCTAAACTCCTTAGAAGCACCTATTATTTCCTTATTGCAATTTCAGAGATATTATGTGATTATGTAAAAAAATTATCCTCATTTAGGTTTGCCATAAGCCAACATCTTTATTTTGTTTGTTTTTCAAGTACAGAAAAACTATGATAATAAAACCTTGTCAGGGTTGTCACTGCTATTTATAGTAGAGACATTTCAATTCAGACTATCAAGAAGGAAATATTTACTCGCTTCAAGCGAATAAACACCAAATAATTAGAGTAATTATGAATCTATGATCAAGAGTTTTGATATGTTAAACAAGAGGAAGATTATAATTAAACCAACAAAAAACGGAAACAACAACAAACCAACTAAATCTGAGAGTTTTCTCCTAACCTAAAAAGCCTAAGGAAATGGTCCAAGTCCACCCAGTGTTGCTCATTGAGTCAAGCAAGACCTTCCCAGGAAATCCCTGAAGTTACTAACTGACCCTATGTCAACATTTACCACAGCTCCCCAATATATCACACCCACTTACTTTTTGTCCCAGCATTCCAGGGAAGCCTATTTCTCCCTATAAAGTCAAAGGAGAAAAATAATGAGAAAATGTGTAATGGTCTGTGACAAAGAAGAATCTTCCCTGGAAGGAAGAAAAACAAATGCCTTGTATGGATATTGGTTAAAAAGCACTGCACTGACTCAGCACTGTAAGTGATTCAATAGGTGGAGAATTATAAGCAAAATTTTACTGTAAAGCTGCTTGTATGGTAATGCTACTCTTCTGTTTGATCCTCTGCTCTCCTTCTTCTGCTCCTCCAGCAAAACCATCTGGATTATGCTTTTGTCTACAGGTAACCCTGCTACCTGGACAACTCTCAGAGCCTGCCTTCAGGAACAGCATTTCTCCATTTGCATCAAAAGCAGCTTACTTTTCCTTTATTGGTTAAAAGAACCCTCAAGACACAAATCTCTCCCTCTCTTCCCCTCCTGGCATTATAATATGTCCAGCTAAAAGTGTTTTGGCAAGCTGCAGTGGTTCTGGACTGTACAGACCAGGAGAAACCGAGCTTATCTCCAGGGAAATACCCCTCTGACTCATCAACCCCCACATGCACCAGGATTAGGGGGCACATAGACATGGAGTCTGTGCCACCACCCCCACATCAGATGGGACCACTGCCTTCCCCCACCACTCCTGCCCTCCCAAGAAGATTCTTCCAGGCTCCATTCCTCCATATCACTCCTGTGTTTTTGCCGTCAGAAGTACATTGCTCTTCACATGCATATTCAGTTAAAGATCACAGAATCTGGGGAAAAAAAATTACCTGGTCTCCTTTGACTCCTTTGTCACCCCTGTCACCTCTAGATCCCTGCAGAGAGATAACAGAGAGACAGCAGCTTAATTAATGCCATTTCATGAAGAAGCAAAAAATATTTGTCCTACAGTGTGTATTATTTTAAGTCAGCAGAATACAGTAATATCTTCAGAGCAAGGTATATGGTTCATTACTGATATTATGTATAACAGAATGAAGAGCAAGGCTTGTAGGAAAAGGGACTCATTCTCCATAGATAATTACTTTAAAAACATGCTCTCCTCAATACTTCTGAATCTTGATTTTTTTCCTCCAGTTGGCTTCATTCCCCAGTTCAGGTCCCATGGTAATGTCTTACAGTAAAGACTGTACCCATGTCAAAATGTGTTATCACCTAACTAAACCAGACCAATAATTAAGGTTCATTAGACCCATTCTACAGATGGGGAGCCTAAGGTTCACTGTAGCAACTTGTCCACAAGCAGACAGAGTGTAAGACTCACTTCTTTAACATCCCAAGCCACAAGACCGTGCTCCTTCTCAGTGCTTGTTCTCAGTGGGACCTTTAGACTTCATCAAAATTCAGTCTCATTTCTGCAGTTACTGTTTTTTACATTACTGTGTCCAAATGTAAAATTATACACTATTTTATTATCACACTAACCTTTTCTCCTCTGGTTCCAGGAAAACCCTAAAGGGAAGGATAGATATTTTAATGCTTCTCACTTTCAAGATCACCCAAGAAGCCGGACTTTCAAACTTTGAAGTGAAGAAAAAGAACGAAGCACAAATAATTAATTGCATCCACTTGAAAATGCAAATGAATATTTATAGCTCCTAAAATCGCACTGAAACAGAACTGTGAAATATGGATTAAAGGCATGACAACTCAGCCCAAAAGCCAATATGAAAAAGCCAGGTAAGCCAGCAGGTTTGATATTGCTTTAAAATTCAAACAAGAGAAATAAAATGTAACTGAGCAGGAATAAAGCATTAGATGCCACAATTGATAATAAAAAATCATTTTAGCAATAATCTTCCTCTTCCATTTCTTTTGTTTCTTTTTAATTGGTTCCCCCTTCCCCCATGGAACATCCTTAAGTTATCCTCAATATGATTATATCCTTAATGTGATCATTAATATAAAACTTTCTTGTTCAGTTCTTTCTAGTCCTTTATTTTAATAAACAGGTTACATATTTTTTTCAAGTACCTTAAAATACTGTCACTTAAATTTTTAAAGGCAGAGTCTATGTGAATTTGCTTTTAAAATAAATTACAATAATTTATACCCAAACACTTTTAGGATAAGCCAAAAACACAGCCAAGCCCAACCAGACAACATAACCTTGCTTGATGTAGAACATATCTTTTTAGCTGTATTAGAAAAGATGTATCTTGATAAATGCTTTCCAGCAAATTCATGAGGGAAGCAGCTGTCAGCAGAGCATTAGAAACCAATGTCTGAAAATGCAGTGTTTGGTTAACAAACCTTAGAGCCCATTGGTCCTCTTGTACCTGGCAATCCCATCACACCCAACTCTCCCTTTTCACCCTAAAGGGGTCAATAAAGAGAGTTATTGATTGTGGCTCTCTGATGACATCATATCTGAATGTCTGACAGTTCAGTGGTTCAGGTTTTATGTCAAATAGTTGATATAAACCTGACCTCAGTGTAGCATTGTAGACAGATGCTTATAATAGCAATTGCATTCTGGTGAGCTCACACATGTTCTCTTACTCTTCTATTTACTCTTCCTTGTGTGCATAACTTGTGCTCCAGTTTTGCTAGATGTTAATAAAAGGCACACCAGCAGTGCATCTTTTTGTGTATGAAGGTGCATTGTCTCTGCCCAGCATCACTTCCACTGACGGTATTTTGATGCATGCCTTATGTCTTGGGGAGGCATAGTGACTACTTTTATTGTAGTTCAGAGACATCATGGGCTATGCAGTCATTTGGAGCCAGTCATGAAGAAGCTTTACAACAATTCTGGCTGCTGTCACCTAGCTGTATCTAGAGTGAAATACAGAGTAGACACCCAGACATAGAGCAGCACCACCAGCAGAATACATTTGGCTCTCATTCTCCTTCAGATTTCACCGTCCTAGAAATGCAGAGCATTTTCACAGTTGCTGCTGCCCCAGGAGAAGTTCAGAAAAGACTTGAAGACACAAAGTAAGAGAAATAAGGACCAAATTAAGAAGTCAAAGAAAGATGAGACAAAGAAACCCAGATAAAGAAATAACAAATATGTCTACAGAGGTGGATATAAGTTAAAATGCCAAACAGCAGTGTACTGGAGATTTCCAGCAAGAAGAAGATGCAGCAAATGCCTACGGTGAAGACGAGAAGTTTGAGAAGATCAGAGATGGGGAAAAAGGAAAGAGAGACACAACCAATTAAAGTTAGCAGAGATCTACTGGACTGTATTCAACTGGAGCCTTCATTGACAGGCAGGAAACCAAAATGTATGAAGACCAGAAGAAATGAAATTGTGAACCTATCTAAAGAACAGAGGAGATCAGTACCAGAAGAGACAATAAAACCAAAAGTATTGAAATCAAACAGCAAGTAGGACTTGCAGTTAAAGTATAGGAAGAAGTATTATTACTGAATGTGAAGAATGCTTTCAAGAGTACCATGAAAAAACAAAGTAATAGCCTAAGGAGACTAAATCGAAATTAGGAAAACTGCATGAACAAAACTAAAGCTACATAAGGAAAACACCAAGTTACTGAGTTTTCTGTCTGCTTTGCTCTCTTCCTTCTCTAAGACTGAAGTTAGTTTCACAGATTCACAGAATACTATGAGTTGGAAGGGACCCACAAGGATCATCTAGTCCAACTCACGATCTAACGCCCGTACAGAGACCGAACGCACACCCCAGAGTGGTAAACATAAACCTAGTTCCCTCACAGGCTAACAGGCCACTCTGAGCCAGAAGGGACCCACAGGATCATCCAGCCCCACACCCCCCAGCTAGATCATGTCACTAAGCTCCTCATCCAGTCTTCTCTTAAACGACCTCCAGGGACGGTGACTCCACTAGTTGAACCTTCCCTCTGCCTTTACTGCTCTTTCTGTGAGTAGCCACAGCACACAATGCATTTGGGGGGGATATAATTTCCCATCTAACAGTTCAAAGTTAACATTGATTTATTTTAAGTATATGCTCTCCTGTTGCTGGCCTACACATATGATGCTCTTCATCTAAAATAGCTGTGAAGATCTAGAAACTCTGCTTCCAGGTGTGGCTTGAATTCCGAAGTCATCTATCATTATTCTTGCAGCATCAAGAGCCACTTCGTCACATCGTCTGAGGTGAGGGCATCAACCTTCACTGAGCAAATGAAGAGTCAAAGATTTTCTGGAAAATGCAGCTTTGTATTGTATGCATTGTATGCAGTCCTTTTGCTTAATGCATACTGGATTGAAGAAAAGTAATTTATCTCCAAAGTTCAAGTAGAAACTCCATAAACTGCGGTTCCTGTGAAGAGCTGTATGTCTTTTGAATAAGATAGTACTCAATAAAGGACTGTCCTGAACCTTTTTTATAATAAATGCAGGTGAACCAACACTTTGCAGTAGCAAAGCTCATCCTAAAACTTTTTCTGCTGTTGGCTAATAAGAATAACAGAAATGAATGTTTATTTGTATGGGTATGAACTTCCAAGATGTGATGAGCAATCCTCGTGCTTTGCAACTTCTTCCCCTTGATTTTGGCATGATATTTTCCATCTGATCACATGGACTCACAGTCCACCACAAAGAATAGTCACACAGGTGAAATCAGTTTAGAAACACTGATTCATGTGATTGTGAGACACCAGTGGCTATCAGTGAGTTGATTAGGTTGATTTTTGATTTCCCTTTAACATGTTTAATCAACATAGGAAGTGCTACAGGGGTTGGGCTGAAAGTGAAGTAACCTAATCCTAGACTGGGCAGGCCAGTGTAAGAAACAGGATAAGCACAGGGTGTCCTTGCATTGCTACAACTTCCCAACCTCCAGTTGTTTAGGGACTTCCCAAGATAACTGCTCTGTTCAGATCATGATGCTGAACTAGCTGTTCCTTGTGAATTTTAGTCTTACCTTCGGTCCTGCAGGTCCAGGCCATCCTACTGGTCCTGGCATCCCAGGGACACCCGGGGGACCTGGTCTACCCTTGAACGGAAAACACTGATTACAATGATTCATATAACATCATTCCTACACACTCTACTGCAGAGATGAGATAAAAAAATCTGTATGTTATTATATTCAAATGAATGCAATTTATCTTCAGAGCAGAACCAAGTCTTTAACTAACTATATTATTTGTTCTTACTCGGAAAATTCCTGTATTACTAGCTCTTTCTTAATAACTATATGACTAGCAATAACTACATACATACATACGGTTTAGCCTGTTTAAATTACTGCCTGTAAATTACTCTTTGAATGTCTCCTAAAATGCTGCAGATTAATACTATTCCACTGCATTACACCACTTGACAATATGATCATAGAAATATCATCATGGCCAAGAGTGAACACCCATAGGCTTTTAGCAAGAGTTATACTGTTTTATTTCTCTTTTGGAACCTACTGGGTTTTGTCAGAAGAGTCAGTATTTATGAACTGTAGTTAAGGTTTGCACATTCTTTTGGATTGGTGAGTTACTCTCTTGAAGACATTACTGTTTTGAACTCTTGAATTTATAGAAGTAATATTTTTATTTACTGTTAGACATTTGCAAATAGATTTAAGAAAATAGTCTCTTCTGTTTATGTGTTTTATATTTATTTGAATTGATGATTGTAGCTGGTGTTAAAGTCCCTTGTATATTATTAGAATCATGTTAAAATCCTAGGTATATTATTAGAAGGGTACTTCTTTTCCTGGTTAGTGACTACCCCCTGCATATCTCTGATTTCATGCTGCATTTCTGTCCTCTTTTAAACTTAATAACATTAAATGGATGTACTTAGCGACTGAGATAACATATTCTGTTTCATCACATGTAGGGGCACATATTTTTTACAATATATCACAGCTCGTATGTCACCAAGCTTAGGATGATAGTCAGCATATTGCATTGGTGCCAAAATTCTGGAAGTGTAATCATTAATGCTTATTCCTCCTTCAGGGGTATCTGGTTGAGCCTTGTTTAGACTTGGAAGGAGTAAACATTTTGATTTTGCTTTGGGCTGGATTTTTTATACACTTTTATGATAGCTGCCATACTCTGCTTCCCCTGTTTACCGAGACACGGTTCAGGCAATTTCCCACTCTGTTTGACTTGTCTCCATGTGTTCATTGAGGGAATTTGTTGAATTCAAAACAGTTGAGGCAGATCTCCAGCCCTGCACCTGGAACTCCCTGCCATCCACCCTGGGCACCAGTGAGAGCAGCACAAACAGGTTAAACTTTAGCTACTTTTTTTTCAACTGTTGTCTGCATCCCTCTCTGGCAGATGTTATGTATTTGATGGATTTCCAAGATAGCACCTTGTTCATACCTTTCTTCCTGGCCTGCCAATCTCCCCCTGCCAGAGGAAGGAATACGTTAGTCTTGTAGTGTGCACACAAAACACAGTGGCTCCTAAGTCAATGGATCAATGCATTCATATATTAAAAACCAACCAACCAAAACGTGCCCCCCCCCCAACCCACAAACAAACAAACAAATATCCAAAAATGTTGAGAATATCTTTGTAGTCAAGACTTTGCTTACAGAGGAAAAATGAGTAGAATTACTTTATCAGAGCCCCTTGGTCTTTCCTCTGTTCTCAGCCCTAAATTTACAGTCATCACCTTGTACAACAAAGCACATAACTACAGGTCCAGCTTCAGGTATCAGGTTCCTTAGGCAACATTACGGAGCAGATGCTTTGCACATCTGAAAATAAGCTTAACATATAGGCCAGTTTTAATACCTGAGCTGCCCCATACAATTCACATTGCATAGGAGAGCTCTGCTTCTCATGCCCTCCCCGAGGGATGATGAGTTTAAAGGTTTTTGGATCAGCAAGATTGCTGACTTGTGCACCTGAGCTGCCTTCTTAATGCATACCCTAAACAGGGGTAGTTATCATGAGAAGCCACAAAAAATATTTCAAAACTGAAAGTGAACACTGAAAGATGAAGTTTCAAATTATAGCTTCCAAGCAATTCATAGCTTTACAGTCAAATTAAAGAAAACTCCACCATTCATAAGGCGCACCATTCGCTAAACAGACAAGGAAAAAGGAGAACACCCTCTCCTCCTTCTTTGTCCCTCAAAAACACATCAAGCTCCACAACAATAAACACTTACTTTTTCCCCTTTTGGTCCCATTATACCAGGAATTCCCGGTGGACCCTAGGAAGAAAAATGAATGCTATTAATAAACTGCATTAGTAAGGAGGCACTGATGATTGTTTTCCCTGAACCCTTGATCCCATAGGTGTTTCCTAGGAACAGTGTGAACCCATAAGTTTAAAGTGTTGGATGGCATGTTTGAATGTGGCCTCTAAATAACAGGTCTGGGCTGATATTAGAAGTGCAGGAGCATCTCGTAGATGAGGAGGACTAACAAGAAAAACAAGCCTGAGGCAAATGAAAGATGAAAAGTTATCAGAGCTCTGAATAATTAACAACAACAAGAACATGGAGACACCGCATTGACTGGCAAATGAGGTCAGCCAAAGGGGTGATAAGGAAAGTAGCCCAACACATGTGGGATGGGCTCTGCAGGGTGGGATGGACACGGAGAATTGCTGCTACTACTGCTGAATCCTGAACATATTTCTTTCTCTCAAATGAGATTGATTCTCCTTTCAGGAGACTTTTTAATCCAGGGAGAGCTTGAACTCCATGTCAGGAGAAAAATAAAAAATTAGAAAACCAGTTTTGTTTCCAGAATGCTTCAGTTCACAGATGACTTTTATTTTTGAATGACTAAGAAAAAAAAAAAATCTCATGAGCATGTGTCAGAGGAGCATTAGATTCACAATACAAATCACTCAGTCCAGATTTGGATCCTGGCTGTCTAATACCGTTCAAAATGTGATGCAAGCTGTTCATCAATAGGAACAAAATGTACCATCAAATACAAGTTACTCCAACTATTTTATTCAGTAAAGTTATTTTAGTTTCCCAGCGGTGTAAATCAGAATGCACCGTATTAAAGTCAAATTTTACACTATTTCTTTAGTTTTACCTAGGGTACATACACATGGGAGGAATTACATTCTGAGTTATGGCATTACCAAATTAATTCTGCTTCTTATGAAAAAGTGTTAAAATTCAGCCATGAGTCAACAGTATGAGCTTTAGCAACTCGTCTGAAAGCCATGTAAGCTAGAGCAGAAAATAATTCAGAAGTACTTAGCAGATGTCTTTTTTTAATGGTAGTATTTCTTTTCAGGTGGCTATTGTCACAAAACAGAAGTCCCAGAGGACTTCTGTCTCTAACGTTGTCCCTATACAAGACATAGTCCTGTAATTAATTAAAAATTCCAAAGCCACATTATACCCACTCTACTGTCTGCTGTTGTGATAAAATCTGCCTGCCTGCTCTATTTAAAAATGTTCTTGGAGTGATTGTAGGTCATTTGGTTACAAGATTAATATTATTTATAGCAATGGACCTTGTAGAACAACAGAATTAACATTATTATTCTTCCATATTAAGTCAGGGACAGTATTTAGGGATTTAAAAAACACACAATAAAAGAAATAGTCTTGCAAAATCTGAAATAAAAACTGTTTCTTTCACATGTACAGCAGCTCTGGATCATGGCCAACCAGACTGCAGGGCTGTTTCATAATGCAGAGAAGACTTTTCTCAATACAGCACTGGAGACACGCTTCCTATCACTTGTCACCACACCATTCTCATGTTAAATGAATCTGCCTCATCCCGCATCTCAGCAAAGACAAAATGTCAGAACAATAAAGGCAAAGTTCAAGGGGGGAGTTGGAATTAGATGATCTTTAAGGTCTCTTTCAACCCAAACCATCATACGATTATATGAAAAGAAAATTTCATGGCTTTCACCTTGCAACTTCTAGACTATTTATAAATATCTTCTGAAGTATTGACTTCTAAATAATTAAAGCTAGCTTTTTGCCATATAACTGAACCTTTACTTTGGTGTACTGTTCATACTTCTTAAAGAGTGTTTGGTTGCTTGCTAACTTGTCAGACTGCCAGAGCTTTGGTCACAACTTTGCTGCAACAAAGGTCCTCTGTCATGTCTGCTATTAGCTGTACTGTAATAAAGTGGCACTCAGGCACCTTAAGGAAGATCACTGTCCCAAAGAACCAGGCACAGCACATAGACTGGAACTGTCTTTGTCCCAGCAGAAAAAGGAAGTACCTCAGCATGAAAAGTTTAATTTTTCATTGGAGGGAACAGAGTGGAATGGAAAGGGAAAAAGATTGTCTTCTCCACATTACAGAGATGTTCACCAAAAAAATCCCTCTAGAGGTCTCTTTCCTCAGAAGGTCAGGTTGATGGGGCTCTGAGCAACCTGATATAGCTGAAGATGTCCTGTTCTTTGCAGGGGGAGGTTGTGCTGGTTGATGTTTAAAGGTCCCTTCCAACTCATCCTATTCAGTGATTCTAAGATTTCTTACCTTCCTCTGAAGCCTTCTGAAAGTATAAATTGCAGAAAATGACGTGTGAAATCAAAAAGACTGATCCAAGGCTATCCAGCAAGTCAGAGGCAGAGATGCTGCAGGTCAAGCTAGGAGATCCCACACCTGCTGAATCCCACCCCACTGCCCTACTGAAGCCCCTGCTTCTCTCTGATGTTTACTGTAGGTGTTTTCCTTCTCAGGGAAGTACTCCACAAAGATCTCAGCCCATTGCATTTCATGTGCAACCCCTTCACAGGCTCTTGTCCCCACATAAAAGGACAACAGAGTCTAAAGCAAAGAAAAAACTCACAAAAAGCCTCTGAAAGAAGTGATGACATCTCTGGGATTTTTGATGGGCACTGCCCTCTGTAAAACTCCACAAAAAATGAAGGGTGAGCTTGAAATAGACTGGAGTATGCAAAGCAGGGACGAGAACACAGGGTAAAAAGCCTATATGATTCATGCAAAGTCATATAAAAGTGAAATTAAGCCAGAGCTTGGTATGTTTATTAAGTTGTAAAAGACATGTTTGGATGTTTCACAGCTTTATAAGGACCTTGGAGCAAGTGAGATAATTATGTGGTTTAATGGCACATGCATGACTCACCTGGGGGCCAGGAGGCCCTGCAGGACAGTATGATTTGGGCAGAGAGGAAGCCTGTATTACCTGGAGCTCATGACACAATTCTTCCATATCCAGGTCAAGGAGCTTCTACAAAACATAAAACATGAGTGAACATGTNTTCACCATCCTTGTCGCCCTTCTATGGACAGCCTCAAGGATCTCAACATCCCTCTTAAACTGAGGAGCCCAGAACTGAACACAGTATTCATGGGGCCTGATGGAGAAACATGTAAAAATCCAGTCACCACAGGCTACAATCTCAAGGGAGTTTATTCGCTCTCTTAGGGAGAAGCACAGAGTTTGTCAGAAGGTTCTCTTCATGGATGTTTGAACATCAGCACCTCAGCACGGCATCCTGCCCCATCCTTCTTCCTCCTCCTCTTCCTCCTTATCTCACAGAGGCACATTGCAGGCGGGCTGCCATGTGTGTCTGAGCCAGCATGGGACCCATGCCTATTCTTAGACCTGACCCTGCTCCCTTTTTCCCACTTGCAAGTAGCAGCTCCTCTCCAAGAATAGTGTCTTTGCTCTAATAATAGAGACCACACATACTCAGGGAGGACACAAGCAGCGTGAGCTTCACTCCAGAACATACTAACTCAGACTCTCGTTCACAGCAGATCAGAGCCAACATTTTAAGTGATCAATGGATGCCTGATCTGTTTTTGACTTCAACATTAACATTCCATGAGAAAAATGCCTTATTTACGTCCTGTGACAAAAGTGATCTCCCTTGGAAACGCCATCACTGAGCCAGAAACACTGGAAAACCAAAACTGATCTTCAGCTTCCATGTGAAAGACCATTTTTCGGAAAAGCTCTGACCACAAATTCTAAAGCACAAAGTGCTCATAGTGAATTCACATGGCTCCCATCCAGTTCATAACTAGTTTTATATCATGTTTTTATGGAGGAGATGGTGTGAACGGTGATTTTATGCTCAGGTTACTCTCTGGACTCCTTGCAGGAATCTCAGGGAGCCTGGTCCCAACCTCATCCTCACTGAAGGAGTACACCACATTCCCAGAGAGATCTTGTCTTTGGATCTCTTTCTGTGGAAACCAAGGCAGATGTAGGGGTGGTGATGAGGAAGGCAGAGGCAACTAAATTTTCATCTGGAGAGAATAGCACCCTGAGTTCAACGCTGATCTCTCTGAAGACAATGGAGAATTGTACACTTTTTACACAAGAACCTTTTTCTTGGGTTATTTCTTGTCTGACATCTTATTAATCATTATTTACATAACACTAGCAATAATTGCAGTGTTCGTATATGGGAAATGGATAGTTGAATTAAGAATAGGAATTACTGAGTGGGCACGAAAAATCTTAACAGTTGGAATGGAAGATATATTGGAGTTAACAGACCCTGCCAGTAAGAGTAAGTGGGCAAACTGCCCTACCATAAACCTGTCATGTCCTGTCTGTTGCATATGTTAATGTACGTGTATCGACACATGTCACACAGCGGGTTCGTACGCAGGTGGGTAAGTGAAAACTGCCTATCAGCAACACAAACACATCTGTCTTCATGCAAAATGAAATGCTGGGAATAGATTCCATAGGAGGATTACAGGACCTTCATTCCATCTTCTGCGTAAGGCAAATCTGATGCAAACCAGGAAATACATATACATAATCTGCACCCTTAAATCATTTGGCACACTGCCTCTCTGACCTTATTTGATTTATTGCATTGCCATTTCCTTCAGTTCAGGATTGCCTTACTCTAAGAAACTTCCAAAATAGAGTAAGGAGAATATTTAATGTTCACTGAATTGACTGCCTTAACTAACCCTGCCTCGTTTCATTCCTTGATCTGTTTTAGATTTACTTCAAGCCCCAGTCTGAGAAGATGCGTGATTGTCCTAACAGAGTCGAATCAACACAGCCAGGAGAGTTTCCTGAGTGACACCACAAAACACTGCTTCAGAGGGTGCTTCAGTCTTTGTCATACCTTAAAAGTCACGTAAAAGCAGAGAAAGGCTCTTGGGCCACACTTACAGTGCTCCAGCTGTGCCTGAAGTACGGTGGTGGGAACAGGGGCGGTGGAGGAGGGCCGAGGAGGCAGCACGCTCTGCAGTTCTGCTGTTTCTTCTGTTCCAAACAAGGGAGATCTGTTCAATACAAACACTGATCTGTTGTCTTGTACAGCACAAACATTTCTTACAGAATAAGGGAAGCTTCCATTCCTCAAGGTTTTCCTCCATCCTATGTGCATTGACTGCAACATTGTAATCCAAGCAGGGATTTATGAAACTGGATGAACCCTTAGGTCTCAAAATTCCTTCTTGTGCTGAAGGCTATGCAGAGTTTTAAGCTCTTAATGTGGCTCTGACACAGACTCATTTTGAAAAATTTCAGATAGGCAACATTAGAAAATAAATAAATATTTATTGTAGTCTTCTCCCTCTGTCCCAAAAATATATTAGAAGTAGCCCCTTCTAGTCCCTGTTACAGCCCGTGTGCTGTAACTCGGGTGCGCTCGTGCTGTTGGCCACCAAGCTTCCCTGTGAATTAAATCACTTTAGGCACTTCTGTGACAAGTGGGAAGTTGTTCCAAAGCACATTTGCTTGTATTTCCCCTGGGACTGCAACCAGGTTACTTTATTTCTGATTTTGTGCATCATCCCTAAGAATAAATACCGTGCAACCCAGACGTAGAGATAACATTGACTGACTGGTAAGACAGGATCTCAGTTTCGTTTTTCTAAGAGGTAGACTTCCACCAGCAATATAAGAGCCTGTGGTCAAAGATTCACAGAGGAAGGATATTAAGATGATGCATTTGTACAGTGCAGGTTTTTTTCCTGAATTTATTTACTCCTTGGGAAATACATCTCTAGTCAGGGTGGGAGCCTTCCTCAAAGGTTTTGTCAAGGATAGCAAATATTTATTTATATCTGTTGGCCTCTTCCTCTGGCTAGTGGCAGCTGGAATGGGTGTCTGCGAGCCGAAGGGTGGCAGGGAGCCAAATACAGTAGGAAGAAAAGCCTATGGTGAAGTATCTGGTATTAATAGAAAATCTCTAAATTAAGTTTCTGGGAAGACAAACCTGATGAAATTGCTAGATTTGTGTGCAAATCAATTGCAGGCTGGATATCAGTCATGTCTCAAGACAAGGGAAATTTTATAAAGGGCAGAGATATTTCTAGTTTTTCAAATGTCTCAGAAAATGTATCCTATAAGCTTCACCATCCCATGTTAATGGGGACGGCATTTTCTGAGTCCTCATGTACAGAAAGAGCTGAACAGAGAACTGTGATTCAGCAGCATTCAAGGGTAGTTCTTGTAATTCTGATTTTTTCCTCTATCAAAACCCTATTTTTAATGGTATCTTTGAGAAATTAAACAATTTGAAAAGTTTGAAAAGATCCATAATGAAGACTCTTTCTCATCTTCTCCTTAAAAGTTTGAAATTCAGTCCAAATCTTCAATTTAAGAGAAAGGGAGGAGATTGGTTAAAAAAAATGATATGTACATATTAGATACATTAGATATATTCAGATAAAGCTCCAAATAGGTACTGAAAATGCCAATATCCTTTAAAAAGTAGCAAAGGTTTGAGTTGCCTGTTTTCAGCTTTCACAAGGAATAAACCACAAAAATATGAAGAGTTAAGTTTTATATGGGCTTAACCTTAATTCAGTCACTCTTACACAGCTATAACCAAGTTCTTCAATTTTTAACACAGATACTTCTGTGATTGTCTGGATTTCAGGATTGTATTTGAACATATTGTACTGGGACTAAAGAGCATCTTATTGAAGCAATGGACAGCTTGTCATTTAACAGGGTATAAGGTGTGATTATTATTTTATTTTAGGTCACATTCCAATATAATCTTTCTTACTATGACCTTATTGAATGATCTAGCTAAATTTCAATAAGATTATTATCACTCATCAAGAATAAGAACATTAAAACTAGCCTGATGTGTCTTAGTTGCTAAGAGATCACTACTTGACATTGTAGAACAAGGTTTGCATTACTGCAGTTGCAGCGGTGCTGGTTTTTAAATATTTTGCAAAGATAAGGCTAAATATAGATGAACATCTGTAATTTTAATGATACATATCATCTGTAATTCTAATATGATACTTATCATGCATTCATGAGTGAAGTTCTGTCCTGGGTTATAAAATATTTGAATTTTCCTTTTCAGCAGAAAAGTCTGCCAATCCATGGAACAGGTTTTATTGAAAAAATATTGTAGATAATCGGGTTAGTAAAAAAATAGCCACTGATTTCAGTCTTTACAGTCTTATACTAATACTACAGTAGCACAAGGTAGGCTGAAACCCAATTTAGGTCTGCTGGTACAAATCTGAGGGTATACACTCATCTCAGCATGGAAACAAGCAAAATCTAAACATATTAGTAACAGACACTACATATTGCTACCGATACTAGATAGATACTAAAAACTAATAGATACTATTAGTATGTACATACCAATATACCAATAATAGTATAATTTGATACCATTAACAGTATTCATACTACTATATAGGCCAGATATCATTTATATAATGATGTGGGTGGTTAATATTTCAGGGGCTCCACCAATAACCATGGCTGTGTCCTGAAAGGTAAATTTGTCAAGCCAATATGTAAAAAAAGGCTGATCCTGGACCCAAAGATCTCCCATACTGAGGTGTGACAGGTGATATAACAACAGAGGGAGCAAAAAAATGAATGATTCCCAAAGCAGCTACAGGTATAACTGCTATAATCTGATCTTCCCAGAAGCACCACATTTCATGATATGGATTTTGTAAGTAACTGTGCTAGGCCCAAGATGTACAACTGTTGTAATATTGACTTGATTTATATGACAAATGGGTAACCTTGGCAGGCTTACGGGCTCTTTGCAAATGCAATGGATATTTTCAGGCTCCAGGTTAGCTTTGTTTGCTAAACACAGCTTCAGAATACTCCAGTCCCCATCAGTGGAAAAAATCTCAGCCCAAGAATAGGACTGTCATCGTTTTCTGTGAAATATGAAGACCCTGCCTACACAGAGCATGGGTTTATATATCTCATATGGAAACTGCTCTTTCAACAATTTCAATGTCAAGAATATGCAAACATACTCAATAAGACAAGAAAAACAAAATGAAAAACTTCTTCTGGGGCTTGTCCAAGAGACAGTTGTTTTCAGAAAACGTAAAAATTATAATAGCTTTAAAATAAAAAGTATCTACTATTTTCAAATTATTGTTGTGGCCCAGATAATAAATGAATCCAGTTCAAAAAAGTTACTATATCACTCTGTGACTAAGCTGCTAATGGTTGCTTCAGAAAACAACATAATTTAGATAATATTTTGAAATGGTTTATTTTGTTCCTGCAGACTGTCTGTGACCAAGCTGGAATGTGGGAAGTCTTATCCATGATGGCCCAACGTAGAGCCAGAAAGAAGCTTTCACCCAGGCTGAGTCCCCTGGAGCAGGGTTCATATGAGGTCCATAAGGCTTCCTAGAGCTGTTCCTAGAGCTGACCTTCAGCCCTACAAACTCCTACAGCTGCAGCAGAAGTGTCGGAGACGTCCTGCCCATCTTGTAAATCCCACCCTCCCCTCGTAAATCAAGCCAGATTTACAGGATTTCATTGAAAAAAATCATAAATAAACCCCTCAAATTATTTTTATCCTAAAATCACAAAGCTGTAGGCCAGATGCCAGGAGGAAAGGACAAGAGAGGAGAAGGATACTTAATACGTGTTTCCCTTCCTATTTATGACCAAACTGATCCAGCAAGCCCGGACGGGAAGCCGAGCTGTTATCCATAGGCTTCTCACCCTGACAGCAGTGCTGGTGGCTTGCCCAGCTTGTGACAGGCAGGACTCTGCTAGATGGAGACCAGTGATGGCTGATACCCCATCACAGGTGCTCCTCCCACTTGGATGGCTCGTAGAATTAATAATAAACCAGCTGGGCAGACTAGTCAGTTCATGAATGTGAGCTTGTCCAGCTGAAACTGAGACTTTAATCTGCTTTGTTGTCATTCATTCAGGCTCTTCTCAACCTCTTTGCAGGGACAGCAGTGTGCCACAGGCTGCAGACACTCAGTACCATTCTGTACATCTACTGCAAGTTGACTAAGGCACATTTCTCTTTTAAGTTAGGAAAGTTTAAAAGCTTGTTAAAAGTGTCATTTGAGAGCCATGGAGGTCAAAATCCTTAATTTACAGAGCAGATGCAGGTGTTAAGCTCTCCTTCAAACCCCCAAAGTTATGTGCCAGCATAAACAATACGTTTCTTTAAAGTTTTATGTTTTATGAACCTTTCTGGCCCAAAGTGTGCCTTAGGACATAAAAACAGAGATGGGAACACAGCTTGTGTCTGGGGCTGGGTTGAATGGGCAGGTTAGTGAATGGTCTGCAGCTCTCAGTATTTTTGAATGTAGACCTTACACTTGATGATCGCAGAATCACAGAATCAGTAAGGTTGGAAAAGACCTTAGAGATCATCAAGTCCAACCTATCCCCTATTACCTAATCTAATCTAGTCAAACCTGTTACCTAACCTGACCTGTTGCCATCCTGCTACCAACACTCCATCCTACCTATAACACACTACCCTAATATCTAGGTCATGCCGCCAAGTACATCATCCAACCTTTTCTTAAACACCTCTAGGGACGGTGACTCCACCACCTCCTTGGGCAGCCCATTCCACTGAGAGATCACCCTCTCTGTGAAAAAGTTCCTCCTAATGTCAAGTCTGAATCTCCCCTGACGCAGTTTAAGACTGTGTCCTCTTGTTCTATCACTGGTAGCCAGAGAGAAGAGACTGACACCCAGCTGGCTACACCTCCCTTTCAGGTAGTTGTAGAGAG
>WEKX01013207.1:143720-156486 GCA_013390025.1 Pitta sordida | reverse complement strand
CAAAGGCTTTACTAAAATCCAGGTACGCCACATCAACAGCTCTTCCCTCATCAACCAGGCGGGTCACCTGATCATAGAAGGAAATTAGATTGGTCAGGCAGGACCTTCCTTTCCGGAAGCCATGCTGACTAGGTCTGATCTCCTTACCCTCCTGGAGGTGCAACATCATTTTCCTTAAGATGATTTGCTCCACAATTTTGCCTGGTACCGAGGTCAGGCTAACAGGTCTATAATTTCCCGGGTCCTCCCTCTTACCCTTCTTATGGATAGGTATCACATTGGCCAACTTCCAATCTTTTGGGACCTCCCCAGTAAGCCAAGACCTCTGATAGATGATTGAGAGAGGCTTAGCGAGCTCATCTGCCAGCTCTCTCAACACTCTAGGATGTAACCCATCAGGTCCCATGGACTTATGAGGGTCTAGATGCACTAGTATGTCCCTTACATCTAAACATATCTTTCCCTGTAAACCAGATGAAACACGCCAAAGAAATACATCAAGCTTAGATAATAGTGTCTGCTTGGGGGAGGTGATAACTCATGAGGTTCTCATGGGAGTTACAGGGTGAGACATGGAGCTGCAGCTCTCCCCTGCTTCTAGTTCCATCTTGCTTAAAATGGGATGTCGGAGTCTTTAAGGAACAGATCAAAATGGTTCTTAAAGTATTTCAATTAATTCCAGAAAATTAAGAAGTCCAGATAAAACCTTGCAAGTTTCTTTCCATACAATCAGAGAATTGTTTAGGTTGAAAAAGACCTCTAAGGTCATCAAGTTCAACTGCTAACCTAGCAGAGTCAAGAAAATTCCACAAAAATTCGAAAATGCTCCATTTTTAATTCTCAAAGTGACTACTGGCTGTGACAGAAGTAATGTGTACTTTACCAGCTGATGCACACTTAGAAGCTGTCACACTAACTAACTAAGTAACTAAGTAACTAACTAACTAGCTACATATTTAAAACCTAGTTGATGTTCAAAAAGCTGGACAACAGCACAAACCCTGGCACGCTGCCTGGACAGTGGATCTGGATGTTAACCTGGCCAAAAGAGCAAGGACACCCTGTCCTTCATGCCCACCTAATATTTAGCCCACGTCCCTCAGTGTCTCCCAGCAGCCTGGCTGGTGAGTGACAGGCGGCTGCACCTTTGTAGGTCAGCTTTAGAAAACACTGCAGTCATGGCAAGACAGGGGAAAACAAAAGAGTCTGAGATTTCTAAGCAAAGGAAAGGCTTTTTATGCCCTATATGCAAACATTTCACAAATTTTATCCGTGTGTATGTGCACATATGAGGACAATGCAGATGCCAGAAGATTTTCTACTGCTTTCTCAGACTGACTGCAGAAGGAAAATTCTGAGATCAGTGCTGAGATAGAGAGAGAGATTTGCTTATGTTGGCTCTGCATTCCAGTTTCACAAAACAATGAAAAATCCCAGCAAAATCAGATGTCTGGAAGACTTCAATGGTTTATAAAATAAACATATATGAATCCTAATAACCACAACAGGGCTAGTCTGGGCAATTTTCTTTCTATGCCCTTCCATTTGCAGAGGTTCAGAGCTCTAGACACTGCTGAAGAATGTTGACAACAGTATGTTCCCTTTTTGTGCATGAGAAACTGAGGCACAGAGAAGTTAAGCAAGTCCCCTGAACCCATGGATAGCTCAATTACAACATCAGAAACAAAATTCCAATCTGGTGAATAACAATATCATGTTTGTCATTTTAAGAACTATATCATAAAACACAGTTGCATTGCACACCAGCAATATTAAAAATACTCTATGTATTAAAGCCTAAGAATTTACTATAACCTGTAGAAGAGCCTCAAACCCCGAAGATTCTGTGTGTAATTCACTACCACACCGTCGTCTCCCACTCTATCTGTGAGATCAGCAGCTACAAGGCCGAGAGACACCAGTGCCACCCGTCTGCAAGGGAGAGATCATAATCGGTCAGTGCTGACATAGATCAAACGTGTACTTGACTTTGATGTTGCTCCACCATATGCTCAGCCAGTCCTAGACAATCCCTACGAGACTACGGGTATTGCTGTGCGCTCAATAAGAGTTCAGAGAAAAGCATCCAAATTACCCTTTGAAAGTTTGTCAACATGATCTTTATTAATTCCTCATTACTCCCTCACTGCAACAGATTCTCTGCCCCGATCACTTAGATCTCTTGCCTTTCAGAAAAAAAACCCTCTGTATTGACTTGGTATTGTAAAAAATTATTAACTTCGTAGTTTCAAGAAGTTAAAATTTCCAAACTGATACTCCCTGGGTAGAAGAAAGCTGAAATTGTAGCACTACCTGATTTAGATGACTTAGATGCATCTCCCTTTATTTGTATGCATTCCCCAGGTGCCTGCATTTGTACACACACACACACACACACACACACATGCTAGTTCCTGAGAAAAAGGGTCAACAGCCTCTTTTTCCCCTCAGTGTCTCAGTCCTCCTCAGCATTATTCTCTTCCATCTTCTCCTCCTGAGTGTCCTTTTACCCTTACAGCTGTGTGACTACAGAGAACGTGTCCCCAGTTTCATTTCCATTACAGGCATTATTCCTTGCAGAGAAGGGAAGAAATGAAACATCCATGTTGCGATCTGTTAATTCCTGTGAGTTTTTTCTCTCACATTTATTTCTGATTTTCCTCAAACCATTCCCCCTAGATTCAAAGGGCTTTTCCTGTTCTACCTACTGAGTTGCAGGATGAGAGAGACCTCTCAGCCACATCCTGGCTGAGTGCTGTGCTCCATTACAACTGAATGTGTTCCCCCAGTGCTGCAATCACACATCATCCTAGCACCAAGAGTTAAAAACTGAAGGGATATAGGGTCTATTGTGACAAAAAAGTTCCTCTGATCTAAATACAAAATATATTTTCTGTAGTTTTAACTAAGATTAGCAGTTTCTTTTGCTGCAATCATGCTGCTCTTTCTCCTTTGCCAATGCAGCCCATCCATGGGAAGCCCTGGTGTCCAATAGGGAACAGACTGTAAAAACTAAAGGCATGAAATTGCAAAGCCACAGAATGTTCCCTTCCTGTTCAGGGGTTTAGTAAGATGGACAAACCCACGAATGAACTTGAGAGAGAGGCCTACAAGCACTGTCTGACTGTAAGTACATTCAGAGTAAGCTCATTTTACAGCACTTTGAATTGCTTGCTGGCGGACCTTTCTTCTTTTCACTTAAATCACCTATATCGCGGACCCATGATCTTAATCGGGTTCCGCAAAGCCCTACTTCTGCATTGAATGGTGGCCGTGCTGCCGCTGCTGACCGCGCCGCCACCCGCGGCAAGTCATGCATGCGCAGTTGCGAAAATGGGCCTCCTTCATTGCTAAACAATCATGCCGCTAAGATCTGAAGCCCCAATATAGGGGGCGTGAAGTGCAAGAGGGCCGACTGTAGTTTGCATCTCTGTGGTGAAATTTAAGCCTTCACCTTCCAGTCTGGTCACAGCAAACATCTGGTATTCACCAGCACATCTAATACCTATGGACCACAAATAGGGCTATGTCTGTTCATGGCAATGATACAGCATGGGCAAGCTTACTCAGACCAGCTGGGATTTCCATGTCAGCTGCAGCATTGGTTTTGGCTGAGGTTCCCTTTTGGATGGGTTGCTGCCTGCCAGAAACACTCATAGGTTACAGAAAAACCTTCAGATCAGTTACTGCTTCCTTTGCTGGAAAACCAAGCAAGAACAGCCTCAGGTCCTGTACTGACCTCTGACTTTGGCACCTGGAAGACTTCTTCACCAAAAACTACCATGTGAAAAACACTGGCTTTGCTTAGATTGTGTCTCTAGGGGAGCTTTGACAGGCTCAAACTGACCAGCTGCCTTACTTGTAACACAAATGTTGCCCCTGGGATAAAAAAGAAAAAAAAAATCTGAACTAGCCATGGGTCTAGTCTCAGCTTCCATTCCTTCAGGAGTTCAGGTATCAAACCTTTCTTCTCTATTTTTCGTGTGCCTCTGTCCTCATCGTCTCACCTCATGAAGCCAACAAAGTCAACCTTTATATGAAACCAGGGGTAACGGGAACACAGGGATCTGTATGGTTCTTTAACATGCATTTTCCTGAACANGCACTTAATAAAGTCTCACTGTTTAATCAAAGCTAACCCGCTCTTGGAATTTTGTTTTGCACTCTGAGATCCTATAAACGAACCATCACGCGTCCAGCCTAGCTGACTGGACCATGACACAAGTGAATGCTCATGATATCCAGTTTAGGCAGTATTTCCCTTTATTTGCATTACTACTGGACCTTTTTTGACAAGCCAAGCACCCTGTCATCCCGGAATGCCATAAGCAGGTCAGAAGCCGTTTTCCCCTCCTGCATACAAGACCAGAGCTCGACTTGAGGAACTTCATCACAACCAGATTCCAGTTTCCTTACTAGTGGCTGTGTCCTCTTTTGTGTTTTTGTTTTTACTGCTGCAAGACAAATGACACAACCTCCTGAGCTGCCTCAGATGTCCTTTCCTTGATCCCATGGGATCAAGTGGGCCTCTACTCATAGGTCTACTGCTAATTTCACAAGACCTCCTGGGACTCCTTTGCTATTGTGGATTACACCAGTCTTGCCTTTGCCCTTCCCAGCATGAAGGTGGATGCAGGCATGAAGTCACAGACAGGCTGTGCACGAGTGTGGCCGCTCTGCTCTCACTTTACTCAGCACAAGCAGCACAACCACCAGAGAAGGGTCTATGTATCCTAAGGTTATTTGTTCCCTGAGTATTATATTGTGAAAAGACCTGAGCAGGAAACTCGACATGGGTCTGTCACAGGTCATATTCACCTGGGAGAATATACAGGTCAAATCAAAGCAGTCAAGTTTTTCTTAACTGTGCTTCTTTTAAAGACCCATTTACTTAAAGCAGCAGTATTCACACCATACTGGACTGTTACTTTGCTACCTGTCCAAGCCTTTCTGCAGAGGCTGCTGAGGAACTCCCATCTTTATCAGCTTAGAAGGAGAGACATTACACAATCCTTCTTCTGGTTTATCTTTCTAGCCACTCACTTGGGCTGTCAAGATCAAACGGTCAATTCCAAGGTTATTTTCTTCCCTCAAGCTGAACAGACATTCTACTGAAAGAATTTTTTGCCTCCCTTTCAAGCTTTGATGAGTCACAAATGAAAGAGAAAGCCCTTAAATACCCTACCCCACAAACTTTGGCTATCCAGATCAATAGCCAGGTGACTGCCCTCTCTTACAGCCAATGATGCTTTTCTTTCCTCCTCCTAATGAAGCTGTAACCTTTGCCAGTGGTTCATTTACAACAGAAATTTTAATCTAACCACAACTTTCCTGCTTAAGTGTGTTCCATGAGAAACCCACTGTCCAATGGCATCAAGGTGCTGGGTACCTCCTGGGCCCATGCTGACTTCAGAGCAGAGCCAGGTTTCCATCCCTGGGCTGATATTGTTGCCCCTCAAAGATTCACCTTCGGGCTGTTTTTCCAGTAGGCTCTTGCTGCTTCCTTTTGAAAGTCTTTCTTCTAGCTTTTACTTTTGGTCTTACTTGAAATTCATTCTGCACCTTTCTTTCTCTTCCAAACACTTAGATTTTTTTTAATGTTGTGATTTTACATATATAAATATTTATGATTACTCTTCTTAGAAACAAAAAACCATCCACTTGACATCTCTGCTGCCCATTTTGACAGTACATATTTAGTGTTCCTGCAGGTTGTTTCATTAGAGGGAAAAAATGAAACCCTAATCAAGCAATCTAATATTCCTTTTACAGAATGACAGCTAGGATCCCAATGCCCTCAGTGTCAGGAATCATCACTTGTTTTTGTTTTCTCCTTCTCCACTGTTTCTCTCACAAAGGCACATCTCCTCACAGCATGGCACGACAATGGCTACCAAGGTCTCTTTCCTGTGCTACCCAGCCAAGGCTGTCATCCCACACAGCTCCTCTTCCCAACTCACCTCAATTCCAACAGTGTTGGTCCACAAGGAAACTGAATTGTTTTCTGCAACTCTGCCAGATGAGATGTGGTTGCAGATATCACACCTTCCTGACTTGAAGAGGTTGAGCCTCATTAGAAATGAGACAGGATGTTCTTTCTCTTCAGTAAAATAGTGGTAAAAAGACAAAGAAGGTGTGAGGAATACTGCCAACAGTGCTCTGATATTACCATCCCATTGAGTTCTTTTGAATTGATCAACGATATTCTTTCCATGGGCCTACGTACCAGTATTGATTGTGGGAGAAAATTGAAACAAGGGGTGCATTTGTGGCATAAATTTGTGGCATAAAAGGCACTTTGGGTCAGAAGAAGCACTGAGACGCAAGTCTTTTTCTTTGGCTAGGCCTGGTGATTTAAATACAGTTCCATCCCTCTGCAAACCCTCAGAAACCTTGGGCCTGGGTGAGCACAATAGGGGAGGAGAACGAATGAGACTGAGAGGAAGAGAGTCTTACTACTACCTGAATTTGGAAGGTGGCTTGCTTCAGGCTGGTTCTTACATGATGCAGACTGGTTCATGTAGGCCTACCAAAAATGACAATAGAACTCATGCCTAGTTTTCATCATGTGAGTGCAACAATGCAGGAACCTCAGCAGAGCAGAGTTATGAAAAAAGTTGTAAATGACACCACAAACACAGCAGTGTAAGGGTGGGATATGATAGATTACGATGAAATGAAACCCGCTGTCTCTAGGGATTGAGCTTCTCAACCCTAGGGATCTTCACTGCCACACGGAACCACAGCCACATGCTTAAGCATGTTGTAATATTATTGCCTGAAACATTTTCTCCAAAAAATGATGCTTCAGTACCAGCAGACTCAACTCTTTGGAGCTATGACATCCAAACTACTTCTAAAACCAAGGATGCACAGTTGCTTGAGGCTGACAGAACTATAAAGTAGACCTAACAGCAAAGCAAAGATCCAGATTATTCTTCTCTCCTCAATTATTCCACAAACACTTTCTAATCCTCCTGGAGGTTTACTTCTGCTTTCTAATTACTGCTTTGTGAATGTAAACCTCTTTATTTGTGACTTGTTGCTATGCAAAGATGTGTGAGGACAGAAAAAAAAAGTACTTTTAGCCCAGAAGTTTTCAGAACTACGTGGAAAATACCCAGTTTTCCCAACTATAGGAAAGACAAGTCCTCGCTCAAGAACATCCTCATTGTTAAATGTGATTAGTTTTAGAATTTGGAAGTGCATTGCTGAAATCCATTCTTTAAATGTGAAATTACATTCTGGTGCCAGATACAAATAATTGACTCAGCTGACAGTCAGGGAACATTTGAGACACCACTGAAATAACTGAGAATGGAAATGGAATTAATTTGCCTTCTGTACCCGCTGTGAGATTTCTACCAGAAAATACATAATTTACTGCTGCTATTTTCTTGGCAGTTTTTTAAAATGCAGATGTAACAAAAACACTAGATGAATTCTTTATTATGCCATTTTTCATACAAAACAGCCCTGAGTAACAACTAATAATGGCACACAGGTATGTAACAGCTCCCTAAAGTACATTTCTAAATCCAACTCTGTGGTTGTGGGTATGACTGAATCATCTGCCACCTGTTATTTTTTCTACATATTATCAAATAAACATTGACAGTGCATTTGTGACAGAAGCCTCACTAAGAGCTTGCTGTATAGTATAAATGTGATTTTTGGTGTCTTGGCTGGAAGAGCACAGTACCGGGCTTTGCCATGGAGCAGAGCATGGAGTGGTGAACTGCCCAAGCAGCCACATTGGGAACCAGATCTGATCATGTTCACACCTTCTCTGAGCTTGAAAGCAGAAGTTGTTGGCCTACGGGGATGGAGGAGGAAGGGGCCATGGACAGCTACACTCTCTGCCCAGGGAGACCTGGGGTCTCTTGCAGACAACCCCCAGGGCTGGAAAATACTCTACTGTAAAGAGCAGAGTCTGACATTTTCCTTTGTGTTTGCCTCTTCTGCTATGGTTTCAGCAGAGATGATAAGTCTCCTCTTTTAAGGGACAGCTTATTTGTTGAACAGTTGTTTTTAAAGAGGACAGTTCAAACGGCTTCTGCAAACACACAAGTGTGTGCCACAGGAGAAGGCAATGGAAACATCAAATTCTTGCTTGTCTGGGTGGTATCTACAAATATATACAAATATAAAGTTCTTCAAAACTAATTATGAGGTCTAATGACTCATATGTTGTTGCAAAGCAATGGAATATATCAGAGAAAATAAATCTTGATGATTCCTGTACCTCAGAGTTTACTAATCTCAACATAATGGAAAAATCATATCCCATTGAAAAGAAATTGTAACAAATGTAAATGCTTTTCAGCAACCTACAGCACTTAGTGGGAAAAAATATTATTTCCTAAAGCTTGAAAAAAGTAGATTAAATTGTTAACAAAGTATGTACTTATTTGAACATTAGACTTTTCTAGATGCTATCTTAAAAGCCATCTGAAATACATAATTACAGAACTGTAATGGCTCCTTTTTTTAAATGCTATAGGGCTTTTCCCCAAGGGATTACTCTAGTCGCCCTCAGAATCTTAATATTTGAATACAGTATCTTCAAATGAATGGACTGTTCAAAGCACTGAGAGTGAAATACAGTGTGCTAGTTCTGCACATTTTAAAGTACTTGTTAAAGACCCTTAGAAGAGATCATGCACAGTGTCAGCACTACTTGGTGCAGAAACCCATCCTCTCACAGAAGCTTCTCCTGATCACCCTTCTCTTGTAAATGCCTTGGATGTAACCATCCGGCTCTGTGGGCACACTGGAGAGTCTAGAGAACAAGAAAGGCTGTGTGCCTTTAGATTCTTGTCTAAGGTGGACCATATGACAGACTGAAAATATGCACGGCTTTGGTCACTGTGAGAGATGTGGGGAGGACCTGTAGGTATGGCTGGCCTTGACCTACAAATCTCAGTTGAACCATCTCATATCTGACATTGCAGGAATCCAGGACATTAGTTAGAAGCATCTCTATTGACAGACACAGAATAACAGTCAGAAGGGGGAAGACAGCGATTTGCCATAAATAGGTGAAAGTTCCTCAGAGGAAAAAATGGAGTCAGAGCTCTCACCAGCTCTCCCCTTCCTTTGTACAGAACATGACTAAAGGAAAGTCTTGCTGCTGAAACTGTAAAATCTATTACGAGGGATTTCCAGTGACCTGCCTCAGCTGACAACTAATTTGTTTTGCCTTTGCCTAGCAGGGATTTTCCATGCAGTGGACTCCTGTTTGCTGTGTAAGTCATCCGAGTGTTTGTTAGTGTCATAGCCAGATGTTTATTCTGCTGACATCCAGTCGGGCTCCAGCAACACTCCTTGAGGTCAGGGCTTTATTTATAGAGGTAGATATACACTGAGATTTATTTCCTTTCCCTTGCTGTAATCTACCTGAACTCACCCAAAATAAAAAGAAACATGCAGACATGCAAGTAATACACTAATTGGACCAGATCCATGAATTAGCACAGCACCACAGAAGCCAATGGAAAAAAAGCATTTTAGAGCAGCTGAGGATCTTGTCTATTACTTCTCATGGGGAAGGGAAGAGAGGGGTTTAAAACCAAAAATTATGAAGCAAAAAATCAAAACCAGTCAAGCAACAAAACGCCCTGGCATGTAGAAGAAAAGGTCTGCAGAACAAGATCTGCATTTGAAGTATTTATTTTTTTCTCCTGTGTTCCCGTTCACCAGAAAGTGCAAGAATCAGAGTGCAGAGAGCTCCAAGCAAGGAAAAGTAACAAGACTTAAAGCAATTTACCTGCTGAAATCGAGAAGACACTGTCAGCGTACGCAGTCTGAGACAAAGCAAAGCAGAAGAGAAGCGGCAGGTAACGTCCCCAGGCAAGCGGGCTGAGGACCAACATGCTGCCTGTGCCCGGGCAGATTCCAGCTCAGAGGCGCAGGGCTGCTTTGGGGCTGCCTCTCTCACTCCCTCTCTGCCTTCCCTGCTCTCTGCCTCTTCCCTCGCTATGGGATGCGTGTGTCTGTGTGTGTACGTCTCTCTCTTTCTCTCCCCCCTCCCTCCCCGTGCCTTTAGGAAGAAGGAATGCCAACCATTTCCCATTAAATCTTCTCCTTACACTAGACACGGTTATATTTAACTCTTGTGCTGGATCAGTTGCCCCTATTGTGGACATTAGCTGCTAAAACTGGGGCATGGGGGATTCTGATTTTGCTAACAGAAGCAAAAAGGCACTTTGGATAATAATAATGATGAGCAGGAACGGGAGAAATTAAGAACTGGACTATAAACAACATCCTTCAGTGCAGGCAACCAGACACCGACATCCAGATGGATTAAATCCCTGATTGATCATCTTCTACAGGTCACTAATTGCCTTAATGAGAGAGATGAGCAGTGACCTAACCTCTACTTACCCCTGGTAGCTGTGAGTGCTGCATCCATATACAGAGAGCAGCTCAGCGTGAGGGACATCATAAAGGCTTCACAAAACGGTAAACACATTTTTATTTAGGATTTAAGTGACAATGACAGTAGCACTGCAGTGCCAGACATTGTAGGTCTGCACTGAGTTTACTGACGGGGTGCAACAGGTGGAAGAAACAATACATGTGCCATGATGGGGCGAGTGAAACGCTATCAGCTCTGGGGGTGTTGACAGTCAACACACTACACAGCACTGTGTGAGGAAGACAAACCTCCCACTCTCTGCAAAACAGCAAGTTACCTTGTTACCTGTGCAAGAGTTTCGTGTTCCTGTGCCTTACTGGAACTCACAGGGCTTTGCAAATTAATTTGACTAGTAAGGAGATTCTCCTCTCTGCCTGGAATCTGACAATGGCTTCCACAAAAATCAGAGGTACATCCTTCACTGTGAAAAATATCATTAATCCCTCCCAGATGGAGATGGTTTTCTTTGCCCACTGTTTATTGTTCCCCCCAAGACAAACATGAAAACATTTTGGAATAATAACAGATTTTTTTTAAAAGAAAAGTAGTCACTGACAGAGAAGATGACATGTTCCCTTTGGTATTAATTCCCTGATGATCAAAGTGATGCATTTACACAATTCTAGTTAAACAGTCTTGGCTGTTACTTCCAAGACACTGCAAACATTGACAAAATCTTTTTAAATGTAATGCAGAGATAGGAAAAATCATATCTGCCTTACATGTTTTTATCCTTAAAGGATATGCTTAATATAACCATAATGCTTTCTAAAATATCTTTCTAGTACTGCAACACTTTGGATAATAGAATTTCTTATTTTATTTAATCAACTTTATTTCACTGTCTGTTACTTTTTAATTTTTGGCTCTTTTTAGTGAAGATAGTAGTCTGGCCTCTTACTTCTTTGACCAAGATGACCATGGATTAAGTAAATGTCTTTAGTTCTCCTGGCATGCTGCATCTCAGAGGGAAAGGAATAGCTCTTGGGAAGTTTATCGTGACAAGCTGTAAACATGTAAGAGACATCTTCTTCATGATATAGCAGTAGATCATCAGCTCAGATTTTAGCAGAGAGCTCTCGTTACAGGGCAGCAAGCCAGGCCATGTCAAGGTGCAAACCTTGTGTTTTGTTACCTCTAGATTTAAGGTGTTGGCTTTACTAGCTGAGGCTGCTGGCAAGGCTGCTAATGGTTTCATCAGGAGAACAAAGTCCCTTGGGAATAAAATGGAAAGCAGCAGTGAGATTATTGCTTTTGATTTAGTGACATTGCCAGTGCACCAGGCTGACGCTCCGTGCTCGCTGGCATCCCCGCTGGATTACAAGGATGCACACCTGGTTAGACAGCTTGCTTCTGACCTCCGTGGCATTGGTGCATGTGATAGAGAATCCTGAGGAGAGGAAGTGTCATGTAGCAGAGTGAGTCTGGCACGAGAGACTTGACAAACGTGTGCTTTCCAGGCCCTGAGGTATCCGTCCTCTGTGCACTTGCTCAGTCAAGCAGTGCCATCCCTCCAGCTATTCCCATGGGCTCACAAAGCTGATGCAGGGCTTCTGGTGCCTCCAGAGAGCTCTGCACCAGGTAGGTAAGGCCAATTCTCTGAGATAAGAGGTAAATCCTTGACTCTATCCTTCAAATAACAATCAATAGCACAGGATTTTTTTCTTTCTTTCTTCTGCTGCTGGTGTAGTGAAAACCCACATTAATACAACTTCACAATGCAACTACTGGAAAAGATCCCATAAATATCTAGGAATAAAAATACTTCAAATATTTTGGAGAATAGTAAGAAAAAATCTTAAAAATGTTTAGATGAAATTATGCATTTGCTAGAAAGTGAAGTAATATATCCTGCATAGTTCTTACTCTTGTCTCACCTAGAATGGCTACACAAGATACCAGGAGGGAATGGAAATACATATAAAATACATATATATAAATACATAGAATAGTAATTCAATGGCTTTGGCAATATGTATTTCTATTTTCCATAACATGAGTTGAAGAAAGAAACATATCACAGTTTCTGAACCTTGTAAGATACCCCTGTGGCCCAAGACAGAACATGAGGTTTTGAGGATTTGAATTTGAAAAATTTTTCCACAGTGAAAACCCCAGAACACCAAAAGTCATCTGCAGTTTAGTGGTCAAAGATAAAGACATCACAGTTTTATCACAGTGTATCAGCTGAATTTTATAAAACAACCCAATCCACCCGAGGGTCATGAAAGAACTAGCAGATGAACTCGCCAAGCCACTCTGCATAATCTACCAACAGTCCTGGCTTACCGGTGTTGTGCCACAAGACTGGAAATTGGCCAATGTGACACCCATCCACAAGAG
>WEKX01013207.1:113921-143532 GCA_013390025.1 Pitta sordida | reverse complement strand
GCAGCCAGATGGGTGTAGACCTCTTCTTCCAGGCTGACGACACCAGAACGAGAGGGCACAGCCTTAAGCTACGCCAGGGGAGGTTTAATCTCAATGTTAGGAAGCGGTTTTTCACGGAGAGAGTAATTGCATATTGGAATGGGCTGCCCAGGGAGGTGGTGGAGTCGCCGTCCCTGGAAGTGTTTAAGAGAAGACTGGACGAGGAGCTTAGTGACATGGTCTAGCTGGTCTAGCTGGGGGGTGAGGGCTGGATGACCCTGGGCCCCCTCCGGCTCAGAGTGGCCTGCTAGACTGTGAGGCATCTAGGTTGTTATTATACTCTGGGATGTGCTCTTGGTCGCTGTACGGGTATTAGACGGTGAGTTGGACTAGATGATCCTTGTGGGTCCCTTCCGACTCATAATTTTCTGTGATTCTGTGATTCTGTGATTTTGGGTAGGTGCCATAGCAATTAAAAATGACAAAAGCCAATAAACACGTAAAGGAAATAGGCAGCACAGTTCTCAAGTAGCTGTTGCTTGACCTTTACAATGCAGACTTGGGCACTTAGAAGTGAGTGGAAGAACCTGCTGATGACACTGACATGTAAATAGAATTTATGATGCTTTTATTTTATTCAGGAATTAATGAATACTGGCTAAAAAGAAGGATTCTTGCCAGCCCTATCCACTTTTGACTAGCAGGTACTGCATCAACAAGCCAAGGTAAAATGAATAAAAATAAAATACCATCAAATTCTCATATGAACACAGTTCTAGTTAAAAGGATAAAGATAATAATGGAATAGCTCAGGTCATCTAGTCCTACCCCCTGCACTAAGCAGGGACATTTCGACCACATCAGGTTGCTCAGAGCCCTGTACAACCTGATCTTTAATGTTTCCAGGCATCACCTCTCTGTCCAAACTGAACCAGAGGCTCCCTATCCTAATTTAAAAAAAAAATAAAATTCCTTACATCTAGTTTAAATCTACCCCCATTTAGTTTAAAACCATTGCTCCTCGTTCTGTCAAAATACTCAATATATACAACTGAGACTTTCTAGTTCCAAAGTCTGAAAGTTCTTTTGCTGAGTGAAGCAAAGGTAAAATATCACCCCAGTGTTAATGCAATAATACAGTAATAGCTTATGTCTGCAAAGTAGTACAGAAGAATTCTGTTCATTCAATTAGTGCAGGAGATGGAAAAGATTATTTGTAATTATGTTTTCCTTGTTAGATAGTTATTTAGCAACGATTTCAGTTTTGCACACCTGAATCAGTTATGCCTAGAATTTAGATTTAATACTATGACAATACAGCTAAAGTTACCTTGGAAGGTGGTATCCCTTAAAGTACAAAAGCAGCTGCTGAAGTAAAAAAGATAGTAAGTGTAGAAAAACGAATCAATGGCTTCATAATTTCCTTGCTGATGTATTTAACTCCGAAGACCAGATAAGAATAGACTCACTGACCGTGCAATGAAGTAATTTCAACTACATGATGAAATTCTGGCTTCACTCCACAGCTCCATCCACACAGCGGGATCCACAGCCCAGTGGGCTACCAGGGCACAGGACAGGTGGCCAGTTAAAGGCCAGCCAGTACCAGTCAGCCTTCAGATTGCCACCCACAGGATGAACAGGGTGAAGGAGGACATCCACAGCAGGACATTGATGCCTCACAACTTCCAAAAGCAATCCCTTTTGGCAGATCAGCCACTTAATGGGTGCTATACATTGCACAGCAAGCAGTGGCCTTCTGGCCTCCGCTTTTCTCTATACTCTGTATTTGCAAAAATGCAAAACTTGCAAGGGAAGCTGACTTATTTAACACTCTTCAGAGCTCATTTGTTTCCAGAGCAGCCCAGCTACCATCCCATTTTTAGAAAGTTCAGCTCAAAACTTGAACTTTGCACTTTTAGACTTATTTCAAAGGCTCAGTCCTTTACTTTTTCTACTTCAATGAGTAATCCCCATGCATAGATTTCTTTTTCTATTGATGACTACAGAACAAAAGAGTGAAGGACTTGAATAAAGATTATGGGATAATTCAAAGTGGCTTCCATCAAAGCTGTCAAAAGACCTCCACTGCGGCCTTGTAATGTTGGAGGCTACAACAAAGCAGAACAATTTCGAAACAATGATTCAGATGCTGTAACAGCCCTTTTCTTTGCCTTTCCCATTTCATACATCTTTTAGACTGCATGTTATTTAGCATCTGCTGAAGGATTGCATAAAGCTTTGAGCCCCATGCACAGCTGAAGTATGTCCATATGCACAATGTGGTAGACACGCAGAAAGTCTACGCTATGCTTCCTTTCAATGCAGGCATGTGCTGTAAAAATCCATACAGGCAAGAATCCCCTGGACTTGCTGAATGCATTGATGTGCAGAAAGTCTGATGGCTCCTGAAGATGTTCGGGTACTGGATGGCTACTTGGTACATACAGAGTACACCAAATACGTTCTCACCGTGCTGGATCTCCATGCAGACCACAGGATGCTTCTTGGATGAGATGCACTCAGCATAAATGCTCATGCACTCCCACAGTCAATGGCTACGTTCAGGATTGCCACGTTTTGGAAATCCTGGACAAACACGCAAAATCTCAGAATTATTCATAGAAAAATGTTCCCTAGGAAAAAGAAGATGCCCACAGAAATCCCTGCGTGCAACAACCTCGACGGTTGGAGCACTGGCCAACGGAGATCTGCAGTTACTAGTACGTGAGTAGGTAAATAGTCTTCAACATCCTAGGATGGTGAATCACTAACAACTTACAACTATAACACATCTGCTCTTGGTATTTGCAACTAAAGGAAATGGAAATACTGTGCAGGGTAATTTTCTTCATCTTATTTTCATTTGGGTTGTCTATTGCTATTATTTATTTCTATTAGTAAAGGTCTGCAGAACTCCCTGCTTGTACTAGTATCCCTGCAGTGCTGCTGGAGGTGCAGAACAGAGGAGTATCTGGCAGTAATTGGCTCTCATGACTCCTAATTTAAGTCACTTATCATCTAGCTTGTCAAAGAGCCAAATCAATTAAACACCACAAAGAACACTTTCTCTTTTATCTGTTAATATTTTTGAAGGAAAAAATACTCATGTTTTAATGTTCATGCTGTTCTCAGGATTCTTCATTCCAGAGAGCTGCACACTTTCACACTGCACTACAGCCCATTAGGATGCAAACAAGCATGGATCCAAACATCAGTGCATACACACCTAGGAGAATGCCCCTTATAACTGCATCTTATTTAAACACTACTCCTGGTATGTCTGAGCAAATTACGCTCACTACCTCTTCCAAATCATCTCTCAGCTGAAGTCCGGGCAGTTTCTTCCTCTTGGGTTTGGTGTCTTGAGTCTGTTCAATACCTTTAATTCCATGTTCTCATCTTGAAGGAAAATTTCCAGCTGGCTAAAACCATGTGGGTCAGCATTCTCCAGATTTATGACATCTGTAATTTTTTGCTCCTTTTAATAAAATCAGGACAGTTCAGAGATAGCTTGTTTATGTCTCATCTCTGAAACGGTTCTCTTTCATACAGTTTCATCTGCCTAAAACTACTCTAAGATCAACACCATGGTGTAAAAAAAAAATATCAAGCAGCTAAGCTATATAAACATAGCATAGATTTCACTCTCCTTGGTTTAATACAGAAGTTGTGCACTCTCATGTCAAATACCCTAATCATGACAATGTAAGAATTCCTGTTTTATCACAGTATTAAGTCTATTTTAAAGAAATAAGAAATGTAGTATTGATCCTTTTTTTAGCTTTTAAAAGCTCAATGAAATTGAAACTGATGTTATCTATTATGTTATCACCTCCCCACAGTTTCAAATTCTTTGCTTTCCATTTTCCATGTGTCTGAGCTTCTTAAAATTAATTGTATGTTATTGTAGCCCTTCAACAACTTCTCTAGAAATCCAACATAAGCTGATTTCCAACAGCTGAAAACAAAAGGCTGACATAATTCAAATACTCAAAGGAGAAACAGCATGAAAATAATTTTTTATTAATTTTCAAGTATAAAACAAGAATTTATGCATTTGTTTATCCAAAGCAGATTACCTCTCGTGTGGTCAGTTCCAGCATTAACTCTTACAGACACTTTACACCGTCATAATACAGTAGATTGTGTTTAATCGCTGCAACATATCCAAATCAATTTGAGAGACAAAAAGAAGATTGAAATAAAATTAAAGACAAGATTCAACATTGTTCCACATTCCTTGCAGAGTACCCCAGAGAACACAGCAACTCTGCATCTCAGCACATGGATGAGCTACATCCATTCTAGGATTTCACCCTTTTACACTTCTTCCCTCTCCCCAAGGATACTACTTTTCTTGACTCAAGCATTCACAGTGCCAGGTGGCCATTCCCAATTCCCACACACGTAACAAGCAGTGGTTCCTCTAGTCAGACCACGGTACTCTTGCTCAAGTCAGGTGTCATTTTCCTGTACTAGTCTGCAGAGACATTCCTGCCTCATGGCCCATGGGCTGGTGCCAGATCCAGACTGAAGTGCAAGAACAATAAGCCAAGCCTTTTGCAGTAAACCCAACTGCAGCCCATGATCCCCTGCCAGCCCCGTTCTCCTCTTCCTTAGGTCATCCAAGAGCCTTTCACTAGTTAACTAACACCTACTGGCAATGGAATAATAGACAATAAAGCAATCAAACCCCAAACCAGAGACAGAATTTTCCCTTCTGTGTATGAAACAACAAAGAACCTCTCACTGCATTTAAGAACAGATGTAAACATAATGTGCTTAGTAGTATCCTGAATAGCAGTTGCTTTGGCCATGAGAGAAACATAGAGAGAAAACTACAAACTACTTCACTTTCAAAGTCTGAGCTCTAAGTCAGGTTGTCAGATGCAACCACAGATGAAAACACAGTAGGTAGCACCTCAGGCAGTCCAATTACCTACTTTAAATGTTGCCTCTGCATCACAGCCAGTGTAAGATGAGACACTTGGTTTCTATACAGTAAATATACTATAGGAAGAACTTCTGTTGCACAGTTAGCAACTGCAGCACTAATGCTTGTTTTTGCTTTGTGATGCCAGCCAAAATCAACATTATGCTCCAATTGTTGTTCTGGTAAGGGATTTCTTTTTAAATTTTGGGTTGGTTTGGGACTTTCTTTGTGGATTTGTTGTTGTTGTTTTGGTGGTGGTGATAATGTGGTTTTTTTAATACTCCTGATTATAAAGATTTATAATCTATTAATACCGGAAATCTCACTAATAAATACAGCCAAGTTTTCAGCCTACAGAAATGATGGTGTCTTTGCAAAGAGCAAAGCTTCAAACAAAAATCTAAGATTTTATTTTCCAACAGCCACCACAAGTCCCAGTTAACAAAAACTAATTCAGTAGAGAGAAATTTAGCCCTTGAGTAAATCTGGATTTTTAATATTTATTTCTATATTCAGTAGATGCTAAAAAAGCAACCTGTAAAATTAGGAAGCTACTGTCAATGCAATGGGCTTCAACACGTAATGAGGCCCTTCAGGACTTTTCCACAACAACCTGCTTTTTTTTCATCCTTCAAGGACAAAGTTTTAACAAGTAGCATGTTGGTGGTTAAAAATGAAGCTACTGTAAATGTAGTGTCAAAGACTTCTATGTTTCAGTCATTACAAAACCTTCAGCTTATTCCATTCATCCAGAACTTCCAAAATTTTAATTAAAAAATTACAGCCATTACTCTAGGTAAAAACCCAAAAAAGCATGTAATTTTATCATCAGTATTTCTGTACTATGTGATAGAAGGCCTGGTATACATCCATGTGTGTCTTTCTCATTTTACAATTATTTAATTTCATCATGTCAAGATTTCTTTAATAGCAGTTCTAAAATCCCGCTTTGTTCCAATGCCTACGTAAATTACAGTTGTATCAGTTCCACTTCCAGGAACCAATGCAGTTTTGTTCAATACACTGCCTTGCAGCACCATCATCTTCCTCTTCTACTACAGGTTAGAACGAGTGAGCCAGGGAAATTCCTGGAAGACAAAACCACAAACCAACACAGAATAAAACCTGTATCATAATGGACAAAGGGTACGAAGAACAGTTTGGAATCCACAGGATATAAATACTGCTCAAAAATGTTTCATCTCATTTTGTCAAGAATGAAAAGGAATAACCTTAAATTCTGGAAATAGTCATTAAGGACACTATACATTAAAAATAGCCAATGCTGGGGAAAAAACCCAAACTAGCAAATAGTAACAAGGACAACAAATGGCATGATGAAAGGACCCTTTCTCCCATCTTCCAAATCTAAACACAAACTAAACACACACTTCCAAATCTAAACACAATCTTTCTGCCTTCTCTGTGTTTAAGTGATAGTTCCTGAGGTTTTCAGAGGCTTGTCACCATGAAGCTTGTAAAAAAAGAAAGGAAAATATATACATACCTGTTTCTTTCTCTCAGATTGTGGGTCAATCATTACATTTATAAGAGCAGGTGTTTGCTTGTCAGTCACACTTGCTTTCAGAGCATTCTGCAATTCTTCTGGTGTTCTAACAAAGTATCCTTTGCCTCCAAAGGCAGACATAATTTGCTCATAGTGTGAGTTTGGCAGGAGAGAAACAGGAGGCACACTGCAACAAAATGGAAAACCTGATTAAAGTCAGCTAAGAACTGCCACATCAACCAATTTAATTACTTCAGCACCAACATTAAAGGACAAGATCATTATTGTGGTGGCCTGGTGAATACATGGGCCAGAAGAGCTATGGTTTCTGTATCACTATGTTTATAGGGTAGCATACTTACTTTCATCTTCTGGAGACACTGCAAAGCTTTAGACAAGTTCTCTTTGTACAGAGATCTCAGCTCCAGAAGCAGAAGACCAGTATAAACTCAGAACTCAAGACTCAGGCAATTTTGGAGATTATGATGATTTTGAAGGTTAGCCCACCATAAACTCTGTGGCCTGAGCTGCTGCAGGAACCCCAGATACCAACAGAGACTCATCTCTCTGCTGAGCTGTTGTGCAAACAATAGTCTGGGATCAGGTTGGATGCTTCCTTTTGGTAACTGGTTTTTACTTATATGAATTTAGCCCAGCACTAAAGGGACTTTCTAACAGTAATTTCAGTCTGGATTACAAAGCATTAAAATGAAGAGAATGACCATTTTGGTCACTTCTTCCATAATTAACAGCTTAAGATGCTTACCATGTAGCAGGATTCCCAAACTTTAACATCTCCTTCCAGGCACTTGCATCCAAACCAGTGTAAATCCCATTGTTGTTTACTACAATAATCAGGATTGGCAAATTGTATCTACAAAAAGACACATTTGGAAGAATATTCTCATACTTGTTCCTTCCTGTAAGATGTTAGAAGCATTAATTTTCTTTAAAAAGTACATAAATAAAAAAAAAATCACTTCCATCCAAAGCATGATGTAATCATCACCGGTAAAGCACTGCACCATAACAACTTCAAAAATGACCACGTGTTTTTTTTCCCTTGTTTTCATGTGCTTTATGAGTATCCCATCTACCAGCAGCATCCCTGGCCTTCTAGTGACCCTGGCAATATATGAAGAGTCTTCTTACAAAAAAAAAATCGAGTTACCTGCAAATAGTCTCCACCTCCATCCCAGAAAATCCAAAAGCACTATCCCCCTCTATGCAGACGACTCGCTTTCCAGGTGTTCGGTCTTTGGCCACCATTGCAGCTGCTATAGCAAACCCCAGCCCCACTCCCATGGTTCCAAAAGTACCTGCATCAAGCCTAAAGGGGAGAACACACAATTACTATCCTTTTATTTCTACTCAATATCTTCAAATAACCTGTGGTGAATTACCTTTACTTTTAATACTATGCCATATACTATTCAAATAGTGTTTCACAAACTGTTGGTATACAGAGATATCAGATGTACAGGTTATTCAGCCAATCATTTGATAAGACAGCAAATGCTTTAAGTGATATAACATAATGGAACTCCAATTAAAACAATGAACTTTTGTACACTAGTTTTACTACAATAAAGCCCTATTCTCATATGCTTTTAGCTTGCATAGTAACAATATTCCAAAAGCATTCAATTACTGTAGAGACAGGCAGGCAACAAGAAATATTTCTGTATTTAATTCCTTGGAAATATAGCTACAAGTCTGAAAGCCATTGATTAAATACTGCTGTTCAAATTTTAGTCTTCTATTCAACCAATTTGAGAGCTGTAATTAAGTTAGATAATTTCAATCAGGAGCACATAATGGATATAAAGAAGTATATTATTCTAGGGTTAATGTTTCAAATTTGCTTCCAGAGATGTGCAATGCAATGTGAAGAGACAACCATTAACATTACTGTGTCCTTATTTTAAATAAGGGTGAAAAATATGCAAACTCTTCCCCCAGCTCTACCGGAAGTATCTTTTGGTTTCCGGTTGTCTTTTCTATACAAAGCAGTATTTAGCTTTATTTAAGACTTTGGTGCTACTTTCACAAGAAGGCACAAACTTCACTGATCAGAAGTTTCATATCACCATGTAAAAGTCACCTTCCTCCCCTGTTCAAAAAACAGCCCTTAATTCCCACTTACATTAAAATTAGACTACGTGTAATGGTTAATGTGACACACCAACAGTTCCGAATTTGAGCACCTACATTTTAGGCATGCAGGTTCACATGAAAGTGCGCCCAATATATGATCCAATTTTCAAGTTGTTTCAAGAAAAACACTTCATATGAAGTCTTCTTAACACAAGAATCCCAATTAATTTTTTCAAACTTTTAATCAAAATTTACCACAGACTCTGAGCACAGAAAAACCGACATGATGCTCTTCCTTCACTTTCCACATGAGAGTGAGCAACTATCAGCACTCTGTGGCAGAGCACGCACAGAATTATTAAAACCTATGACAGGGCATTAGTATATGGATGGAAAATGTCACTTAACCCTCTCCCAACACACTAAACTTTTATTTTTTATTGAGAACTTGTAAAAAGAATTACAAAAATTCTGGACCATCATACTTCTTGGCTAAATTAAAGCATTTCTACATAATTATAGCCTGTTGAGTCAGCACAATACAGAAGATACCCCACCTTTGACAGGGATAATAATTTGGAAGCATTGTTCGTCCAATATCCATGGTGTTTGCTCCCTCGTTTACTAAAATGCAGTCTTTGGGTATCAGTTCTCGGATGTGATGGAAGACTGTATAATAATTCATAGGCAGGGATTTCTGCAATGCTAATACCTTGAAAATAAGAGATATTAGTAACTCCTATGGACAGAATTTATAAGGTGCAGAACTGAGACATGTAAATAATAACAATCGAAATAAAGATGAACTCGGCTATGTAAGGGAGAAATATTTGGTTTTCCATGCACTGCATCAAGGTTGCTCCTGCATCTATCCTGGTGACCGTGCTCCACTGGGATGGGGGGGGTGATCGCCAAGGACGAGACTGGTGTGGGGCANCCGCGAATACGCGGGGACTCACTGTATTAGAACTCAATTTAACCTAATCTCACAGGGTTCAAATCATCACTGTTTCCCTCGCCCCGTGAAGATGGCCTCATGTTTCACTGTGTATTTGTGGCTGTGCAAGTGCAGAGTGACCTGTGAAGACACAGCCATGAGTATGCAAATGAGCCCACCCATTGCACCGCTCCCCTCAGCCCCGGTGTGCTCTGGTGGTGTGTTAGCCCCGCCCTGGTCACCACAGTACAAAGGGACAGGAGGCTCCCACCACCATGGGGCGCTGCGCTGGCAATACACACTTCATTGGTCACTCGTGTGCACCTGTGGTGGGACAAGCTTTCCCTACTCCATGTTGTGTGGAGCGACATGGTCAAGGGAGGCTCCCAGCACCCACGGGGTGCTGTGCTGGGAACGCACCTCAACAGTTGCCCAGGCACGTCACTGGGGTGAGAAGCCCACACCGCTCGCCCCGGCGCTAACAGAGCAGTTATGGGGCTCTGGCAGGTGACAAGCCAGAGCAGAGATCCTCTCATAAGAGGAGAGAGATGTCCACTAGAGCCCTTGGGCCTCCCATTTAAACATGGGGTGTGGGGGTGTGTGTGTGTGTCTGTCTCTGTTGTGCTCGAGGTACTGCACCATTTCCATAGAAGCAGGCGAGGGGGGGTGGCAGCAGTGGCTGCTCAGGTGCTGCCGCAGCTCATCACCATGGTAATGGCGCTGCCGAGGGCGCGGTGGCCAAGCAGGCGCTCACGGGGTCCCAGAGGTGCACGGGTTGTCCCTGCACCCTCACTGGCAATGTTGACACAGTGTGTAAATCATATGTAAGGGATGGATAGTGCCTGACTCCCGAAGTGAGTTGCCTGGGCGACCGGCAAAGTGTTTGTGTCACGAGGGTGGTGTAGTGGTGTGTGCCAGTATCCTGCTGCGGGTGTGGGGTCACATGCCAAAGTCCCAAGACAGGTTCATTAGTGCTGGGGTGAATGGTGTGGGCTTCTTGCCCTGGTGGCATGCCTGGGCGACCAGCAAAGTGTTTGAGTCGCAAGCATGGTGTAGCAGCATACATCAGTACCCTGTCATGAGCGCATGGTCACCCACCAGAGCCCCGAGACTCTTAGAGCTGAGGTGAGCGGGGCAGGGCCAAGACACCACTGGAGTGCTCCAGGGCTGAGGTAGGCGGTGCAATGGGCAGAGCTGAATTGCGTATTTATGAGCTGCACTGCATATTCATGAGCTGCTTATCTTTGTGCATCTAGGGCTTCATGGTAGCCAGGNAAGTGCAGAGTGACCTGTGAAGACACAGCCATGAGTATGCAAATGAGCCCACCCATTGCACCGCTCCCCTCAGCCCCGGTGTGCTCTGGTGGTGTGTTAGCCCCGCCCTGGTCACCACAGTACAAAGGGACAGGAGGCTCCCACCACCATGGGGCGCTGCGCTGGCAATACACACTTCATTGGTCACTCGTGTGCACCTGTGGTGGGACAAGCTTTCCCTACTCCATGTTGTGTGGAGCGACATGGTCAAGGGAGGCTCCCAGCACCCACGGGGTGCTGTGCTGGGAACGCACCTCAACAGTTGCCCAGGCACGTCACTGGGGTGAGAAGCCCACACCGCTCGCCCCGGCGCTAACAGAGCAGTTATGGGGCTCTGGCAGGTGACAAGCCAGAGCAGAGATCCTCTCATAAGAGGAGAGAGATGTCCACTAGAGCCCTTGGGCCTCCCATTTAAACATGGGGTGTGGGGGTGTGTGTGTGTGTCTGTCTCTGTTGTGCTTGAGGTACTGCACCATTTCCACAGAAGCAGGCGAGGGGGGGTGGCAGCAGTGGCTGCTCAGGTGCTGCCGCAGCTCATCACCATGGTAATGGCGCTGCCGAGGGCGCGGTGGCCAAGCAGGCGCTCACGGGGTCCCAGAGGTGCACGGGTTGTCCCTGCACCCTCACTGGCAATGTTGACACAGTGTGTAAATCATATGTAAGGGATGGATAGTGCCTGACTCCCGAAGTGAGTTGCCTGGGCGACCGGCAAAGTGTTTGTGTCACGAGGGTGGTGTAGTGGTGTGTGCCAGTATCCTGCTGCGGGTGTGGGGTCACATGCCAAAGTCCCAAGACAGGTTCATTAGTGCTGGGGTGAATGGTGTGGGCTTCTTGCCCTGGTGGCATGCCTGGGCGACCAGCAAAGTGTTTGAGTCGCAAGCATGGTGTAGCAGCATACATCAGTACCCTGTCATGAGCGCATGGTCACCCACCAGAGCCCCGAGACTCTTAGAGCTGAGGTGAGCGGGGCAGGGCCAAGACACCACTGGAGTGCTCCAGGGCTGAGGTAGGCGGTGCAATGGGCAGAGCTGAATTGCGTATTTATGAGCTGCACTGCATATTCATGAGCTGCTTATCTTTGTGCATCTAGGGCTTCATGGTAGCCAGGGACACCTGATGCCTTGCAAGAGTCGGGCGGGTTCACGGTATCTGAAGTTGCTGAGTATTAGTTGCATAAACTTAGGCATTTAACAAGTACCTGGGGTCTCTTGGTCTTAATAGCTACTTGTTCTTAAGAGAGATTATACTTAGACCAGCATTGCTAAACTGCACAATTACAGAAAAAATGTAAGAATGCACCCTCACATAAGCCAGCTCCCACTTGGAATACTTGCAGATACTTGTAGTATCTGTCCAGTGCTCAGAAGTCACTGTCTGTAATACAGCAGCTCTGGTTGTGGTCTTCTACTATTGGCTTTAAGAACTCAATCGAAAGTTCACAGACTTCCACACAGTTTCATTTTATACAAAATAATAGAAAACCCGTAATACTTAACTTACAGTTCATAAGCCTGGACCAGAGTGGTACAAACTTTCAAAGTCTGGGTGACATGACTGAGAAGTACTTGAGGAGGGTGGATAACGACCAGTGACAAAACTGACAATGTATCAGTACCTGTTAAAGCAACAAAACCTCCTCTTTCCTTTAATGTAACACTACCTTTGATCTTTCCTCGTTGTCCTTTATTTTCTCTCTTAGCCTCTTCCACCACTCTGAATCAGAAGGATATTTCAATGATATTTTCCTGAATTCTTCTAAGAGCTGGAACAACATTGAAAGTGTTGTAGACATGTCTTTCAACATATTTAAAAAACAACAGGAGCATCAAGAATAACATTATCAAGAAATATCCCAGCACAATTACAGTAACACTAATCACAATCTTTAACATACACTTTGAGAACAGACTGCATGTAGCATGAATATACTGCCTGAAAAAGGGTTTTCCTTGATAAGTTTGGGTTTTTTTTCCTTTTGCTTTTAACTGGCAACTTACTTCATATGAGTCAGAGGAAATTAAGGTCAAAACAGGAGGACACAGGACATTACATTACCTGCTTAGTCACGGCGTTTATGTCACCTAATAAAATTGCAGATGGCCTTACATTATTCCCCAGCTCTTCTGCACAAATATCAATCTATATTTAAAAAAGAAAGACCACCATTAAGATCACTACAGTGATTCTTTGCGTATTCGCAGTCCGTAATTTGCAGGATCCCATACTCGCTGTTGATTTTCCAGGGAGTTGTGGGACCTGGCGCGTGCGCAGAACCTACCGCGACCTCAGTCTGATTGGGCCCCAGCCCCGCCGCTCGCGGTGCTGGTTCCACCCCCCCGCTCACACAGTCAGCCCCGTCCCCGCTCCCCCTCCCTGCCCCGCTCGCAGGGCTCACAGCGCAACGTCCCCTGCCCCGATCCCATGCCCGTCCTGGTTGCTCCCTTGCTGCGTTGTGCCGGCGCTCGTCTCCCTTGCCCTGATCCCATCCTTGGCAATCGCCCCCCCTGCCCCAGCGCTCGCCCGCCTCAGCAGAGCACAGCCAGATATCTGAAACATGTCTGGAGGAGGGTCCGCTCTCAGGACCCTCCTCCAGACCTTATATGGGGAGGGGGCGTGGCTATGGGCACGGCATACTTGACTACGTAGTGGGTTCGCTATCTTTGTGGATTTCACGACTCGTGTGAGGTGGGCCAGACCCAACAGCCCGTGACTAATGGGGGTTCACTGTACTACTATTCAACCACAGACTCCTAGGGAGGTTTTAAGGACATAAAAAATTAAAGACTTGTCTTTCTAAGAGATGGAAGACTGTCAAATACATTTACTAGTTAAATAGCCTTTCCTCCTCTTTTCTTATTAACATTTCAGAGTAAATGAGCTCTTATACTATGGAATATGAAAGGAATTCTATTTGAAAAAAATCATCTAAGAGAGCAGTCAAACAGTATGAAAAATTGCACAATTTCAAAGACAGTTTGGTTTCAATAATGGAAATTCCAATGCTCCAAAGATCACCAAAATATCATGAGTCTGATCGTGTATCAGTCAACTGCATAGAAGTGTCTGCTCTTCTCACTACAGCAGCAAGTCCTCAACAGTGGGAAGAATGCTGTAAGCACTCTTAGCAAAAAACTCAAGAAAGTAAAAAAATAGAAAAATTAAAGAAAGGATAAGTGTTTCTGTATTACCGTGACTATACGCACTGTCCATAGGGCAGTGTTCGCCACGTGAACTACACTACCAAAATAATTTACAATAATTGCTCTAGGCAATGCTAGAAGACTTGCCTTAAGTGACAAAAATTTTCCTGCTTACCTGAATAACCTTTACATCCTGTCGAAACCTTGGCGGAAGACCAAAATGCAAAATCCAATTCAACCTTGCACCAAGCAAGATGATTACATCAGCATGCTGTAATGCCCTAATAAAAGGAAATGAGAGAATCAGAGAAGGAGGAATTACTATTATATTTAATAGTCTTTGCAAAATTAGATGCAATCCTAATCACCACAGCACACCCCAGTATATAAAATCCTTCCTTCCTCTAAGATGCTTGTTTAGCCCCAAAACTCTGTATCATTTTACATGGTCATCACCAAGACATTTTTGAGTTTAGGAACTTAATAAGAAAATTAATTCCTATTTTTCTAATAGACTGTGTTTAGGAAAGGAATTACTACTACATTAGTAGCCTAACAAGATGCTATAATGATGCTGAGGCTAAAGCAAAAGACGCGCTACTGTAACACTTGAAACAGTGGGTGCCAAAATTAAGATCTGAGGACCTCACAGTTTAGTCTCAGTTGTGGCCCCTCAGCTTAGTCTCCTGTTAATTAACTCTTTGAATGGGTAAAGAGTATTTGGCATATACTTCTATTCTCTGTTTTTTTAAAAGCACACTTAACAGTAATAAAGCTAAGATGTTCAGCAATGGACAGTATTTTAATTCAGAGTATATCCACCTGCAAGCTGACTCTATGCATATTCATACACAGTAGGGTTCTTACAGTCCATTCACATTAATTTTGCCAAAAGCAAAAAAAAGCTCTTACAAATTACTTTAAACATAGACCTTCAGTGTAGTTGGAAATACCTTACTTTTCTTTATAAAAAAAGTTCAATTTAGTGATAGTGTATTGCAAATAAGACACAAAGACAGCAAATGGCAAAATTGCAACTGCAACATTTGCATCTCATGCTTCTGTTTATGGCATTAACATAAAACCCTAGCAGTTTGCCTAGGGCCTGTCTGCCAGTACAACTTTCTGTTGTGAAATACAAACTAGCTACATCTACTAGATACATCTACTTGCCATAGGTTTCATAGTCACAGAATATGAGCCCTCAGGTAAAATATCTTCCTGGTCAGCATTCTAAGGTGATCCACCTAAATGTGTTGCCCTTTCCAAGCAAGACCTTCAGTACTATACAACGAGGTGCAAAATGTGGTTAAAGAAAATGCTGTATGCATTTTCCTTCCCTGGAATCTGTCGACCACCAAAATTCCTAGCTGTTGCTGAGATTAGGATTAGAAGACTTGCTGTATATTTACATGGATCTTGCTGCAGCTACACAGTTCGGATGGGTGTCAGGAACTACTCCTTTGGCCATTGGTGTAGGCAAAAAAGGGAGTCCACAAAGGTCCACCAACCTTCTGATGTTGTTTTCAGCATGTGAATAAGCAGCACCTGAATGAAATGAAAGAGATTGCTTAATAATACAGAAACTGACTGCATTCTCTTGAACTGCAATTAACCTAATTACATTATTGGCAGAAAGAGTACTGTTTCCCATAATGAAAGCTGCCTGTTATTTTTCATTCTGAAGAACTCAAAACCTAACATGCCAAACCACAGACATTTGGGTTTACAATTTCATGTATTTGTCACAAAAAGTTTTGTGGGGTTTCTTTTGTTAAGATTTCTGCTGAACTATTTTTTTCATTTCTCTGAAACAAGGCAGAGAAAAATACGAGATTTTGTTTATCTAAAATGACAATTTTTAATGGGTGAAGTTTGATATCAAAGGGCGAAGTTCTGCAGCAGTAACATGAGATGGCCTTTGTGTTGTGTCAGTAATTTCTTGCTTGCTCCCTACGTGCTGTTGTGCCAGAAGCTCCCTAATGATATGCCCAAAGAAGCCACTAAAAGCCTTTAATAAAAAGAAGTTCAAGAAGACCTTGTAAAGGTGTTTTCATGCACGCATTTACAGTGATGAACCTTAAGTACACGGCTGCTGAATTAAGCTTGCCCAGGCAGCCCAGAATAACTGACTGGTCCTTGTGCAATGACTGAAGTCTGTGAGTCTTAACTCCTGAAAAACAAGCTTTTCTGTGGCTTTCAAAAATTCTGCTAATGACAGTATATAGCAAAAAGTCCACATACATTTGTTGACTAGATTCTCATTTGCTGATATCAACCAAACATATAACTATGTATTTTTGAGTTTTCCACCTTTCACTCTCAGAGAACACCCTTTTGTTCATGTGTATCATTCCTATATTCTCACAGAATTTGTTTGGAATTTTGGAAGTGATCCCTTGGTATTGGCTCTAGATTTAAAGACAACTGTTATCCAATTTTATTCTACACAAAATTCTATTTTATCAATTGAATCTTCTCTTAAACTAGATGGAAGGACAACATCTATAAAACAAAATAAAAATAATCTAAACCCAGAAGAGATTTTGACAACAAATTCCAAAGAAGTTTGTGTTTTTTCTACTGGTTGTTTTTTTTTGTTTATTTTACTAGAGGTGAAAAGAGGATGACTGACTCTTCTGAGGAAAAGCAATCACTGTGGCCACTGTTCTTGTTCCAGACTTGTACAGTTCAAAGCTAAATCAAAGCCTCCTACCTTTGCCAATGATTAGCAGGGGCTGCTTGGAAAGAGCAATGACAGAGGCTGCTTTGGATACAGCAGAGTGTTCAGCCATGCTGATGGGAGGTGGCAGGCAGCACTCCACGTACCTGAAAGTACAGCAAAACAAAAGAGGTTCTTAAAAAATTTCAAAACAAGAAATGCTGAAAGCAAACATCTATTGTTCAGCGTAAAATCACAGTTGCTACACACCATGTTACAGCATTTATTAGAACAGGACATGTTTTTCTAAAACAAGAGTTGAAGTTTTACTTCCTTGTTTCTTTAATCTTATAGGTAGTGCTGTTCCAGAGATTTACAGGCTGATATCATTATGTTCCCATATTAATTCATTCTGGTTTTGCACATTTGCTACTAATTATAACCAGTATCATATTATGATGGAACGTTACATTTAGAGGCTGGATTTTCTTGTTCTAGGAAAATAAAAGACGACAGTAACTTATAACTAAATTTTCTCTTATTGAGTGACTTGGAAAACAATGAATGTAATCTTTACGCACTTGACAGAGCTCTTATTCACCTGAAGATTCACAAAGTCCCCAGGTATGTCAATATAGCAGGAACCTGGACGACCATATATGCTGGTTCTTACAGCCTATAAAACACATAATCACAGTTTTAATCACTGTTTGACAGGATTTAAAAAATATTTCTATTTAAAAAGGCAAGAAAACCTCTCTGTCGGCAAGGAAGGTACAGTTACACATTGCTGCTTCATCATAGGGAAAGCTTCCATGGAGTGATTTGCACCAATAAATGAAAGTTTTGATAGCTATTTACATTTTTCCTCCTATACCAGCTGGAGCCTTTCAGCAGATGTCCAGTATTAGACTTGAAATTCTTTAATTTAAAATGAGACAACTGCATTATCAGCTGTTACATCTGGAGATAGAAAATCAAATGTTCATGCTGAATTCTATTTCAAGTAGCACAAACAGAGTAAACCCAAGATAACCACTGCCTCCATTTTCTACTACTTTTGATTCCAGTCCTACAGCAGGTAGATGCTCTGCTGAATTGGCATGTCTGGAAACAGTGTCACTGTGTGCAGAACTCAGGCTGACAAGGCTGACGCTGCTACAGCAGCACCAAGAGACTTCTCTAATCCCCTCTGAAGCACTGAGATAAGGATGTGTTTTCTCTCACTCTCAAAAACCCCCCAACAAAGCAATATTCAAACTTGAAACCCAAGTACAACCATGTCCACTGCCCCCCTTGGAATCTCATTCACATGAAAGTGGTAAAACAGCTGAAGTTTGCAGTATGTATTAAATTTCTAGTTATTGCACCTCTCCCTAAAAGCACTTCTTTCATTAAAATTTTCCAACTCTGCCTGAAGCCAAGAAAAAGCCCTGCAGGGATCAGCAAGCATCAGACTGGATCAGAATCTATTTCTAATCTATTCCATAGTATTGTTCCTAGGAAAAACCTCCCTCGTTGTTAATTTACTCAACCAACCATCGTCTCGTATCTGCAGGATAAAACTACTTAAGAGTAGCAAGTACACAAAAATACACCTTCAAAACTTAAACAGAAGATAGTTACCTGATGTTCTGTTGCCAATTTTGTATTTTTCATACCTTTTCAATAACAGCAGGAATAACTTCCAGGCTGCTTGGGCGGACAGACAGTTTGTTGTACAGCCTACCAGCCTCAACCTGAATAAATGCACATAACCATTATATCGAATTTATCAAAGTGATTTGATCATTTCTATCTCTTTTTCACATGAATAAAATGAAAGACATGTCAAATGAAAAGCAACAAGGTGGAAACTTCCCCACAGAAAACTGCAGTAGCTCAGCTGGTGGAAACTGTTAAAACCAAACTCATTCCTCTGAGGTTTTTTTTTCCTCTTCCCTCACCCCCCAAAAAGTGGTGTTTCTTTTCTTGGAAGGTTTATTTTGCTTTCATCCATCTCAGAACAGACAAAGGCAATTTACATGAGCATGTACAAAGACATTCCAGGTAATGTGCTGCATTTACACACTGTCAATTTTAAACCAGTAGATGGAGCAAATCACCAGTATTATAGGATCTCTTAGGAAATGTTAGTGTTTGGGATTGTTATTCCTACAATAACAAAGAAACAACATCAGTTAACTGAAACCTTTCTGTTTTATGTCTGCGTACCTGTGGGAATTCTTGGAAAGCTCCCATGGTTTCCTGATTTCTGTCAGAAGAACCTCCAATAACAATCAAAGGCCTAGAGAAGTACATTAGGAAAAAACAAAACAAAACAAAGAACCTTAAGCATACCTGTAATTTTTATAACACCCGTAAGCTCTCCTTACAGGCAAATCCTACTGCTGCTGTGCACAGCTTCAGCATCCCCAGATCTCTAAAGGAACAGGCAGTTAGCAGCACAATACTAAAACAGTAATCCCTCAAACATCACGGTGAGGTAGGGAGGGATCCCTGTACCGCGTGTCAGACAGCAGTGGGGCATCAGTTTCAGGACAACCTGCCTGTATGTAGTGATGTGCACCTAGCATTAAAGTTCTTAAGCCAAGTCATACTGCAGGCAATTCTCATTCAAGTACATGGGTGACAAGGCGGTTTGAGTGCAATGACATCTAATCTAAAAGCTAAAAGAACTAATTATTAAAAAGGTCTAAAAACTATTAAGATGCTTATAAAGTGTTTGTTTACGGGAGGCACTGGAACATGCACAAGTACTAGAACTAAGAAGCACACCAGGATACAATTTTCCTTAAGGATTAGGATTTCTTTGTATACCATTTGGAACACAGCAGAAGTCAGAGAGCACTTGTGCCTGCACTTCGTTTTCAGTAAATAAAGCCCCAAGAAATGAACACAATTTTAACACGCTTACAAGCAGCCCTGTTCTTTAATTACATAGTTCACAGCTCTGTGCGGAAGGCAGTATTAGTTTACAATATGGGTTATACATTCCACAGGAGCGTATTTTTATTATAATTTCCACAAAATCCAATAAATCATTTTCCTGCAGTGAATGAAAACTGATCTTTTATTCCATTTGTAGGTCAAATTCCTTAAAATGCTAAATGCTGAGTCAATAAAAGAAAGATGGATTGTTAATCTACCTATTCATTCACACTGAATTGTCTTTTCCAACCTTACTAATTCTGTGATTCTGTGAAATATTGGGGCAATATCCTTCAAGGCTTTTCCTCCTAAACAATTTCTCTTCAGATACAGCCTTTCCTTTGACTACATTTATCTATACAACACATTAGGCTGAAACATTTACAGTGTTCTCCATACATAATCCTAAATTTAATCACCCATAGGAGTTGGGATATGTGTTATCTAGATCTGAGCTTCATAACCAGGTCATTTCTCTGCCATAAATCAAAAATCTGAGTTCTAATCACCTGATGTGGCGAAATGAGACCTTCAGGCTGCATCTCACCTCTATGAAAAATCCTTATGGGAAAATGCACTTGATGTATGCTCCACACATTTTATTCTGCTTCTTTTCTCCCCTCAGCAAAACCATTATGATTATCCATATCTAATGGATCTGTTCGACAGTGGCAAACCCTGTGTTTCTCTCACTTACCTCTTCCAAATTTATTTGAAAGTTTTAATGAACAAAGAAACTACTACTTCCCAATAATGAAATAAAAGTACGAAATTGTTCAACTCTCTAGAAAGCCACTTTCAACCGCTGTACCTTGAAAAGAATTAGTTCTGCTTTTAAAGTCTTACACAATTCTAACTAGAAAGAAGTTTTTTTCCCAACGGAAAGCATTGCACTACTGCCGTAACACTGACATTTTGAAGAGTAGTGCTTATAAAGTAACTCAAAATCAACAGTGAGGCAGGAAGAATATTGACCATAATGAAACTAACAGGAACAGTAAGCCTCAAGCATGTGCAGAAGAACTTCAGTAAATTGGAAAAAAGTTTCAACTGCAGTGTCAGTAAAGAGCATGGTATTTTGCCATCCTGTTTGCTTTAAATCTTTCCAACTATCACACATTTATTTTTGGAGTCTATCCTCACAGCCAAACTGAGAAATGAAAACTTGCTCAGAACAGGAGAGGACAGAAGGTGGCAGCACAGTAGGTAACTTCTAGCATGAAATATCAAAAGGTTTTACCCTTGAAAATGCAGTTTACCAGAGTAAAACTGGGAAGAGACTAAAAAAGAGTGGAAGAATGGGTCTCCAGTCTCAAGGAGAATAACTCAGACAGGGCTTTAATCTATCACTTAGTATAAGATATTTAAAGTCACAACCAGCAGACTCAATTCAACTTTCAGATTATTTCTGTGCAACATGAGCCAAAGCTGAGCATTTATAACACATTAACAACGCCAGGTGTAATGTCATGGAATCATTCACACAGGAAGTATCTCTGAGGGCAATGGAAATGTCTACTAAGGAAAGGGCAAAGGAAAATTAGCTCCATTACGGTAAATGTAGAGTTTTGCGAGTAACTATTTCTCTCCTTTTGGCACATGGCAGTCAGAAGGCAAGCCTGATGTGCCCAATGGAAAAAAAAATCACTGGGCAAACACTGTGGTTTAGTCAGTGAAAACCAATTTTCTTACTATATTGTAAAACTTCTGTCCAATGAGGTAAGTCACTCCCCTCACCATTTGCCAGGAGCACGCGTTTATAAAAGATCAAATCAGTTAGACAGATCCTGTCTCAGACAAAAATAAGCAGGTGAAAAAGTAGAAGTATCTCCTGCAAATCCATAAGTAAATGCCATGAATACTTCTTTTTTATAACTAAATCTATGACTGTTCAAAAGCAACATTTTCGCATGATCTTTCTTTTTTTAATTCAAGGTCACATAGTGACAGCAAAACTTTAGTCAACTCATTTTTAAAAAAAGAATTCGAACTCTCATCAGAGAGTTGTTTTGTTAGTACAGTCAACCCTCTTCCACTTCACACCCCCCATATTGCAGATTCACATCTTAGCGGAGTGATTTTTCAGCGACTAAGGAGGCCTGTTTTGCAACTGCACGTGCGTGACCTGACACGCATGAATATTCAAATTAGGCAGTCATGAATATTCAAACAAACCCCCTCCCCTCTGCCCTGAGTGAGAAGGCTACAGCAGGTGTCCCCGCCAGCGCGCTCCGCTCGGAGCGAAGCGGCTGCGTGCAGTTATGAAAGATTTACACACTCTCAGGTTAGACACGCTGTCAGAGACTTTCTCGAATGACTCTCTGAGACATACTTGTCTACCCCGAGTATGGAGAGACCACATCTACCCACCCAGAGAGACACTGGGACACTGTGACAGTGCCGTGGGCGGCTCCCCCACACCAGTGTTCCCAGCCAAGTGGAAAAGGGTTTTTTCCCAGCGCAGGGTGGCCGTGGGTGCTGGGAAGCATCGACACAAACACTGACACAGCAGGGCAGTGCTGAAACAGCGCTGGAGCGCCGGAGGGCGGTGTGTGGGGCAAATTTGCATATTAATGAGCTGCCATTCTATGTGGATGGAGGGCTTCACGGATAGGGGGCAAGACCTGTGGTACCGTGGTACAGGAGACCCGACTGTATTGTCATTACTGAGCTTCCCTTGTCGATCAGCCTCTGCCCATCTAATGTTCCAGATCACATTGTTCTGGATCACACTGTTCTGGATCTGTTCTCTGAACACATGTGCTTGGCGTTACCACAGCTTTGACCCAAAATACACCACTACAGGTTTCTGAACATCTTTCTGTGACAGAACAACTAAAGTTGTCATGTCTCAGTGAAGGCTTATAGGAGTAAATACTATCACTCTGTACATAATTTAATTCAATTTTATCCATGAGAACACAAAAAGTGGAACTAAAGTACTCACAGGGTTGACAAGTGAAGAATTCCCTTCTCATTACTTACAAGAAGTAGGAGGGGGGAGGGGGAAATACTATACTAAATACCATGGAGCTCAACATGTTCAACAAATAACAACACAAAACTATTGGAATTTTAAAGGAGAAACTCAATTAAATTACCAGCAGTTAATGGTTGCATTTGCCATCCCTCCAAGGGCATGTAAAAAACCTGGACCAGACACTACAAGACATACTCCTGGTCTAGAGAGACGAGAGAAAAAAGGAGAGAGAAAAGGGAAGTAAGCACAGGGAACACCAAATAAATTATCAACAAATATTAGTAAATTGCTGAAATACAGAATACCAAAGTTTTACTCATGTCATCAAAAGTCATGAATGCCAAGGAATTTGTCCAAAGGACTAAAGTTAGACCTAGAAATCAGAAACCATTTTAGCTGTATGAACCCAACTGGAAAAGTAAGTGAACAGTTGTGATGTCCCACCCACACAGAAGTCTGCAACATACACAGGTTTATCCTAACACAGCTCCTTATTCTTTCTATCATATTTACTCCATCATCCAACATTTAGATGGAATTTGGCAAACCATTTAGGTTTGTAGTTTTCTCAACTGCACTTTAGCAGCAGGTATCAATGAAGAAAGCTCACACAGAAAGAAGTGCATCTGATTCAACACACTCTTTGATACAGTATAATTCAGACAGAGGCACTTGTTATTCCAACTGATGAGATAAAATTAACCATTCAAAACTAGTGAGCATTCCTTAGCATATTTACATATCAGGAAAAGAAATCAGCTTACTTCCAGAGGATTATTCAAAGGAAGAAAAACTACAAAACTGTCACCCAGACAGAATAAGGGGTGATCATAAAGATCGTAAGATGGTGAATATTATGTAAGTTTAAGCACCTCCCTGCTCCTGCTCTGAATCACAGCAAAAGTTAATGCCAGCATTAGCTGGCAACTGTTATTTTAGCATTCATGCTCCATTTTAACTGCTTACATCTGGTCACACTAAAAAATCCCAGCTCCAAAACAGAAAAACCTTTCTAGCTTCTAATTGTTAAGTCTAACAGTTAATAATATAATANCTAACAGTTAATAATATTAGTATTTAATAAATTATGTTATAAAGAATAATAAAATGGAATGTACCTGCCAGTCAAATATCCAACAGCAGATGCAGCATAACAGGCCTGTTGAAAATATTTGAGTTAATTATACAATTACTGCCATGCATACATTTAATGGCATCTTGTACATAACTTTCCACAAAAATGCTAAAAGTAAGGAGTTACAGATTCTTCCTTCATCATCAGAGCTTAAACATAAGTAAAAGCATCACTTCACTCTCTCCCTTGTCAAGTGTCTTTATGAAGGTTTACGTGAAAAATCTCAAGACTCCTCCTCACATTTCAGACTCCATTTATTACAGCACATTACTATAGGGATATCTGGGATTCAAACAAGAAAAAAAAAAACAGAAAAAAAATCCCCAACCCTCCAACGAAAGAAAAAAAAAAAAAGATAAAATTAAAACCAGGGAAGCACAATTAATGGAAGAGTGCATGAAACTTTTGCCCTCCACTGCCTTCTGGACTCGCATGGAAGAGGGATTTGTGAGAGAAAGACAACAAGGTGAAATCCAACCATCACTGAAATGACTCACTGTATTTCAGAAATGAAGCAAAAGGTTGAACTCCCACACTGGAAAGATTAATTAGGTGATTAGGAATTGTCTTTTACAGGCTGAGCTGCTGAAGTACTTCTCACTCCACTTCCAGTACAACCCTTTGCTTTAGTTACTTTGACATTTTAAAGAAAAATCATGTTTTGAATAATTTGCACAAAAGTAACATCTACAACATGTGTTGGCACATTACAGAGTACATTACTATACTATTCCTGTAGAGGCATTAAACATTCAGATAAAAATTTCACCTGGTAAAAAGACAGTATGTGATCAAGGAGAAACAGAAGCTTACAGGTGGCACAAGAACTCAAGAATTCACACACATGTGACATTGCCAGTTCTCTCTTATACTTTTGTTTTGAATTCAGCAAGTTCTAATCCTTAATGAGAAAAAACATTTTCGCAATGTTTTGTAATTTTTTTTAAGTAAGCTTCTGGCCTTAAAACCTGCCTCTTTCATTTTTAAATACAGCTGAGATTTGTTTTCTTCATTATATTTGAGCATTCTTGTGATACGAAGAATAAATAACACAAAAGCTCCTCCTAAAAGTTTACAAAGCTCCTAAATATTTGCCTCAAAATCATGAACACCTCTAGGTAACACTTAGCCATCTCAGCTCACACGAGTCAAAACACAGACCTCCTGTAAGTTTTTACATGGAAGGAGAAGCTGTCTTGGATATCCTCATTCTCCTACAGATACACACCAGCTGTCTGAGCAAAAGTGTGGAGCTGAGAACACAAATATGTAATAAGAAGCCCTCATTTTCTTTTCAGCATTAGCACAGGGAACTGTTGGCAAAAAAAAAAAAGAAGTACAGTGATAAGAAAAATCTGTTTCTACTTTTCATACATGTCTGACATGGAGAAGAAAAATGCCAGAAACGCTCAAGAACCAGGTACAAATTTGATGACATACCTGTGTGCAAAAGTTTGGAGATACTGGGAGTACATGTGACGAAAAATCTTGTTAATGGAGCTCAAAGCATGGAGTTGAGCTTCCATGGCAATCACGTTTCAGAACTGAGTGGCAAATTAAAGCAGCACATAGAACTTGGGTTCACTAACTGCCATTAAAACTTTTGCTGCTTCTTTCTGCAAGGAAGCAACATGACTAAAACTATCACTGTTTAGAGGAGAGAAGATGGTAAATAATGTTGAAGGTATATTTAAAAGAATTTTTTTGTGTTGAATAGCAGAAAGCAGAGCCATTTTACTGCTGAATCTTGCAGCCTCACCACTAAAACGTGAGTAATGGCACTCATCTGTTATGGTCACAAGACAGTTGATCAGCTGCAGTAAGATTGTTGTGTTCCTGAGACAAGCAAGAAAAACTCAGGCATATAAAACACCATTGTCCACAAAACCACAATCAACATTAGGAAGAAATGTGGGAAGTCTACATGTAGGCACTCAGCTCAAAGCTTGCAACCACCCATGAGCTTGACCTGCAGCCAAAGCAGGGGCCTGTTCCTCCTGTAAAAGTAGAAGGACACTAAGCAGGGTTCAACTATTCTGTTCTCAAATCAAACCTGGGCAAACTTACACAACACAGAAAGCAAACAAGAGTTAAGCGTTTCTGTATCCAGCAGCCCATGTGAAACAGTGCTGCCATGCCTAGGAGCAGGTCTGAGGCCCTCATGTTAATTGTTTCTAATGTTCAGTGTTGCAGGACTGGTTTGCACAGCTTGTGATCAACCTATTACGACAGAGAACCTGTTGTATGAACCTCAGCTTGGCACATGGTATCTTCTGTTAGTACATACAACTTAAGTGTGGGCCTTGAAAATAAGGACACAGGTTGAAAGCAGCAGTCCCAGAATAATAAACAATTTGCTAATGGCAAATGACAGGTCACTGAAAACTACGACTTTGAGGTCTGTTTCTGTTTTGAGTGAAGTGGACTAAATGACACTCATTTTCATCCCAGCTGCCCTGACTGAAGGGTTCTCAAGCCAGATTCCCCCAGCAGCTGCACCAGCTCCAGCATATTTGTGTACTAACTCAGGATATGAGTATCAGTAGGGGACTGCTTTGACTATGCAGTGATATTTATTATTAAAGATTAAGAACTAAACATAAGCAATGTCTGTTGTTCATGAATACAGTCTAGTAAAGAGGGTTTTTTTAAATTTAAAGCCAATCTGGGTTATCAGTTTTAACAATCCCAGCAATCTCTAATTACCCAGGGACAGATACACAAAACACCACTGTGGAGTTGCAACACAACTCTTCAGTGTTCAAAGGGCACATGGATGCAGGTTAAATTGCTTCTGGCAAACTTATGCTGTGTTCCAGGCCACAGGAGATCGGCTTATGGCTGTTGGTGGTGCTACTTTGAACTTCATGCTTTAATCTGGCCTTTCTGCTCTCAGGTTTTATGGGATTTTCACAGGGTCACAGAATCATTAAGATTGGAAAAGACCTCCAAGACCATCAAGTCCAACCCTCGAGCAAACACCACCTTGTCAACCAGATCACAGCACCAAGTGCACATCCAGTCAGCTCTTGAACACCTCCAGTGATGGTGACTCATCACTTCCCTGGCCAGTGTAAGGACATAAGGACAATTTGGTCACCGATGTCTGCCAGCTTTCCATAACTGATGCCAACCAATAAATACAGTGCTTGATTATTAAAATTTTTTCCTTGTGCTTTAACTTGTTTACAGGTCCTGTGTCCTATGAGCACCATTAATTAGAATTTGAACACTTTTACAAGAAAATCTTTTTGTTATATCTGGCCTAGAAATGAGGAAGAAAAAAACCCAACCTCTGGAAAAAACCCTTTATTTTCCATATATCTTGGATCATATACAGCTGCCTTCACCAATAAAGGAAGCAGCTGTATACGCACTCCCCGGAGCCAGACCACACAAGTCATAAACTTAAGACATATAAAACTATGATGTGTAAATATTGAGTGTATCTTGGATAGAGTGTACATAACCTTTCACTCTCTCCTCTGCCAAGCAATTACTCTATCTCTTCATGGAGGACAAAGAACAAACCAAAACCCATCACAAGGTGCATCTTTATTCATCCTTTTCCAGTCCTCAAAGAAGAGAAACTCTGGTATTTTGATACTAAAACAAGTCTTCGTGTTATTTTTATTCCACTAAGCAAAAGTATCTCATTTTTTACACAGCAGAATGTTTGTTGTCTACTAGACTGTTTCAGAGTGCTAAAAACAGCGATAAATAGACAGCACCTCATTTGGCCGTGCAAAACAATCTTCCCTCTTAATTACAGACACAAGAAAATGAATTTTGATCATGTAAATAGCCACAGCTAAAACTAGAATATTTGCTAAATGGCCTACAGGAATACAAAGATTGTGTCAAATTTCCAGTCCTTCAAGGAATCAAATACACCCCTTAAACATGCTTTTTTTAGATTTGCTTTTCTCATATGTTGCAGATTTTCCACAGAGACATGCACTCCTCTAAACTCTCACATTTCAATATAAGGATGTAAGGATTAGACAGCAAAACCACGCAGCTTGTGACCACTGTTAACTGGACTGCTACTACAGTACCTTGTTGAGGACTGGGACCATCCCCAAAGGTTATGAACTACCTGGTAGAAAACAGAAAAAAAGAACACTGCTGCAAAACACAGGTCCAGAATATCTGAAGGATTTTCTTGTGTAAAAGTGATAAAACTTGGATTATAACCATTCATAAGAGACAGGACCCATAAACAAGTTAAAACACAAGAAAAATTGGGTAAGATAATAATCAAGAAATGTCTTTATTGGTTGGCATCGGTTCTGGAAAACTGACATATGTTGCACAGTTACTGAGCATGGAAAGCTCACGGTCCATTTGCCAGAAATCCAACATGAAGCAGCAAATTATCCAGCTTGTGTAGCAACCCTTGAACACAAGGGATAAACCTGAGATTATTATTTTCAGCCTCAGACCACCTAAGGAACGACTGAATGTTTAAAGAGTGACTACTGAGGAAAACCAAACAAATCCAGAACTAGTGGCAAAACATCAAAATGCTGAGGAGCTCGAGTCTAACTTCTGGTACCTACACAAAGAAGCTGAAATCCATACACCTCAAAGGGTCTACGTGTATGTTCATGCATGATTTTGAGCATTCAGAAGCATTATATCTTTCTATAGTTTGCTGTTTGGTGAGCTTTTAAAACATAATTAAGGGGGGAAAAAATCATAATTATTTAAACTTTCAGGACAAGTTTATCAATTAGCAGGAAAACATTCCTCTTTGGACACTTAGGAGCAGAACACAGCCAAGGAAAAAAAAGAGGTAGGTCGTAAAGCCCTAAAAAGGAAATAAAATACGACCAATTAGAGAGAAGATTATAATATTGTCCTAATTTCAAAGGGAAGACATCAGTAAAAGAAAATGACAGGAAAAAATGCAAAAAACAAGGAATACTGGCAAGTTTATAGAAAACAACAACAAAAAATAATGAATGAACATCTCAAAAAGTGGCAGATAAAGTCTGACAATACATCACTTGAAGGAGTGGCCACTTTAAAATGGGAAAAAGTGTGAAAAGAAGGGCACAAAGAAGCACCCAACTCAATGCACCAATGCTCCTCCTTATTCCAGAATGAGGGACTGCTTCTCTACAGGCTCTTTAAACAAAATTTTAGAGACCACGTTCGAGTAAGAAAACATAAACTGCGTTTCATTCCACTGTAAAACAGTCAAGGAAAGGGTTGCCCCCACTACAGATTTATACTTACAGCTTGTTCATTTCTCATTCCCACGTATTTTATTCCAGCTGCCTGGGCTGCAGTTGCAATTTCAATGACTGGAATACCAACAACGCCAAACATGTATTCAACATTCTACAAAGAAAAATGTGAAATCAGACTTTTTTTCCCCAAAAAAGAAAGCACATGTCAAACAGACATGGCAACTATGCAATCTAAAACTAAAATGTAACATGTATAGTCACACAGAACTTCAGAGGTCACTCTGCAAATGACACAATGCCAGCTGCTATTTGCACCTCAACCCTCTGTGCTCGTCAAAGTCGTGGATTTTGGAGGTGTACAGACAATGGGATAAGTGCCTCAGTGTTTAGTGCTTCCTACCGACCAGTTCTTACTTGGGACTTCTCTGCTCCCTCTCTTTCCTGTTTCTCGGCAAGTCATCTTCATCTTCTCTGGAAATGCCACACGGCATCTCACGTTTTTACACCTTCACAGGAAATCAACACCAAAGTGCCCCAGGCCGTACCTGGACAGCAGTGTGCCCAAAGAAATGCACTGATAAAGCAACTGCACCACCTTCCTCCGTGTGTCACAGGCCAAGGGCACAGCCTTTGGCCAAGGCCAGGGGCTGTCAGAGCTCTGCTCAGGGGCTGTCCCGGAGGAGCCGCCCGGGGCTGCGGGCACTGCCCGGCGGCTCCGGGGACACGGGCTGGGGGCGGCCCGGCACAGGGGCAGGGTGGGTGGCCAGGAGCGAAGAACCAGCTCAGGGCTGCCCG
>WEKX01013207.1:68774-113698 GCA_013390025.1 Pitta sordida | reverse complement strand
TCCCTGCCCGCTGCTGCTGCCACTGCCGCCCTTACTTGCGCCCGGAGCGCCTCGGCGATGAGCTGCGCCCCCGTCACCGCCTCGCCCGCCATCGCCGCGCGCGGGGGCCCTGCCGGAGGTCGGGCTCAGGTGACTGACAACCAGCCCGGCCAATCAGAGAGCGGAGGGGGCGGGTCCCCGGGCCCCACCTCTGGCTCCGCTGGTTCCATTGGCCAGAGCGGCAGCCGATGGGCGGGGCTTCCCTCTCGCGGCGGGAGGGGCCGCGGCAGTGCCGGGGCTGTGTGGGGAGGGGCAGAGCTCCCCCGGCATTTGCTGTTGGTCACTGACGGGCAGCGGTCCCGCGTTATTCCTGCAGTCTGTTGGACTCTTCGGAGGGCAGAAGTGCCAAGGAGCAGGGTGTGCGCTGCTTTCCCCTGTGCGTACACCCAGGTGTGATAAGAAGTGACATTCCAAGTTTCCAAAGCTGTTGAAAAGCGAGTCCCTGGGCGCGTTACTTCATGACATAGTGAGATGCGGTGGTGCTGAAAAGCTGAACAGGAAAGCGTCTGCAATGGCACCGGCAGGAAAACGTGGCACCCAAACTTAAACCCTTTGTGTGACACTGGAACTGGAATATTGGGACTGGGTGACATGAATGCTGCTATCAAACACTTGTATATGGATGAGGTGATCCTGCTGGAGCCTCTCTGCCAGGCACACGACCACATAAATCATAGGAAAGGGACAGATAAAAGAGATAATTAAGCATTTCAGTTCGTGAAAACTTGAAGTTGTGGCTCAGGTGAGATGACAGCTCTAAGCAAATTAACTTCTCCTTGAGGAAAGGATTTATTAGACGATGTAGCATTTTCCAGTAGGATAAACATCCAGAATGGAATGGGCTGCCCAGGGAGGTGGTGGAGTCGCCATCCCTGGAAGTGTTTAAGAGAAGACTGGACGAGGAGCTTAGTGACATGGTCTAGCTGGGGGGTGTAGGGCTGGATGACCCTGGGCCCCTTCCGGCTCGGAGTGGCCTGCTAGACTGTGAGGCATCTAGGTTGGTGTTACGCTCTGGGATGTGCTCTCGGTCGCTGTACGGATATTAGATGGTGAGTTGGACTAGATGATCCTTGTGGGTCCCTTCCAACTCATAATATTCTGTGATTCTGTGAATGTGGCAGAGACATAGTTGGAATCTCAAGAGCTTCAGGGCTGAGTGAGCCCCACTGGTGTGTCCTTATTTTGCTGGAAAGTTAACACAGCCAAGCTCAGCCTTGGGGCTTGTCACAGCTCTCCCTGTTAGAAGCAATCCCTGGGATAGAAGTTCTGATAATACAGGCTTTGGGGAGAGTCCCACAGGTGCTCACTCATCATCTGCAGGATTTGGAGGAGTTATTATAGTTATTATTTTAGTTGGCCCAGGTTTAGTCAGGTGGGATTGTGTGGATGTTCGATGCTAAATCTCTTGTGCAGCTAAATGAGGAAGGGATTCAGGCTGTAAAATACAACATTTTGTAGAAGTCTTGTCACGTGTTAATTTTAGCGTGTTTGGTTTAGAAGGCAAAAAGCGATTTTTATAACACGTGATCTGAAAATCTCCAGCTCTTTCCATCACTAGTAATGATGAATTCTGCTTACGTCTTAGTTGACAACTTTATTGAAGAGCAGCTGACTAGAACCCATTCCTGTCCTAAATAGGCATTATGGATCTGAAGGGGTGACAGAAATAGAAAAAAATGTTTTGTCAGTAAAGTGCAACACAGTTTTGTTTATTTTCAGTGTGAGAGGGTTCCCACCCTTCCTCACCCCTCCTCCTACTACTGCTTTATATCCTCACATGTTCTTTGGTGTATTTAATTTGCCAAGCTGAGCTGCACAGGGCACTGCAGCCCCCTCTGTGCTTGATTTGCATTGCCAAATCACCCCCCCATAAGTACTGAATGTTTTCCTCAAGATGCAGAATAGCAAAGTTAGCTTATTGTACAGCACTTTTCAAAACTGTTTATATAAATGCGGTATCTTTAATCCATCTGATTACAGAGATGCCAGGGATGTATTCTGCTTTTATTGTGCTTTAAATAAATTTACCCTTGAAGGCATGTATGTGGGGAAACATTGGCTAAGTAAAGCTCAAGGAAATATGAATATTATTATGCTTAGCAGCATCAAATATCTAAGTTACTCCTGGACCTTTATAAGTGTTATTATTACATGTTAAAACTTTTTGTTTGAACAAACAAATCTGCCTGCCATGAGCACTAAGGTTATGGTTTTACTGTTCTACATGAGATTATGTTGCTGTCAAACCAGTGTTGAAAAAAGCATGTAGAGCCCATGGAAGAAAATAAGTGGTTTAAACTAAGGAAGTACTTACGGAATTTTTTTTTGGTTGGGTTTTTTTCCCCCAATTTGTTCATTGTTAGGTACTAAACAATGGGTGTACTAAACTAAGGTGTTGGTATTTAGGTAAAAAAACCCTCACAGCAATATTGAGGAATGCTTAATAAGCTCCTTTTTGTCCTGGAATTTAAGCAAAGAGATGTTTTTGGTTAGCTTGCCATAGATTTTATTTTTTTTAGGTACAAAACTACACTTAATATAACATGAATAAAAATAAGACTGGGATTAGTTTGACCTTTTTGTCCTGCTGAGCTCCTAATGGGAACTAGAGAAGATGCTTCATACATGTGTTTGTCTGTATTTGCTTTGGAAAAAATCAGGGAGTCGTGAATTACAAAGACTGAAGGGCATTAGGAGTGTTTTGGAACCTTTTTCTTTCTTGGATAAGAGCTCGCAAAGAGTGAATATAAATAAAAAGCCAGAGATAGAACTTATGGGCTATCAATATATCAATATTATTATCAATATTATCAATATAGCATCTCTCCTTGATTTCAACTTCCCTGATATTTGAGATTTAATTCCTTAATGATGTACTAGTGACACTGTGGTGACAAATGCAGAGTTCCCATAGTGTGAGGAGAATTCTGAAGGGCATTTCTGTAGTATTTCTGAAGTGTTGCACAGCCACTGACTGTGTCAGTCCTTGTTCTGTGTGAGAACTTCCCTGACTTGGGAAGTCAAAAGGCTACATGGGAAGCCCATATTGCAGAGAGTGCCCCAGACTTCCAGACACACTAATTCTTAATTTCTTTTTAAGAAAAGCTCAGTCATGCAAATTTTCTCAGTTTTGTAATGAATTTTTGATTTACTGTTATTACTATGAAAGCATTTTTAATCTTACCTGTCTGCATTGTAGAGGAGAAATGCAGATCTGAATGGTGCTCACCATTTTTATAAGCGTTAAAGCTGCGCTGTAGGAAAAATATTTGCCGGTTACGTATGTGGAGTTGAAATGCAGTGAATCCATAGGCCATTAGGAGAGGCATCTTCATGATGGATGGATAAATGCAGAAGTAATGTCTAGTATAATTCTTTCGGTGATCATGTTTCAGAACTGATAAAGTAAGTTCTGTTTCTACTTGACTACTAAATACAGTGTTCAAGTAATTTTAGGAAATGCTACTTTAGCTGCACATTTGCAAGCTGCTTTTAACTTTTCTCAAAGATGTTTTGATATATGGTGAAGTATTCTATAAATGATTGTTAAAGTTAACTGTAAAGGGAAACCAAGCAAGAAGATCAGTGGAACTGTATATAAAGCTAAAACACTTTTCAGTAGGACAGTTATTTAAAGAGGTAGTATAGATAGATTTAAGGCTTAGAACCAGTATACATTCAGGAGTTTACAAATATCACACAGTTCAAACACTGCTAAGAACCTCACTTATCCCTCCATATTTAATCAGAAGTTTAAATTCCTACCCTGATATTTTGCTCACCCCACCTGTTCTGTGTTTTTCCCTCTAGGTTTATGGCATGCACCATGGTGGATCTGTGCTGGAAGCTGTCTGTCTGCTTTTTCTTCTATCAAGTTGCCTCAGGAAGAGTCAGGAGGGAGGGGCATTATGTTGCTGCTGTGTACGAGCACGAGTCCATACTGAGTCCCAGCCCCACAGCCCTGGTGGATCGGCACTCTGCACTGGAGCTCATGGGCAGGAACCTGGACATCTACGAGCAGCAAGTCGTGGCTGCTGCCAGACAGGTATTGCCACAGCTCAGAGCACTTGTGTGTGCCCTGTGGATCCACAGAGTTACTGCTCTTTGAAGATAATCTTTCATATTTGTGTTCCCAGGCAACTGAAGCTGTATTTATATACATAACTATGGTCTGGGTTTTCAGACATCCTGACCTGCCAACAGCTCTGACAAAATATCGGGCCAGTTAGCATCCCCCCCTGACTTGGGTTATTCTAAGCTTGGAAAAACACGCCTATAGTTATTTGGGATAGGGAAATTAATTTTCTATTTTGGTCTGAATACTTAGCTCCTTTCTGTTTTCTTAAATGGAATGTTTTCACTGAAAGATTGTCTTATGGGCAGCTGTCTTTGGGTTTGGTTTTGTTCCACTGCTCTCAGTGGAAATTCCTGAATGTTTCTAAAAACTAAGGAAATCAAATGCTTTGGAAATTAATGTTCCACCATTAACAACTTCGTGGAACTAAAGTTTTCCATTCCTTTCTCCTACCCTACCATGGAATGGTTCTCAGTCTAAGTATATTTAGGGGAAAGAGATGAATATTTCTTGCTGTTCTTATGCAGAGCCCTTTTCCTTCCCTCCCCAAAAAAGCCCAAAGTTGATTCTGGTCAAAGGAAGCAAGTGTTACTGTGCCTACACAGAGAAAAATTGACTCGCAGTTTTCATAGATCTGTTGTTCTGGGAGAGAATAATTACCTTTTTTGTCTAATTTGATTTTGTCTAACATGATTTTGAGACATTCAGATGACTGGGAAGAAGCACTGCACCCAACTCCCATTAATATCCCAAAGCCATAGCACAGATAACACGTTTGAACTGACTTTTCAAAAGTAACAGATATTTGAATGACTGATACTGTGATTGATCTAAGAGGAATCCACCTCATTTTTAGGAATAGTTCAGCTCTCCCTGAACTTGAGGTAGACCCAGCAGAGCTCTGGCTGGATCATGGCTACATTTCTACCAGACTCTGCACTGCTTTCACAGTCAAGCTGGTTCTGAAGTCAATGCTCGCAGTACCCTGTCCAAACTATGTGCCTAATCTACTCAGTGATGCAGCACCCACCTTTGACACAGGTACAGCACCTTTGACAAGGCTGCAAACAGCAGCTTAAAAAGTTAAGACAAGGTTTTACCATCATCAGTCTCTGACCTGAATGATGTCATTCTCATGACTCATGTGAAGGGAGAACTTTTGGCAAAAATTTGGATGAAGTCCTGCTCTTATTTGCACATCCTTAAAGTAATCTGAAACAGATTATTTTTCAAGTTAAAGGTATGTGTCAGGTTAAATAAGCTTTTTCGATACACAGTTAACCTGCCACTCCTAATATGCAGTGGAGGAAAAGACATACTTTGAAGCTACATTATTGGCACAACCTAACTGGGTAATCCTTAACTTTGGTTAGCTCTTTTTGCCCATGTGATCCCCTCTTTGCTTTGCCTACAAAACGTCTTTGTTTTTACATACAGGGGGCACAGATCATTGTTTTCCCGGAAGATGGAATCCATGGCTTCAACTTCACCAGAAGCTCCATTTATCCTTACTTAGATTTCGTTCTGCATTCACATTCTGGGAAGTGGAATCCGTGCAGAGAGCCCTATTTGTTCAATGACACAGAGGTAAACAGGAGTGGGATAACTCAACACTAGGTTTGTGCTCCAAGTGGGAAATAGCTCTACTAGTCTTGCTTAGGGAAGTAAGCAAGAAGTTTAACCACTTGTAGCACCAGATTCTGTTTCCATGGATGCTCAGGTTATGCTGGTTTCATTCTTAGCAGAGGAGGGTTTAGATACATACACAAGGAGATCAGCTTTTGTACGAGCCATCTGGATTTGTCATCTCCTCCTCCCCAACCTCTGATTGGTAAAACCTTACCATTGGTAATTACTCTCTAGCAAATCAGTTATAAACTGTGATCTGTCTTGGCCTATGAATCTTTACTATCAGTGATCATGGCCAAGGAAGCAAGAAGTTGGTTTGCCATTCATACCCTGTGTGGAGATTGCAGTACTGGCAGTTTTGGGTACAAAGCTCTGTGATGTGGAGAAATATGCTAGTAATAGTATGGTCTGTAACTTCTTGTATTGCTTTTCTGTAACTATGCAAAGTCTATTCATTTATCTCTGCTTCTATTAAGTGTAGCTAGCAATTGCTTTTTAGAAATTTATAGTAAAAACACCCAGTTGCAGGAACAAGACATCACAGTTACAAATGATGGCTATTAGATGTATGCTGTTCTAAAGGCGCATACAGATCAGTTATGCTGACTTGGCAAAGCCTTCAGTTGACCTATGGTGTTTTAAAGCTACTGGTCCTCTTGCAAGTGAGAAAGTTCTGAAAATTAACACCCTTGAAATAGATTTATTTACCTATTTCTCAGGAAATAAAACCCAGATATTTTTTTCAGTGCTACAGTTAAACCCTGTCCTTCACGAGGAATGGGACAGGCTACAGCCCTGCGAAATGTTAAACTCGCAAAGAAGTGCAGGTCGTTAATATGCATGCAGGCCATGCCCATTGCCCCACCCCCCGGCGCTCCGCAGCCCTGCGGGAACTTTTCTGCTTCTCCCCTTGGGCTCTCTGAGCATGAGGGAGGAAAGGGAATAGTTTCTGAGCCCCCTCTGACTCGGGACCCCCCCCTCCCAACCCCAAGAATCCGCGGGGCCGCTGCAACCAAACCTCGTGCCACTGCCCCCGCCCCCTCCCCAACCCTGGTGATCGTGCACGCTGCACGCTGCCCACCCCGCACCCCACTGGTCCCGCGCACCGCCANGCCGGCGCCGCCCCACAGGGAGCTCTGGCACCGCCCCTCGGCAGAGCAGAGGCACTGCGCATGTCTGAGCCGCAAAAATTCGCAAATGGTGGAATCAAAACTGCGATAAATTCACATCGCAAATGCGCGGGGTCGTAATGCAGAGGTCGCAATAGAGCGGGGATTCACTGTATATCCAAAATACAGTACTTTTCTGTCTTCAAAGCTATTCATTCCAGTAGCTTTTGTCACAAAATCATCAGTGCTTTTAAATTTTACAGATATGGTCAAATGTGTTCAATTTTGAATACAGTTGAAAATAATAATTTGAAAAGTATTAAATAAATCATAGCTGCTGAAGTAAAACTTACTCCTCCCTATTCGGAGGTGCTTACCTTTCTCCATACTGTTTTCCAGGTTATTCAGCGTCTGAGCTGCATGGCACTGAAGAATAAAATATTCCTTGTGGCAAACTTAGGAACTAAGCAACCCTGTGAATACACTGACCCTCACTGTCCGCCCGACGGGAGGTACCAGTTCAACACCAATGTGGCCTTCGATGATGGTGGGGTGTTGGTGGCCACGTACCGCAAACACAACCTCTACTTTGAATACGCCTTTGATACCCCTCCAGAGCCTGACTATAAACTCTTTGATACCCCTTTTGCTGGCAAGTTTGGCATGTTCACTTGCTTTGATATACTCTTTTTTGAGCCTGCAGTGAACCTCGTCAGACAATACAATTTGAAACAAATTGTATATCCAACTGCCTGGATGAACCAGCTTCCTCTCTTGTCTGCTGTAGAATTTCAACAAGCTTTTGCAACAGCTTTCAATGTCAATATTTTAGCAGCTAATATTCACCACCCTACCTTGGGCATGACAGGGAGTGGCATATACACTCCAGTCAAATCCTTCATCTATCACAACATGGAAAGTCATGGTGGCAAGCTCATAGTAGCAGAAATTCCTGTGATTACCACAGATTATGAAACCAATTTGGAGAGTAATGAAAGACTTGGAGAGAACTTACATGACTCCTGCAGGACTTTTACAAGCACTTCGCTGGATGATCAGGTTTGCTTTAAGGAGCAAGAAGAGACTCCCGGCAGAGTATCTGAAAAAGGAAATGAGCAGTCACCTCCCCCATTTTATGCAGAAATGATGTATGACAACTTTACTTTTGTTCCTGTATGGGGGAAAAAAGGAGAGCTCCAGGTCTGTGCCAATACCCTTTGTTGTTACTTAGATTATCAGAGAGCTGTTTTAACTGATGAATTATACGCTCTGGGAGTTTTTGATGGGCTCCATACAGTGCATGGCACGTACTATGTCCAGGCCTGTGCGCTTGTGAAGTGTGGTGGTCTCAGCTTTAGCACTTGTGGGCAGGAGGTTACAGATGCCACTGCTCTGATAGACTTCCAGCTATGGGGAAATATGAGTACCCCTTACATCTTTCCTTTGCTGCTGACATCTGGTATTACCCTGGACTTTGCTGATCACAGAGGCTGGAAAAACAACCACTATTTCATAAGCAAAAATAGAACATCTTCTGGCCTACTGACAGCTGCTCTGTATGGACGATGGTATGAAAAGGACTAGCAGAAATGCATATTTGAGTCAGAAGACAACTGCCCATATGTTCTGAGTATGTACCTTAACAGTTCTAAACATCCATACTTTCTAGAGGTCCAGGTACGCTTGTTCCATGACTGACTGGTTAGGTTCCACATTTGAAATTATAAGCAAAGCACTTACCCCAGGAGGCTGTAAGCACAGTCTGTACTGTGGGACCTTATGTCCTACCAGAAGTGAAAGATCTTTGCAAAGATAAAGGCTTGCTGTAATGAGATGTGTAAAACATCTCAATGTTTTATACTGGGAAAATAATGTTTCTAATTTATAACTGAATGTTGTCATTTTACTTTAATCCTCCAGTTTTCTGGGGTCCGTTACAGCTATAATCATCTACAGAATAGCTAATCTGGGGATCAGAATATCAAATGATTGTGAAAAACTAGACTGCAGTAAGACACAGTTCCCAAGAAATTATGTTTAAAGAAAACATCAGCAACGAATATCAACACCATGTTATGTGCCATTTGAGTACTTTAACTTTCCCTGTTTAAAAGAGAGGTAGGTCATTTCAAGACTGTTTTGACTTCAAGACATCGTTGACATTGTTCCTGAATTTATTCAGGAGGAATTATAAAAATTACATAATGAACTGAGGGACAGCAAGGTTTTTACATCAAGGCTTCATGTGCCAGATGGCAGGTTCATGCTGCTGAGTGAGTAAAACACACCATTCTTTCCAGAGCAATAACCAGATTAAATGCTATAATTGTTCTACTGCAGTGTAGAAGTTGGGAGGAGAATATTCAAAGGATATTATATTAATTTGGGGTTAAATTCAGCCAAGTTAATCTGTTCTCAAGCATTGTAGTTGTATGTGGTCTTACTGGGTGTTATGACTTCATGTGCATAATAGCTGTTGAATCATGGAATAAACACAACTGTTCTTTGGTCCAGTCCTTGTGTTCCAGTTACTCCGACTGTTAGTCAGGCCGAGGGGAAGAAAGCATAAACAAGAGACCTGTGAGTCTCTGTTTTTGTGGTCTGAGTAGGTCCAAACTCAAATCACTATGGCAGCTACAAGTATGTGTGCTGAGAGGTGCTCCATCAGCTCCTGCTTTGAAGGAACTCACTTTCTGGTTTTGGAAAGCAAAACAAACCAAAAATGTCTGAATTTCTATGTCAAGGTTTCTTAAATATTTACAAACAATTATTATACAAATATTGATGATCTTGGGCTCTATCAAACCTTCCTTCTCCAACCTGTATCACTGAGTTAGGCCCTTGTTGACCATAGCCTTGACAGAGAAGCACAATAGGTTTATCTACAGCATGTGCAGGACAAAAATACAGAGAAAGGAATATCTATATCTCATTAAGGATAAACTTTCTGATATAAAAGTAGGCCATTCCACCATATCATCGGGTGGAATTAAAAATCATTAATTCTTGGCACCCATAGTGGTGTTCTTGCTGAATGCTGCACAAATTCCAGAATGTACAGGATAGAAATGAAAAACATTTGCAGTGCTTATTGGTGCTTTTGGTTCTAGTACCACATGACCGAGTCTGAAAGAATGGAACAATGAACAACGGGAGATTTCAGGTCTCAGGACCCTCTGCCTTGAAGGCTGAAAAACATTCAGCTTTGTGCACTAAAATACTCCTTTGGGTTTTTTCCAAAGCAGACTATTATAGTAAGGCTAAACAAGTAAATAGCATCACACGTATTTGTTATGCTTAAGGAAAGAAAAAGTATTTATCTGTGAAATGCTTGCAAAGTGTGTCCCACAGATCTATTCTAACTTCAGGGATGCTTCTCTCTCCTCTTTGAGAAGAGCAAGCATTAAGTATTCGAGTGTGGTCTCATACCTTGTTCCTTTCACTCCCCAAAATTAGCCTTTAGCAAAGAGACACTGGTAAACACACAGTACCAGTCACAATGGATTACCAGTATCTACTCTCCCCATCCATCCTGATCTTTGAGTAAACAACAGGTGTATCAGTTCTGAAACAGGGTGACCAGGCAGAAACCTACAATGCTCAGCACCGCACACTGGTGGCTTTTGGAAGTCTCTGCTGGAGCAGCAATCCCAGCACTTCTCTGTTTCCAAACAACTCTGTATTCATGTGGGGGAAGCTACTTACCACTTACNAGAGGGAGAGAGAACTTTATGGAAGGGCAGAGAGATGGTTCCTACCCTGGATCTGGTCAGAAGTAGCAACTTGCCTGGTTTTACCCCTATCCTTGTTCCCCCTTTGTCTCCTGGTGAAAAAAGGGAATATGACATCTGTTGTAAGAGAAGGAGGGCTGGGGGGGAAAGGTTGCCTTTAAAATGATGCTTCCTTTGCAGTTCTGATCTTGTTAGTTAGTAAATAAATCCTTTCTATTCATTACTTGTAGTTTGCCTTGCTTTTTTGCCTGTGACCAGTTTTACTTTCCAGTTTTTCTCCTCCAGGAGAGGTTGTAGGTGAGTCTCTGGCATCCAGCCAGGGTCAAACCACGACAGGAGCTGTGAGAAGCCTTCAGCAAGGCTGATGTTGACACTTGTAACATACTGTAATGCATCCCATCTTCTAAAATCTTTTCAATGGATATAAATATTTTTTCAAAGCTTTCTGAACCATTTCTGAGGGGAACAAAACCAGACAAGAACACAAAGAACTTTTGACACATGGGAAGTACAGCTGAAGTCTAGAACAGGTTTAAATCACTTATCTGTAGACTGAAGTGAAACCAGGATTTAGAAATTTGCACTGACATCAAAGGAACTTAATTTGTAAGACAGACAGCAGGCGATGGTCTTTAAGGGGCCTTGACACTGCCTCTGGGAAGGGAAGAGTCAATAATGGTACCCACAGCAGATCAAACAAACCCTTGGTGGAAGATATTAGAAATGTTGAACTCAGTAAGATGGTAACAGATTCTAAGACAGACTTTTAAGAAAACTATGCAGACAGCTTCAGTAACAGAGTTTGGCAAAGGACAGAAAATACGTTATATGATTCATTAGATTTTGCTTTAAAACAATTTAAGGTATCTAATTTATTCTTTTAACATAAAACAACACCTGAGACCTCAGCCTTAAGCTTTCAGAACTAAGTCAGCTGCCAGGTACAATGAGCAGAAAACCTCTATGTCTGTCATTTGACAAGGCTTGAAAGCCAATTTTGTTTATTCTGTTGTAAATCTGAAGAGCAATAATTCTAGCTGCTTCTATTGCAATTTTAATCAAAAAAAAGAGAATGTGTTTTTTTCCTCTTTAAATATTTAGTGACACTATCAATGTGAAGACAGCTTGAAAGGCTTTTTAGATTCTCTATTATTCAACTATGTTTATTGTTACATGGTGAAAAACTGCAAGATTCCTTTCCCAAGCTCAGCTTGAAAATTGCCAAAACACAGCATGGAATGGAGGGAGCTTGGTTTATTCTAACGTAAAATAACACACAGCACACCAGGGAAGCATGGATAATTTAGATACTGCTTTATTTCACGACAAATACATTGCTAAAGAAATTAGGGTAACAGGTTGGAAATAGCTGCAATAAATCTTCGAGTCCCGCCAGCAAGACACTCATCTTCTTCCCCTGTCAGGAATGTTCAGTTGTGAGATGAGTTGTAGAAATTGAAGATTTTAGTCACACCTGTAACCAATTTTCCCCTAGGAAAAGGAAACCAAAACACTCTTGATCTTCCTGGGTTCTAGATGGCTAAACTGAACAAAATGCTCTTTCTGAGGCTGCCTCAGAAGGTCCTCAGGAGGTCCAAGGGGATACAGAGATCAGGCTGGTGGCCTGGGTGACATTTACAACATTCAGTCAGGTGTCTGCAGCTCGTGTTAAGCAGTAAAATGAAACGATTGTTGTGATAAAGCTTATAGATCATCATAAACACAACAGTAAGATTTTTCTAAAGAAGAACCATCTATTTCATATTTTCAGATTAATACACGGTGATACCTTTGAACTTAATATTCTTCAAACCAGATGGGTATTAATGAGAAAGGGACTCCAGAAAAAGCAAAAGGCCAATGCTATCAGCTAACACAGAGGCCTGCACTGCATCTCTTCACATTTCACAGAATCATGGAATATCCTGAGTTTCAAGGGACGCAAAGGTCAACAAAGTCCAACTCCTGGCCCTGCCCATGAGCTTCCTAAGAGCACTTAACACCTCAGGTTTCAGTTGGTAAAGTTTGGACATCCCTGTGTTATAAATTCTTGTCCAATTTAGAGTCAGAGCTACACACTTACATACAAAAAAGGTTTTTCATCCTAATCAGAATTCTTTGCCAACTGTCAACTTCCGCAGTGTATTAAAGGATTATAAGGAAGCCATCACAAATCACTGAGATTACTACAAGAGGCAATAACTACCTGTCTTGGATTTAAGGATTTACATGTATTTCCTTGACCAACTTTAAGAACTTAAATACTTAACTTTTTCCTGATATTAAAATTAATTTTGCTGAGTTTGAATCCAGACCTGTGGAGGTGGTTAAACCTACTTATTAAGAGATTAACAAAGGCCCTTCTCGCATTATTAGTCTGATTTCCACCAGGCCTGGATTATTGTCAGCAGCAACCTATGCTTTTTAACCAAAAGCACAATGGCAGCACTTTTGGGAATTGGATATGTACCAACCATCAGCAGAGGCCCTGAACAAAGCAGTAGGAGATGAGGAGAGTCCTTCTGCCAGGCCCTACTGCAGCTCCTGCAGCTGGAGACAGGGACACCTATGGAGCTCCCTCGCCTGCCCCCCCTGTGATACACTGAGCCAAAGAGCATGACGTCCAGTTCTCCAGAACTGCTGTTCCCATAAACTATTAGCCTGTTTATTTAGGTTTCGTTTTTTTAAGATGTGAACTTCACTGATCCAAACATGGAATTGAGTAGTATGGGCTCCCTGGAGACATCCAGAGGTGTTAAAATGTTCCATGATTATGATAAACTTCTCAAAACCAGTTCTTTGTTCACTAGTCACTGTTGCTTACAATCTTTCTACAGGACAATCCTCTCACTCAGCTATTGCATGATCAACAGAAAGGTCATTTCTTTTTTTTTTTTTTTCATTCAGCTGAGCTACCAAAACACTTGTGTTATCTCCAACCAACCGCATGCAATGAACATTCTTGGAATTTTTTTTGTAAACTAGAATGTAAATATTAGTCTGGAATTCTACAGTAGTTGTAGTCTTTGAACAGACAGTGTATGGGCACGACAAGAAGGCTAATTCCTCTCAAAACCAGAACTGATTTAATAGGATAATCTATAAATATTATCACATGCTTCTTTTTAGTCATCTTACCTTCAACTTAAGTAACAGCTTTGGGATCCTTAGTGCCCTTTAGGTAGTCTCAAAAGGAGTGAAACTTTGGATTTAAATATTAACATTTTTCAATTTGTTAATTCTTTAGCCTGGTAACTGAAATCAGGACACAGACAAGTCAGAATTTTAAATAAAAATATGACCAGATAAAAAACCACCAAAAAATTGCAATTTTAAAGCAACATTTAAAAAGTGCCTATTTCTAGCTTTGATTGTTCCACGTATATTTACACAATTGCTTTGGAGACATCTAAGCATGTGAAGGTGCTAAAAAGTAAAAGGAGGAAATACAGTGCAGGAGCAGAGGTCAAGATTTTATAAGGAATTACAAGACAGTAGGGTTACTCTTGGGCATGTGTGTGTGGGGATGACAGACTGATTCTTCCTTTTATCAGCATCCAGCATTTATGCTGCAACACAACACTCTAAATAAAAGTAATAGCTTAGCCTATGAGGTTAATTCTGCACAACTTTTACCCTGAGAACTGAAAAACCTGTAAAACATCCCAGAAGTCAGAGTACATGGAGAGCTGAGCAGAGCCAGCTGTCCTCCTTAAGTCCATTTGATTCCCACCGTCCCCCCCCTCCCCCTCTCCTCATGACAAAAAGAGTTTATTTTATTCTGATATATTGCTTCAGTGGTCCAGCCAAGGCTCCCTGCTCTCTCTTGGTGAAAATTCAAGAGATTGTTTGGATGAAGGCTGTAAGAATAACTGCACCATTATAATCTGTACAAAATGAGAAGGATTCCTTTTTGAAAAATGAAGTTTCAGTATAATTTTCTGGAAATGAACAGGCCTCCAACTGAGGTATGAACACTTTTTTTTTAACCTCCCCACTGGACACCAACAGCATTATGCATTTGCTTTTCAGAAACAAGGAACCTGCTGTTCCTTGACCTCTCATTAAGAAAGTGGTCTCTGACCACAGGAGCATAGTCTTAAAACAAATCACGTTCCATCTTTGGAATTAGACCATATTATAATAATCCTCTCAGTTATCACTTATAAGGCACAATTACTGTCCTACCCATATTGCTGAGTAGTAATGGAGTTATTTGTTTGTTTTCTTAAAAACAAATATATGCAAATTGCAATCTCCAGGCTGAGTAAATTGTAATGATGAGACAGATGAGATACATAAATCATATAACTCTAGAATTATTAAATGGATGAAACAATTTGCAAGAAAAAAAGGACAGACAGCTCTAGAAGTTCACAAAACGCGACTTAAAAACAATGCAATTTATCACAGAAAGTTTTCTTCCTCGAGAGGCTAACAGCAATAAAATGAAATAAAGGCACAATTTCTGATTAAGGAAACAAACATGTTCAACAGCACTGTATTCTGCATTTCCATATTCAACCCTTTAACTTGTAAAGGAACCCATACCATCTGAGCTTTTTGTCCTCTGTCACCCAGGCATACAGTGGACATGAACAGCTCAGCGTCTACTGCACTGGAGAGTCCCCTCCCATAGAGTGTCCTATGGCTACTGACACCACAACACAGGTAACGGGACATCTTGAAATGAGCCACAGGTCAGCAGAGATAAGAACGGCCTATTAATATCATCTTCCCACAGTGCCTTTGAACCAACATCAACAGAAATATGCAGCTGTTACCTTTTAATGAACAGACATGCTACTTGGCATTCTCATTCAGAATTCCCACAAGCATATGAGGAAAAAATGGGTCCATTCTGCTTCAGCCTTGGAATTTAAGTAGTTGTGGTGAATCTCGAGACAGGCCAATGTGGATCTTTCGAGTGCTGCCTGTGTGCCCAGACGAGGCACGGACATCACTCCCACACACAGCAGCGATCCAGAGGGAAGACAGAAATGACGGCCTCCCTGAAGTCATCTAATTCTGCTCACAGATGAACACATTGCATAAACAATGAACATGGACACAAATATCAAAGAACGGAATAATTAAGAAGAAGCCTGAAGGAATAATGAAGTAGTTTAAATGGCTCACCTTCACTTTAGAATTAAAATGCTGGCAAAGCCTTCGTGAAGGAGATTTGATAGATTCTAACATTTCGACAAGAGACTTTGTCATTAGCGCTTAGTATATACAAATAAATTATTGATTAGCAGAACTCACATTTGGGTTTTATTATACTCCATAAAATATACAGGAATCTTGAAGTACTGAAAGAGTGCAGGTAAATACAGTATTCAAGCAGTCACTATTTCTATGTACATGCTCATTAGTTCTTCAAAACCCCCACAAAATTATCAAATAGATCAAAATATTGTCCTGTGTTTCCACACTATGTTCAGAAAAGCAGCTGTAATTTACAAATATTTCCAGTTTCACAATACAAAAGAGGATAAAAATGAAATTGGAATCAGTTTGTAGTAATTTATTTGTACTTTGCCAGGACATGCAAGGATTCCTTGCATGTACATAAACAAATTCACTTGAAAAGTAACAGTTATAGTTAAAGCAGAGCCAAATAAAGTAAATATTCATATTTAACAGACAAAAGATCAGCTTACTTATGTCAGTTTTTCATTCTTCAGGCAATTAAAAAAAACCGAGTAGTCTGTTATAAATTAATAAAAATATTTGGGCAAGTCTGAACTACATTACAGGGACCTGTTTCTGCTGTTTATTTTCTAAATGGAGCACAACAAAGATACACAGCTCTTCCCACAGACCAGACACTGTACTTTTTTATCTAATAGGGAAATATAATTTTAAATTCACCTCCTCCCCAACTTTGTAACTTCGGGAATTAAAAAAAAAAAAAAAAAAGTGATAGGGATATACAATTTTAATCTTACATACAATTTATGATGTAAGGAAGTGGATAAATTATTGAAAAAGAACTCTTAGTCACAACAGGGTTATCAAGACATTTCAATCCATTTTAAGCAGTTTCATATTTTCAAGTTACTCATGTATTTTTAAATTAAGAAAAATCTCAATCCAAAACTCAAAAGTTAAAAAAACCCCTAAAACTGTGCAACAATTACTGCTTCCCTCCCATATGTCCCACCCCTTCCTCTGTTTATTACACTGTACATTTTTCACCCTGACTTCACCTTATTAGCTGGTTTAACTTTAGTATTATAAAAGTATGACAAGATCATTTTCATTAATCTAAAAGAAAAAGAAAATAAAACTTAAAAGTACATCTGCTTTCTTTCATGGTACATTTAATAGTGTCGGAAGGCTTTCAGATAATTAAAAAAAATAAAATTCAACATTTAAACCGAAATCTAAGCTTCTTTTCCAGAAGTAATTAAGGTTTGGTTGAAACAACTTCTCAAATAACCTATTCCAGTTTTCACAAAAACGTATTTAATTAAAAAAATCTTTAAGTTATTTGGTCCTTTGGCAATTTGCAGCACAAACAATGCCTCCTGTACCAAACTCTTTTATTGCCTTCAAAATGGTTTTAGTTTTATTGAGAATATTTAAACCTAGCATCCTTTGTGTTGAACAATAGTGTTGTTCATTTACATCGTCGGGTGCAGGAATTACTCCCGGCACCAGAAACAGAATGGTGTTAATACAGTTAAATAAAACAGTTTTGACATTCTTTTTTTTTTTTTTTTTGCATGGATTCCAAGTACTTATTCAAGAATTTATGCTTCTTCTGCAAAATATGCTCTTAAAAATCTTGCTAGAGTCTCACAGATTTTTTTTTTATATGCAACCACAATAAAAAACATCTTCTCAAAGGTCTGTCCTCTTTCTGTATTCAAACACCAACAGCTTTCTGGTGGCACAAGTCTAATCTTCCAGCATGAGGGTTCACTCCTCAGACCTACAAAATGTAGCTTCTAATAGGTCTCTGAATCTGAGTCATTGAGCTCATCTTCTTCTGTATACGGGTAGCCACCTTCCCTGCCAATGTTGTTGAAAGTACAGTAAGAGCTGTGGTCACTCCTCATGATTGGCAAGGAATCAAAGGTGACAGTTTTTGAGGTGTTGGTGTAATGATTAATGGCATTGAACGTAAGGGAAGGTAATGTACTGCTTGATGAAACAGGCATCATGGTGGCCAGAATGAGAGCCAGGCAGTCGGCCACATCCTTGTTGGGCGCACAGGCCAAAGCTGGTGTGTAACCTAGGAAGCCAAGAAAAAACAAAAACTTCATTTAAAATAAAGAAAATACATAATTTTCTCCAAGATCATATAATCTTTCAGCTGCAAAAATATTTTATGTTGCTTAGTTCCACACTGTTTAAAAAATCAAAAAATAAATGCATTATCAATTAGAATTTTTAATTTTCTGGTTACAAAAACAATCTTGACATTAATGGGCTTTGCAACTAAGATGTAACTGTTTTATTAAGCACAGTTAGACACTTTAGGCCAGCAAGAAAAGCCTGGATCTGAAAACAGTTAGGAAGTCACCTGGCTGAGGACAGACAACTAATGGCAGCCAACAGTGATGAGTGAAGGCATTCACTAAAGAACCACTGCAGTGTGTTAAACATTTCTTCATCCAGAAGCTTCTATCATAGCTGTTCATCACAGACACTTTAATGACACTGTTCTAGCTCAGTAACAAGCTGGCCAGGGCAGAGTATACAATTTCAATTAACCTATACTTTATTACAATATCCAGCAATATAAAGTTTAAAGCCAATGCCTAACTTTAATTTGCAGGATGTGAATTAGGAAATCCACAGAAGTTTTACGCCAGCTGGGTGAGCAGAGTAGGATTTGAAGAGACACCTCTTGGATGCCCAACTGGTCCAGACAAACTTCTGCCGGGCAATAGTACTGTGACAACCCCCAAATGTAAGAGGTCTTGGGCCATGGAATGATCTGCAGGCAGGTCATGTAGCTGTGACATCTCTTCTGGGTAACCATGGCTCTCATAATGCTCTAACTCTGTTCCTTCTGCAGCTTCCCCCTTCCCTATATACTTGCCCCTACTCATTCAATGTCAAGAAAAAATGCTTCCTGAGTGAATATCCATGCATTGCTCCTGGCTTAACCATGTTGCACAGCACCTGAATGGTTCTGGCACAGGTCTCGGGTGTATCAGCAGCATGGAGGCACCACATTTGGTGGTGACACTGGCAGTTCTAGAAGCAGGGCAGTTGTATGTGCACAACCATAGATCACAATTCATTCTGCTGACAAGACCAGGACAAGTTGCTCCTTCATGGCTCTACCCAGCAGCTTGTGCCCAGATCACCCTGTAGCACTTCTGCAGCATCTCTCACTGTGTGCAACAGACATGCCCACAATGAACTCAACTAATTCATGTTCAGGTACACCTGGGAATCTGAAGTCCTGTGCATTACCCTCAGTCCACAGCTTAAAGGTGTAAACCTTCCAAGTAAAAAGCACACAAGTAATTTTAAATAATAGATGGCTTTAAAGCAAAATGCACGATGGACTTCTAGCCATACCTTAGGAAGGCACAGCAAATGAGGCATTGCCCATTCTACCAGCAAGTGTTTCAACCACTACGGAATCATCTTTTTTATTGTAGAAGTCAGTCCAGGTCAAGTTTTAAGGAAAGAGCTTGGGAGCAGTTATTGTATTGTACACTTGCATGTCAGTTTTAAACAAGTAGGCACTTTATGGAAAATATCTGTAGCTAGAAATTAAGAAAACAGCAAGCAGGGGACAGCCTTGCAGTTGAACTATTATTTGCTCAGAACAGACCTTGTGCTTGATGCTTGGAACAGAGCAAGACAACAGTCCCTGCCCAAAGGAGCATACAATCCAAGGAAACGCAGATAATTCAAGCACAAAACGCACCAGCTGACCATGCGATAGGGCCGTACAGAAGTGCAGCGCAGCAGATGTTGTCATTGTTAGTAAGGTACCACAGCACTTAAACAGCTCAGAGTTAACAGTGACAGTCTGCAGAAGAGATACATTTTGAGAGGATTCAGAAGCAAGGGCCAGAGCTCGCCACACTTGGATGATGACTGTATTTCAGGCATGTAAGGCAGAACAGAAGGCTCAGAACTGAAAATCAGTTGTACACCATTTGATATCTACAATTGCTGGAGGTTGTATGAAGGTAAGATGACACATAAATTTATTCAAGTTGGTCCTATTCAACATAATTTCTTTCACTAATGTAATTTGATAATAATTCAAAGAAGAAAAACAAGCAGTCATCTTCTACCTTTTTTAGTTTCTTTTTGTTTGGCCTCATCCCCCCTTTTACAGACTGCTAAGATCTTGAATACTCATACTTACATTCCTTCTGGAACAGAGCATCCCAGTTCATTATAAAAAAAAGGCCAATGTAAAGATTAAACAGAATACTTGATTGTGCTAAAAGTTCTTTGTTCTCCAAAAACTGTTTAGATTGATGTTTAATTGCTGGTCTTAAGCTCCTGGCTTTCATAAACAGGACTGAAATTTCACAGTTTTATTCTTGCCTTAGATATAGCTTGCACCATGAAAGACTGACATCTGTGTCCTCCATCACTTTATTTTGGTCTATATTAATTTATAAGAACAAATTATATTTTCATGTCACTTAACTGTAAAATGATCATTTATATAAGAGGGCAAAAATATTATACTATAAATACTTAAATTTTCATTTACGAATATGTTGGTAAACGAACTGACTTAACTGAAATACTCTTACTCAAGTCTTGTATAATGTTCCCCATATTCAGTACTTGTTGTACCTGCATAAGCCTTCACAAAACAACAACAAAATTACTATCTTAATTTGTACATGGGGCTATAGAAGCAGAGGGAGCTGAGGCAGCCTCCTTGCCTAACAGAAAACTGAGCCTTTTGTGAGGGACACTGACTTAAGACTAGGGCTCCGCCTGCTCAAATGCAGGGCTGCTCCATCCCCTGGGGCTTGCAAGTTTCCATGAAGGTGCCTACAGGAAAATCAGAGTATTATTAATGCAGTCAGTGTAATGAGAGTTCTCAAGATAAACTGAATGAAGTGTTACTCTGGGAAACAGATGAGTGTCTGAGGCACAAGTGTCCTAGGGTGACCCAATTATGTATACATATTCTGTATCTCTGTTTGCTTCATTTGGGAGGGAATTTTGTTGTGGATACTGGTCCTTAGTGACCAAGGTCATTTTCTCTCTCTATCCGGAAGAAAAAAAAACCCCAAAACCAGAAGCGGCAGTTGGAGGAAAAAACAAAAAATCATCTTGTAAGCACTTACAGAAAAACTGGAACTGAATAATATAAATATAATATAAACTAGAATACAAGGCTTGGAAATGAACTAGACAAAAAACCACAAAAAAGCACCAAATCAAAAACTGCCAAACGACCCAAACCAAAAGAAACCACATTCCTCTTGTCTTTAGAAAGCTTGAAATGCCGAAGATCACTGAAATGATGAATCTTGAAATTTTAATGAGAACTGATACAGAACCAAAAATGAATCCACAACATAACTGCTTTTGGGACAGTTGTTTTTTCAGTTGCATTTAATCCTTTAAGAACCAAGAGGATTACATTTTCCACTGTTCTTAAACCAAAGTGATCTCACCACATTAAGAGATATTCTGTAACAAAAGCAGTGTGACTTCAAATCTAGAGTTTTAAACAGAAGTTATTTATAAACCAAAATGCAGATATTTGGAGTGATGTTGTTTTGTTTCAAAGCTTGTATTTTTCAATAATGATTTGTAGCTCAGATACAGCAGCAGAGGACGCAGTTTGTGTAGCTGTGGATACAAATAGAGGCTGCTTGCAAAAAGTCAATGCAGCTTTTACAGAAAGGGACAACCTCAAATACAAAAAGTGGATCATCACTGCATAACAGCTAAGGTCCTGCTGGTTACATGTTCCACATATCAAGATATGTTTCCATGTAAAACACACTTTCTAAAACTGAAACTAAACTCCCATTTAATCGAATTGTATCTGAAATGTCAAACTTATGTTGCAGATCACTGAACTTATCTGGACTACGCTGAAGTAAGAGAATGTCATTGTTGGGATTCAAAATATTCCAGTGCCTATTTCTTCAGTCAGAAAAAGAATTCTGTGTGAATATTCTCAAGGATGCTTAAAATTTGATAAACAAAACAATTGCTAGTAGAAAGAACCAGAGTGAGGAAAATGATAATGCTCAGAATTAATCTTTGAAATATGAGCAAAATTAAAAAGAAGATTTTTACATCTCCAGGCTGTCATAGAACTTTTACACAAATGTATTTCCTCAATTAGGTCAAAGATCCACCCTAACAAGGGACTGGCTGGTTGCACATCAGAGCCCACAAAAATACCAACTTCTCCAGTCAGCATGCATGTGATGAGAAACAGAAATCATAAAGATGTATTTTCTAATCTTTTAATTTTAGGGAGTTTTGTTTAGCAGTCACCCCTGCCCCCTACTTTAGGCAAGGAATGATCTTTAAGTCACCCCTGTCACTTTAACCAGTGTAATTTGAGAAACACAAAGTCACAGTAAACATTAAGAGAATAAAAAATTTCTGAAGTGGAAATGTAATTAGAACTGTTAGGCACATCCCTTCAAAAAAACAACCAACCAACAAAACCCAAGCAACAAACAAAAAAACCCTACAAAAAGCAATCTCCTCCCAAGTCCCAGGCATGGCTTTTACTTAAGATGCATCAGGGTAGGGTGTAAGAGACGGAGCTCTTAGACTTTTGAAAGCACAGCTTCAGAGGACCACAGATGTCTTACATGAAAATATGCAAATTAGTCAGTAGATCTAATTTTCTTTTGTTCTTAGAAGGCGTAGGATTTCTTCTTGTGATAAAACAGTTAATTTTTCTTACTTCTTTGTGCCAAAAAACTCTGAAGAGCCAGAAGCTTGAGACCAGTAACTGAGAGCTAGAAATCATACTTGCTTTTAAAACCTAACACTGATAAACCTACTGTGATAAAACAAATAGCAATTCAATCCAGCCTCGTAACAGCTGAAAGTAATATTTTACTTTGAGCATTGTTTTTCAGACCGTTTTCAGTTTCAAAGCTAGTGCATTTATAGGTGCATCATAAAACTACATTTATAGTGCATCATAAAATGACAAATGCAAACTAAACACTTCTATGCCATGACCTGCATCGTTCTGACAGTTTTCACTCTCCTTACACTTCAGCTGCTTTGCTAAAATGCTCCATGAGCAATGCATTTTCTTCTTTGGAGGACCTACTGGAAGGCTCACATGAAGTTTCCACAGAGTTTTTGCTTCTCAGGGTGTTGAGTTTAGAACCACAGTTCCTTATGGGGAAACGAAGTTAAATTTTTCTTACCATTTTCATCTACAGCAAGTACACTTGCTCCCTTCCCTAAAAGCTCTTGAACTACAACCGTTAGTCCGTTTCGAGCAGCAACATGCAGAGGTCTGTGAAGACAAGCAAACTCATATATAAACCTTAGAACAAGTTAAGTAAAATAGGTAGTTTGCATCTAGTTAGATGCAGTACTAATGTCCCTATGTTATTCACACATCTTATAAGTGTTGTAGAATAATTAAGATGGGAAAACCAGCAAATATCTTTTATTATTGCAAAGAAACTCTACAATACCAGTTGTGAACTTTCTTCTCTTTATGGCAGCACGCAGTGAGGAAGCAGCTGCTAGAGAAGACCTGCCTGCTTATGGACTTTATTATGTTAAAAATCAGAAATACCTCATACCTTACTGTTGACAAATCCTTCACTCAATTGTTGTAACAGATACTATCGCATCTGAGAGTTACTGCCTATCACTGCCATCAATCACTAGAATCCTAACAACAGAATGGTAGTTGTATTTTATTGGATGTAAATGCTTGTAAGAGATGCAGAAGCATTTAATCAATCTAACTTTTAGAAACCAGTATATTCCATTGTGATTAGAGATAAAAATATATTTGAAGTATAATGCATGAAGTGAGAAAAGCAGATTCCTTTTCAAAACCTTAAACTATGATCATAAATCAATCTTGTGTTGACTTCATCTATGAAGGAAAAGTGCAGCTTTATCTCAAATATTCTAAAACGCAAGTTTTTCAAAATTGGTTGCCACTGGCTTAAATAAAACCCTACCACAACTCAGCAGGAAACAGAATAATCAGCTTATTTTCCTTCTGCTTTTTGTTGGTCTTCATTCTTTCTAAGAATCTGAAAGTTGTTTCAATTAACTGTGAACTATATTTTGAGTTGAAAACAAGTGCCTTAGAAAGCAGAAATGCAAGATATAAACAAGAGCACCTATACCTATGGTACTTACATTCAAGGATTAAAAATTCAAGTACTACCACACACCACAGAGATGCACAGTGATTAAAATAATTTTAATACAGAGACTAACAATTTTAATGCTTATCTTACCACAAAAAAAGGACTTTGTTTAAGCTGTTCAGAAAGTCAATGTAGTTATTACAACATTTGCTAAAGCAGTAGTATTTTAAACAACTGTTAAGACCTTGCAATTTCCATAAACATTTTGTGGAGGTGCAAATATGTAACTATTTTTCCCCACTGCATCTCTTGATCAGACTATATCAGCCAAGGCATGTCGATAGAATTACATGAGCCTGTGGTATCATACTTTCCCATTTCTGTTCCCATCTCATTTTTTCATTTCCTTCTCTCAAGATATCCGTGCTTCAAGCCAGAAAGAGGCAATCTATCCCTTTCCTGCTTTCTGTTTTTTTCACGATGCCTGAGGTGCACCACGATGAGGAGCAAAAGCAAAGGAAGTAATATTACTGTTTTGACTCCTTAGTTCAAACAGATCTCAAGCAGTTCTCAGGGACTAGCTGGAAGAACTCTAGGAGTTTGAACACGACAGGATTCCAGAAGGAATGCAGTGCCAGAATAATATGCAAGTTGCTTAAAAGTTCCAGTGGGGTTTTTTTCCCTAAAAGGTCTGTGATAGCACTCTTAAAGCAGTCTAAAAATTCATGTGCACAACTCAGCTACACAGGAGGTGTCAAGTATGGTCTGCAACACAAATACATTCTCTAAAAAAGAAAAAAAATGCAGTAGTGTAATTTTAACAGCCCATCCTGGTTGGTATGACATACTATACATTTCTAAGTTTTATTTGTGATCTGGGCAAACCAAAACAGCTTAAGTCTATCTAAGAATAAATCTTTAGGAAGGTTTAAGAATAGTGTATTCTCCATGATATTTAATAGTAGTGTTTCATCTTTACAATATGAAACAGAAAGCATACTGAAGAATAAAAGCATAGTTCAAGTAGTTGAATTCAGTTTTTTTAAGTACCTAGCTTTGGAGACCAAGTCTTAGTTTACCTCAAATGAGTTGTTAACTGAAGTGAATTTTAATTGAAAAATCAGGTAATTTTTAGAATAGAAAAATATTGGTCTACAACTCATCTCAGTGGATTGCAGTAATTTCACACAGGAATCACAGTAATGTTTTATTTATCATCCCTTTCACCCATCTCTTAAGACTAGAACTTTAAGCATGAGTGAAACACCGTTTCAATTCCAAGTCGGTTCTACTCTTGGTACCTATGGAACAATTAAAATTCAACCAGTTTGGGAAAAAAAATCTGAAAAATATTCCTCCTTATGAGCAAGATAAACACCCAGAAGTCATCTTTAAACACCCTCACTGCTGATACATACGTTTGCAAGGCTGCATTGGTGGCGTTGATGAGGTTTCTATCCGTAATCTTCTCCAGTATTAACAAGGCACTAGTTTCATGACCCTTAACACAGAACAAACATCTGTCACACAACAAATACTCTTCACAAATTGCTTTGAATGCTTTTTAAAAGTAACAGTATTTTCAAACAGCGTTTGGTAACAGAAAGCTCAGCACTGGTAAGTCAGACTCCACACACCTTGCTGCAAGCCAAATGGAGTGCTGTGTTCTTAGAACTGTCTTGCAACGTCAGATCAGCCTTAGCACTGCTAACCAGCACCTCTGGGGAAATAAAGACTTGTATTAACTAAAAGCATATTCCTTAAAGTCTAAATGCCATTTATTTCATTAGTGCAAAATGAAAACAGATTTTTGACCAAATACGTTCGCAAGAACATTAACTATGATACTACTTAACTTACAGTAAGATTAAAAAAACTAAGGGCAGAAATATATAAAACTTTCTCTTTACCAACTGTATTTGTCTGTCCATTTTCTGCAGCCATCATTAAAGGTGTTTTCCCAGAAGAATCTACAGCGTTTACTTGAGCACTGTGACCAAGGAGAAGCTGTAGACACTCAACGTGATCTGTAAAAGCTGCTGCATGCAGAGGAGTTCTACAACAGATCGAAAGACAATATGGCCACGTTCAGCTTTGCTTTCAAAGCGGCATCCTGTACAAATACAAAGGTCTGGGCAGTCCCTCCCACTTATCTTTCACAATTAGTATTTCTGGTGTTGTGACTGCTGCCTTTAGAAAGTCACCTAATTTCAAATAAATCCCCCCATGTAGTTTATAATAGATATACAATTTGATTCAGAAAAAATAAAAGATACATAAAATTATATCCACAAAGTGATACAAATTAAAACATGCTCTAAATTGCCTACACAATTCAAATTTATTGACCAAAACAGGATTTTTAAAAATTAAAATTTATTTCTAGCATATAATAATAAAAAACTCTTCAGACAATAAAATCAGGGAGATGAGGAATTAAAATAAGTAGCAAATACAATCTCCCCTTCTGACTGAAGAATTTAGCACAGCCACTGTATGACTTTACATTCTTTTGTCCATTTACACTCTTACCTTCCTTTTGAATCTGTTGAATTTACAATACCAGCACCTAGTGTATCAATTAACATTTCTGCAGCACCTTCATTGTCATTTATCCTATAATGAATTAAACAGGCTGTTATTTACAGAATGATAAATCTTTTGTTAAATACAGCAATGAAATTTATGAAGAATAATTTTGCACTTCCTTACACAGCACAATGCAAGGGACTGAAAGAATTTCCTTCCGCCTTCTGAAAAATTTCCTGTTCCAGGAGCAGCTCTACACAACTGTCATGACCTAGAGCAAATGTAAGAGCTAGGTATTAGAAACAAGGAAAAGGTCTAATTATAGATTACAACAAAAAATATGTATCTAACTTAGATTAGACGTTATTTTATTTCAAATTTCAAAGAAAGACCGGTTATATTTGACAGGGCTACATTTAGCAACTAAGATATTTTTAGAATCCTGAAAATCAAACTGGCATTTAACACTGTAAACTTTATGAAATCTAGAAGGTATCTCATGCTATCTGAAGAACACCCAGAACACTTAGTTTAAATCCTTACACCTTTGAATTTCAAACTCTTCTGTACATTCATCACTTTGTCTACATGAAAACATCTCCACCATTTGAGGTATATTTTTGCTCCCCTGACTTGCTAAACCCCAAGAAAAACAAAGTCAATAGTCATAACAAAATCTTAAAATGTTCAACCCATCATACTAATATTTTAAAAATTCCATACCCTGCTGCTGGGCAGGCAGCTAACAATGGTAACTAGTATTTCTTCTTTCATGCATATATGCATATACCTTAGTCCAACATTCACTAATGTCTAAAGATTTGAATTTTCACAAGTGGGTTTTTTTCCTCATCCTACAAACCATGTGATTCTGTGATTCTATTTCTCAGTTCTGTTTTATTCAGACATTGCAGGCACTCTGAAAATGCACCAACCTACAAGAGTTTGATTTTATGAAAGTGAGAAAGAGAAGATATTTCAGTTCAAATTATCACCCAGCTGCATCAGCTCACTAGTTATTCACTTAATAATTGTTTTAAACTCTTACTTCTTGATTTTGTCTCTATCAGAGGTGAAATAAATAACAGCCTCTACTACGTCAGAAATGAACACACAGAACAAAATCTTTAGCAAAGGAGCTGAATGAATTTCCTACCTTTTAAGGCCTCCCTCACTCTCAAATCCATGCAAAGTATCAGTGAAGAAAAAAATAAATTCTTATTGAATCAGTTTTACATACTTCAGCTTCTTGTGCCTATCACCGTTGATACGAAGCAAGTTTAAAAACAGATTTAATCTGAAACCATTCCTCCTAAGACTCCCTGTGAAGGTTTTTGTTTTGGTATGTGTGGCCCATTTCTATTCCAAGGTACTATGCTGAATTTCTTGAAATACTCCTTGAGGCATAAAACTAAGAAGATAGCATATGACAAAAATGTAGGACAAAAATAAACATCTTATTATGTATTAGATGTCAATGCATTCCTCTTCAAGATACCACATCTATCATAGTCTCTCACTGACTAATATGAACTGAAGGAGGACAGGCTTATACATTGCTCTTCTGTGTAATAATAACTTCTACCTCAATATAAACAAATACATTTAGAGGTGTATTTTAACTTGGCTGTATTTTACCATTATAGCAGGCCCAGTGCAGTGATGTGTAGCCATGATTGTCTGCTATTGCAGGTTCTGCATCCACAGATGTAGCTGACTGCAGGAGAGCTCCCAGAACACCTATATGGCCACACGCAGCTGACAAGTGTACAGGGGTTCGTCCCCTACAGTCTCGTAGTAAGGACTTAGCACCGTGCTGAAGCAATGCTTCCACACATTCCTCATGCCCAGTAACTGCCTGTGAGAAGGAGACGGGACAGAGTGAGTTTGAAAATATTCATGTCTATGTCAAGGTGTGCAACTAAAGCAAGCAAACCTCAGGCAAATGCCTGCAAAATAAACAAAGTAAGTTATTATTCTTAAACCTGAAAACAGCCATTCTTTTGGAAAAATAGCAATGTACAGTGATCCCCCGGAATTTGCTGGGGGTCGAGTCTGGGCAAGTCCGTGAGTTACGAAATCTGTGAAGACACCGAACCCATGAATATTCAACTACTCCCCGCCTGTAGCCACGCACCCTCCACTAATAAGGTCTGGAAGGGTGGTCCTGGGAGTGTGGCTCGCACTGTAGCACCTCATTAAAGCAGAGGAAGTGCCCTTTGGTGCTTCCTGGCTGCGAAATCCGGGGTCCGGGACATTCTGCTGAAAATCCAACCACAATTAATTGAATACGTGGATATGTGAGCCACGAATATGCAGGGGATCGCTGTATTATAATATTAATGACAGAATGCTTTCCTTGGAATGACACTGAATGCACTGCTAATCTCTAGGGCTCATTCAGTTGTCTTATCTGGCAAAAACCAGAGACAAAATATTTGGCATATAGCATGCGTCACACTTTTCTTCCTCCCATGAATACTATCCCCACCTCCAAAAAGAAAGCTCTCCAGTCAACACTTTACAGCAAGAATATGAGACTCTAGAAGTACAAAAATATTCAGAGGGCAGGTAGCAAACAGGCACAAGCCAGCCTTTTGAACACAACTAAAAAGACAATACTAAGAATGGCAAGATAAGAATACTGAGAAATTCATTAACACTACATATTAAGTCTACTCTTGAAATTAGTATGTATAAAACTGGAAAGAAAAGCAGTATCGTCTTACCCCTCTGTGCAATGCCGTCCTTCCCCACTTGTCTTTGGCATCTACATTTGCTCCTTTGTTAAGGAGTGAATAAACGCAGTCAGTGTGCCCATTGAGAACTGACAGCATCAGAGGAGTCCTAAACAGAGAGCAAAACACAGTGTAATCTACATGGAAATATAACAGACTAACACTCCGCTCAAGTGTAGCAACCACTATCCTTCTGCTCAGCACTGTTCAAATTTAGGTCATCAATGATCTTTGGCACTACCTGCATTTTGTGAATGCCACTCGCTTTTTAGACTCAAGAAAATAAATTAATATCCCCTAATTTAGAAGCCCCAATTAGGTTATTAAAATCCATTTTCTCAGCATATGGGAAATAAGATGCATTTAGTTTCCTCCCAACTGAACAAGATCATTTTTCACCTCCAACTTAATGCTTATCGCACGCCATATTTGTCCAAGTTCAAATATAACCTCCCTTTAAAACACTAGTAAGTTAAAGATCACCACTGTATAATATTTAGTTTTCTCCCTTCTATAAAACGCAATAAGTTGTGAAGAACAGAATGTCTATTGTCTAAACTCACTGTCCATTTCCATCTTGAATGTCCACTGCATTCTGTGGTTCTGCATTTCCTATCAACAGCCGCAAACATTCTGAATGACCATTTGTAGCTGTAAAACATTATAAAAATATGGGGTTTACATTAATTGTCTCAAACCTGCACAGACTAAAGCCCATTAGCTTGAAAGCTCACTGTACAGCTTTACTGTTGATGTAACTTAAATTAAAATATGAATATTAGAAAATCATTTCAGAAATCAGGTATTCTCAAGTAATTGATTCCAGCTGTCAATTGCCAAAAGATAACTGTTTCCTACATATAAATGAGTTTGCACACATTAACCATAATTAGAATAAATGCGTACACAACATTCACATGATGTGTGTGTTTAAGGCACAGGTAAACACATACTTAGCAAAACATATACAGATTTTGTTAGCAAGTGTTGCATAAGCATAGTTATAATAGCTGAAATTACACTGAGAAAGGGGAAGGAAATGTAATGCATAGATGTAATAAACCAAGCAGTTAAAAAATATGGAAAAGGAGAAGAAACAAAAAAAATTGAGCAATCACATTTAAACGCAGCTCATGAAAGATAAATGATTGCTTCTTGGAAGGGAAATAATTTCTGACCTACAGCTGCAGTATTCAATCCACAGAAGAACAGCAACAATTCATGCTTTTGTAGCTGACAGAAATGCTAACACAAGTTAGGAAAGCTAAATCAAATACAGTAATACAGATTGTGTTCATGCCCAACAAATTAAGTGGTTAGAATGATGATGTTTTGTACATAATGCTCTTTTAACAGCAACATTTCTTTAACAGCATTACTATAAATGTCAATTTTAATAAGCCTATTTTCAAAGAGAGGTATTTTCTAGCAAATTCAGTGAGAAAATACTGCAAAGGATTGCTGTTATTTTGAAAATGCTCAGAAATCATTTAAATCCTTGGAAAAAAGTCAAAGTATATTTTCATGTCTCTTCTCAAATTGTCAAAATTCTCCAGGACTCCAGTCATTTTTAGAAGAATTTTACTGCTAACACAGGCAACACAATTCACCTATCTAAGTCTGTGCAGGATGAAAGAAGATGAGAGAAACAGGGACGTGTCACTGACACCCACCAGCTCAGCTAGCCCAGCCAGCTGGATGGACAATGCATCCTTCCAGAGGGAAGTGTGGAACAGCACTCCTTGAGCTGAACGGATTTATTGCATTAATAGCAGTTTTTCTACTCACAACTGTTTTGTTACACCTCAAAAGTCATCATCTATTTCTAAATTAACAATACGTACTTCTAAACACAAAGATGATCCACTTCAAAAGTCAAAATTTTAGAGGTCAGTGGTTAGCACATACCTGCAGCATGTATTGGGGTCCTCTTTACAACATAATCTTTCACCAAGATAGATGCTCCCTGATTAATGAGCACATCTACACATTCCACATGTCCCTTAAAGGCAGCAAGATCCAGTGGTGTCCTTCCATTGTTATTCCTCACATCAAGGTCCAGCAGTGACTGTACCAGCACTTCCAGAGCTTGATGATGGCCATGATAGGCCTACAAGAATAAGAAAATTCTTCAGTTTTCCCAACCTTCACATTTTTTCCTTTCTTATCAGGACTACATAAATGAAACTGTGAAGACAGTATTTTTATTTTAACATTTAGAAGAGCCACATGTGCAGCACATAAGTAATTACAACTAATTAATACCCCGCCCCCCCCCCAAATTTCAGCAAGAAGTTTACTCTTTTTTTTGCTCTATTTGCTCTATTTTCTCTCCCTCTCTATTTTTCTATTTTATTATTTCAACCGGCAACTGCAACTACTTTCAGAAAATCCATCTGTCTCCAATATATATAACTAACAGTATTTTGAATACTGCATGTTCCATCAGTTTATGTCATAGTAACATCATACTCAGATCATTTCAAGTGAGGAAGATAAGCACACTTCAGTAATTCCTGTGAGCATTTTATATAAAATACTAAATAAAAGACAGTCAAAAGAATACAGTACAATAGATTTCATTTATCAGTGTAAGAGATTATTTTTTTACTTTGGAGATAAATATGTATATATATATATATATACACACACACACACACACTTATATAGGTACCACATGAGGCTTATTCTATTTTCAGGAAGTTCAATGTGGTTTTTCAATTGCTCAAAGTTCAGTGAAAAGATGAAAGCTACTCTGTGTTTCAAGTATATTTGTATAGACAGTTTCATCACTGTCCTACACTACTCTTTCTGCAAATCTTTCTTCAAGTATTAAGAAAAAAAAATTCCATACTAAACAATAATGGAAGTAAACCAATGTGATGATTAAAAAAATGTCATAATTACTTATAGAACAAGTCTAACATAAGTTTCATTAGTGTAAATTGTAACATAAATCTCAACTGGAAGAGTCTACATGAAGCAAGTTTCAAGTGAAATGCAAAAATCACCCTGTATACCTCATTCAGGAATATTAGTGTACATGCTTTCATTCTGTTTATTATTATTAATATACTTTGAAAAAATCCAGAATAAATAAACCTGTGCAACAAGTGTGTGCCATTACATGAGCTGTCATCACTAAAGAGTGCAACACTTACAGCTAAATGCAGTGGACTTATAGGTGCTCTGCTGTCTGAATCATTCAGCATGTCAGTACCTGATGTTTCCATGAGCTTAGAGAGAGAAAGTCACAGTGAGTGCAAAACCCCCTCACCTGTAAAACCACTCAACAATAACTGCTACAGTTTCCATTTTACACAGATTGAAAGATAAAAGAAGAAAATAGGAAGAATCATCTAGAATTACAGATTTCCTGATCTCCTTCAACCTTTCACAGAGTTTGAACTGCAGTAACTGCAACCCCTCCCCGACAGTCATCCCCTAAACCCAGTTTGTTAATTTTGTATAACAATGCAATAATTAAATCATTAATTATTAACCAATTAAATATGTTTTTCTGAAGCAGCCATATGAAATAATATAGATGAAAGGTATACAAAGGGAAGACAAGGACAGGTGGCAGCAGCAGCAGCCGGAGGGGGGAAAAAACTAACCCGAACAACCAACCAAGTGATGTTGTATATAGGTGAAAAGTCAGCAAGAAAATATGGAAAGTCTGAAGCCAGGATGGATTTGTCAGAACAGAAGAACATTTCTCAGAGAGAAAAAGTGGTCCCCCAAAAAGGCACAAGTGTTAGAGCATTAAAATATCCATGTATATCCATTTCTGTTTGTTACTTTCAGATGTCTTCTGAAGTTTTAATTCTGGGTCTTTTGCAAGACCATAATTAATCGAGTACATTAGCAGAATTAAAACATTCAAAATGTTTGAAGAACACCACATATATTCAAATCACATTTCCATTATCACACTTTTATAACATGGTTATACAATTGTTTAAATAAAACCATGCATGCCTTAAAAATAATTACTTATTTTAAAATTCTGAAGTGCAATTAAATCTAAATTGTAGTTGAAATTAAATAGTACATCTATGCATTGAAGAAACAGTTGACTAAGTCTAAAAAATAAGCAGTATTTTTAAAATTGTATGTTCTCCCTTTTGCTGTAGTACTTTAACAGTGAGAAATAATACACTTACAACGTCTAGAGGCGTTTCACTTGCAATCTGCAATTAAAAACAGCCAGAATTGGTGTTTGAAAACATTTGAATATAAAAGTGCAATTAGAATAAAAATACTGAAATTGTATAACACAGCATATCAAATAACATACATATTTTTGCAACAGGAATAATAAAAAACCAAGGCTCTATTATCTAAAATTATATTATGTGGCCAGTAGTTATTTTAACTATGTGAACTACTATTATAAGGGACTCTTTCTTTACTCTTTCTTTCCCTGTATTTCCCTTTGCTCTTTCAAATGACATTTGTGAAATTTCTTAACAGTTCTCAATGGCATAACCTATGGTTGCTTTATTTCAGCCATCGGCAAAGAAAATTCAGCATTATAGTCTAAGTTAAGAAACAAGACTAATGTCCCACATCCTCAACCAGGGGATGTCCTCTATTCACAGAATCAAACAGAATCACAGAATATTCTGAGTTGGAAGGGACCCACAAGGATCATCGAGTCCAGCTCTTAAACAGCACCACTGCCGCCCTGGCAGGAATCAAACCCCTGGTCTCCCGCATGAGAGGCGGGACACTCACCACTGTCCTAAATGGATTTTTAATCTGAGAATGTACTATCTTTTTAAACTGATATCTAGCAACTTAGCTCCTCGTTTCCCTTCTATTTTAGGAATACCAAATACTTAAATATTTACCCTTATAGAGGCTGAAAAATAGTACTGACCCAGCTTACAGCTGCAGAATCAAGGTGGAGGAATCCCCCGCCCTCAGCATCATGCTCTGTAGGAGCAGCTGTTACAGCTTTCACCTAGGATGTGTTTACTTACCAATTCAAGACACAAGCGATGACCATAAGCAGCTGAATAATGAACTGCATTGTATCCTTGTTTGTCTCGGATCCCCGGATTGGCATCGTTTCTTAGCAAGTATTCCAGGCACCTATTCAAATTGACATATGCAACCATGTATCTAAATGTTGAATTTCAACTTAATGCTAAGTGATAAATTGTTCCAATTCAACTGGAAAATAGAATACAGCACACAGGGACACTGATTTAATGTACAATATTGGCTAGGACTAGAAAACACCAAACTTCATTACATCAAAAGTTAAGGTGAATAACAAAACTTTCAAAATTTGAAAGACTCCTTCTCTGCAGACATCCTCCATCTTTCAAACTTTTATCCCTTCCAAGGGATAAAACTAGTATTACATGGCTATTTTATTCCTAGCTAACACAATTGCAATTACCTTTGCTAATACCAATGATTACCATTTTGTATGTTTTCCTGCATCAGTACATGAGAACCAGTAGCTGGGTGCTTCATGGTTATACCCAGAAGTCACACACACACACTTTTACTATCAGCCACAAGTTTTTTGATTTATTTATGCAGTAAACACACTAAGTTGTTTGCATACTTACATCCTACCATTCTTTACTTTCATTACACAAAGTTATAAGGCAGAACATGATCAGCTACAGACATTCATCCAGGAGAAAAATAGAAGATTCAAGACAGCTCACTCTCTCCCTAGTTTTCTGTCTCCATGTGTACACACTACATGATTCCAACCAATAATCCTACTCATTCACAATTATATGTTGTCTATAATTTCAGCAACATTTTCAAAAGTCACTATCATGACCATGAACTTGTGGTGAAGCCATTTAGTTTTCTGAAGCGTACAACAGGTCATCATCCCTTCTTCTATCTGAGATCACCAAATACTTCTTTTTCAGTTAAATAAAACGCATATGAAGCTAAAAAATATATTATCCTGCCAAATCCCGTTTAGAATATCTCTTCCTTAGCAGTTTAACTAAAGGTTTCACAGATTACCACTATTAGTAGTGACAAATGGATGTACCAACAACATGATGGTTCTAGCTCCCATTATCTCATGGAAAACTTTGTTAGAAAGTTCAAGGAAATTTCAACATTTGTAGTTGTATGACATGGATATGCTGTGATGTCATGTGAAAAACTTGCAGGAGGAGATGGCAGGTTTAGATTTGAGAGGCAGGAATCCTAACATAACCCCTGATCAATGCCATTAAGAGTACAAACTTGATCATTCAAAACCTGAGGAAACCTCAAACCTTGGAGAAACACAGGCAGAAATCCTACAAAACCAGCAATCTCCTGAGGGAAGACAGCATGCTGCTGCAAAATCAGAACTCTCTTTGAACTCTTTCAAGGAATGGTCTGGAGTCAGCAGATGGAACAATGAAAGCTCATCATCTGAACAAGATCCAGTACCAGCTGTGATGAAATGGAAACACATTTTAGCACAAGTAAGACAGCTCCACCAGGTCTGATAACCTCATGTGCAACAACAGCTATTGGCTGACATTTGGTTTTCCAAACAAAGGTTGAATGTAACAAACCAGGTGAGTGAAGATGAAAGGGGCAAAAAGTCACAGGAAATCTGTGAACAAGTAAGTGTCTAATTACAAAGGACTCTGTCTTATTAAAAGACAAGCAGAAGCAATGCCAATGTGCAGTCTCATCATTTTGTGCCCAGTGAAAAGGAGAAAGGGTCTTAGGTAAGTAGTGAAAAAGGTAAAAACTGTCAAGTTTTAAAGTAAACTTTAAAGTTTTTAAAGTAACTTTACAACATGTTCAGCATATCTAAAAAAAAAGCTACCTGTAAAGCATATTTATGTTTTTAACCAATTAACTCAGGTTTTATTTGCCCGGTAAATAAATGCCTGGATTTCATTAATGGTAACTGTGCTTGCATGTTTTTATTTGAATTAAGATGCCATGAGATTTCTGAGAACCCAATTTGTCTCATTAAATGAGAAGTACAGTTTTTGCATTTTATTTGTCCAATCATCAGCCTTCCTTTGTTAATTTTAATCAGTGATTCTGTGTTAACATGCCTGGCCTTGGCTACCTAAATTTCTGCAATTAAGACAAGGACAGGTGGCATGCTTTGGTACCTTCTCTACTTGTGTGCTTACAAAACCCACAATACAATAAATATGATGAGGGAAACAAAGTCCACTAAAAATCCTTAAGTACCCATTCTTTCCAGTGCAAACCAGGTAATTATTTTTTAGGTTTCTTTACATCCAGGAAACAGATTAACTTTGCATCTTTCGCATACCTAACTGTCCTCAACAGGTCTCTTAAAAAAGAGATTAATCAAACTTTCTGAAAGCCCAGGTTAGTTAAATTTACTTTCCGTAACTTTATTTGTGAACTGTCTCTTAAAAAATTCTAACGTAAACAGCATGTTTTTTTCTCTTCTAGGATTCTGCTTATTCTACCTCATTCTGAAATCATCGTTTTCTCTTTAGTTTTGTCAAAATGAAGCTTACTGGTGTTTGTTCCAGATCAGAAGCACTTGTTAAAGATAAAAAAAATGCTTTTAAATAGGAACCAGAAAATAATTTTCAAGAAAAACATCCTTATCTCTAAAATCTGTCTTTAAAGATGTCTGAAAAAAGACTGTAAAAACACACATAAACATAAAATTTCTATATAGATGGCTTCTTGACATGTTTTTCCCCAGGCTTCATATTCCAACACAGTAATCGTTTTAACTTCATTCCTGTTTTGAATATGAGCTGAGCAGTACTGGTTTTCCTAATCATCTTGCTGCATCAATATAAAAAGTTTCTCCTCAGGCCATTCTGCTTTGCAGGCTGTCTTCCAGAGACCCAAATGTTAATCAGAAGGACAATCCTTTGAGTTACCTCACAAAGCTCTGCAGTATTGTCATCATCATTCTTGCCTGTGCCTTTTGTAAAACAGATGGCAAAATGATGTCATCTGAAGAACCATTATAGTTTGGAGGTTTTCAGAGCAACTGTGAAGCTAAAATTAATCCTAGCTCAACTTGTAAGAGGGCAATTAAAGTAAAATTATCTCAGCAAACTCCAGCAGGAATTTAAAGTATACGTATATCTAAAAAGCATCAGACAATTTTATTTTGAAATTTGGCTTTACAAAAGAAAGGGTTTTTCTTCTGATTTAAGTTAAATGGCCATGAGAGCATTCTTTATTTAGCCTTCAAAATCCAACCTGTAAGTTATATGTCACCTCATTTCTATTGCTATCTCACCTTTTAAAAGGTGCTGTATTAAACCGAACTGATACGTCACAAGGCAGCACTTGTCCTTCCAGGGTGTCAGTGGACACACGTGAATTGCACACCATGACCTCTACACGTGAGTGTGTGCACAAGCAAGTGCTGCTCTTCTCAAGTCTCAATATATACAATGTCTATAGCTTAAGTAACATCAATTTGTGCCATTTATATACACTTCGCATATAAGCTTTCAAGTCATTAACAGGCATGCCAAATATAACCATTAGTTACAAAACACTCGTAAGCGATTTGTGGATTTATGAAAGACTCTGGATGCATTTCATTAGTAAAGTGTAACTATATTACAACAATTTACACTATCAAGAGATAGAGCTGTAATGCCTAACAAGACTATTTTAATCAAACATCAAATGGAGGAAGCATCTTGTACTGAAATGTCAAGTTAGCATCTATCCTGCTGTAGGCCTACTGTAAGTCCCAGTTTAGCTTCACAGTGTATTTCACACTAATCACAAAGACTAAGAACCCTCCATAAAACATTGTCTGTCATCAGAATTGGTTTTTAAAGCAAAAAGACCCAACTGCTCAGAACTGTCTTAATAACCCCCACAAAGGATATTACCCAACAAGTATGTAGCAAATAGTGGTTAAAACTCTATTACAAATGAATTCCTGAATTATTACATCCGCACTATAGGACATAACAAAATTATTGCAATATATTTTGCTATTATTCAATTTTTCCCTCTGAAATATTTGCTACATACAGTGTTTTATATAAAATGAACAATACATTGTCAAGTTTAATCTTTAAAAATACCAAAAATGCATTTGGCAAATCCGAAGGCTGAACATACATGACATTCACAGCTCAAATGTTCCCAATGAGAAAGGCTTTAGTACAAAGTATGCCACTTACTTCCCATCTGTGTCTGATGCAGCTGCATAGTGCAGAGGTGTACAACCCCTCTCATCAAGGTCATTCACACTAGCTCCAGATCCCACAAGGGCAAACAGGCACTGATAATTACAATTGGCAGCAGCATAATGGAGTGGAGTTCTTTAGTACACATTTAAATAAAAAGTACAATGGTAAATAACAGCAAAAGAATATTATAGAGACAGAAAAAGCAAACTAAAGTGAAACTTAAATCCTCCTTACATTTTAAAATAAATGTTTGTGGTGAAGAATGCAGCATTACAGTATTAAAAAATTGGGTAATTTTCTAGGGACCATTTAATAATACAGAACAATATCTAGGGGATTTATTTTGCCAGCCAAAATATGCACAAACTTTGCATTAAAGGAAGCTTTTTTTGAATTCTTTTGGTCAAGTTTACATTAGAAATACTATTTTCTGTTAAGTAATTTCAAGCCACATGGACAAATCAAAAAACTGCACAGCAAGTAAACAAAATAAAAATAAAGCACAAGAATTAACAAGCAGATGTCTTTTATAAACTGATTGGAATTTTGTCTAATAGAGGAAAGCATTATGTATTTATTTATTTTTAACTATACTACAGTAGCAGAGGCACTGAAAGAAAAAAATTCTAAAATATACTTAGTCTTATAACAAAAGCATGAAATAGTAGTAATGATGTATAATCTTAGAGAAAACTCATCCCAGCTTCAAACACATAAACAATTCTCTAAATAAATCAGTTCTAAAAATCAGCTAAAATTTCAAAAGGACCAAGATGACTCAGAATTCCATTTCCACTTTTACAAAGAGATTGTTGCTATAAATATCTCAATTCTTAGGAGACTGTCAGGCACTTTAAAGTGTCCCACCTCTTCCCTCTCTTAAAATTACTTTCCCCCACTCCTCTCCACTTCAAATTACTTGAGTATTTTCCATCACCTGAAATAACTGCTCTATATAACATGCACATTAAAAAAAAAATCCAAACTAAACCAAGAAAGACAAACAACTTTGAACAACAAAAGTTGTGATAGGTAGTTGCGCCTTTCTCAGGAAATAATGGAAATGGAATATAAAGCAAAATACAACTTTGGATCCATAACGTTTTCCTCAATTCCGACTTCTGCTGTTCACATCCTGGAAAACATGATTTTCCAGGATGTGATGTGAGATTTTACACAAGTACTGAGCATGCCATCTAAACTTTAATAATTCTACACTAAAAATATAACTTAATGTAATTCCAAAAGAGTTTAGAGTTTAAACAGAAAGAGATGGAAATAATGAAAGGAAAAAAGGTGAAGCAGTTATAATAAAATACTGGATATTTTAATAAAAGAGCTTAGAAAAAGCAACAGATTTATAGCTTTGACTAATACATTACAGTGATCCCCACATATTCACAGCTCACATATCCGCGTATTCAATTAATCGCGGCTGGATTTTCAGTGAGTTGTGAGACCGCACACGTGCGCAGAATGTCCCGGCTCCAAGATTTTGCGGCTAGGAAGCACCAAAGGGCACTTCCTCCGCTTTAATGAGGTGCTACAGTGCGAGCCACACTCCCAGGACCGCCCCTCCAGACCTTATTAGTGGAGGGTGCGTGGCTACAGGTGGGGAGTAGTTGAATATTCATGGGTTCAGTATCTTCAGGGATTTCATAACTCACGGGACCTGCTCAGACCCGACACCCAGCGAATTCTGTGGGATCACTGTATTTAGAAAACATTACTAATGTCCTTGGATGACAGCAATTTAAACTCATTAGGTCCTTGCTATAAACAAAAAAAAGTTCCTAAAAATTACAGCTGAATATGAAAGTCTAAAAACAAGACGAAACAGCTACTTAACAAAACATATCTGTGACTTTTGTTTACATATGCTGAAGCACAGGCTATTAGAGACATTGTATCTTAAAAAAACATTTTAACCTGGAACACAGACTTGCCCAAACAGCAATACATTACTTCTGCAATACTTTTAACAGCCCTTTACAATACAAAAATCTAGAATGTCTTACCTCCCAAATCTGTCCTTCCTGTTGAAGTCTGCACCACTATTTAGCAGAAGATTTAGGCACTCCAAATTCCTATTAAATTAATGCATTATTACTTGTGATTGGAAATTTTATTTCTTAGTATTGGCCTCTACAAATATCAGAACAGCTACACATGTACATCTCTTATGTTACTTTTTAATGGAACGGAACTATAAATTTTTGATAAATATATTTCTTTATGTAAAGTAGATTTTATAATTGCTGGACCAAATCAGTAAAGAATATAAATTATTTCAAGACCACATATATAAATTTTATTGGTATCAAATGGCATGCATAAAGCACATAAACATGAACCTAATTCAATAAAAATATTCAATTCTTGTAAACAAACAAACAATAACACCTGCATGTCACATGCTTTTTGCTACCAGGATTCCAGCACAGAGGCAAATTTTTGCTCCATAATTTCAAAGGCCAAATATATACAACATAAATATTTTATTTTAGTGTAATCAATTTTCAATAAAATATGATCATCATAATTGATCATATTACTGTTATTTGTTTAAACACTATTTTGGTAACTTTCCTAAACTGGAGATGAATGAGGGAATGTGTCACAAATTATGTGTTTTTGTATGAAAAGATAGCATTTTAACCATAATCACTTGCAACAAGGATGTATCTATTAAGTATCTTTTGACTTACAATGATTACTTAAAAGTATTACTTAAACAACATTCAAACAGAAAAATGAAAATATCAATATCATGGAGTTCTTGTGTCCCACAAAGTGTATCATGAAATTTATTACCCAATTCTTCCAGGCAATTTTGAGTAGCTGCTATAGAAAACCTACAATACAATAACAATAATCAATATGGATGACAACTTAAGTGATGAGCAAGTAGTTCTGACTACTTCATCCACCTAAACTTTGGAATTTAGTTATTGCTTTTAATTTAGTTAGATTGATCTTTTGTTTATGGATTTGGTAAAAACAAATTTGCAAAAGTTGCTGTTCTCCACCTCATGTCCTACAGTGATCTGACGTAGGCATGCCATTTTTGAATGCTGTAAATTCTAAAAATCGTATCATCAACTCATGGGAATTAAAAAAAAGAAATCAGTTCATCCCCCAACATAAACCTAAGGTAAGGCTGATGATATCTGGACACTTTACTCCAGCAATTACTTATTGAGATGAATAGTTAATTTATTTTCAATGTTTGCAGATCGAATCCATCTTGAAATTGTTTTCATGTTTACATAAATTCCAAGGGGAGCACAGAGAGGAAATACTAAAAAAAGAGCAGGAATGATCAATTGAATAAAGAACACTAAATATGAAAGCATAAATGCTCTTTTTGCATACCCTCCAGCTGCAGCTGCATGAAGACAAGTCCTGCCAAAGTCATCTGGTGTGTCAATGTCAAAACCTACAAAAAAAAGATTTTGTAAAATCATTATGTAACATCACCTTGCACAAAACTGCTGTCATCTACTGTTAAGAGAAATGCTTGCCAAGCAAATTTAACAGCTTAAAAAGTATTAAAGAATTAATAATTACTTTGTTTGAAACATGTCCCTGCTATTCGCAATGTTTTGAAAAACAGGCATTTAAATAAAACTGAAAGGGATCAGGTAAAAGATAATTATTTACACTGAGGCAAGAGGCTGTATTCTTTCTAATCGTACTTACCTGCTAATATTTCTGTGCAATTTACTACTGAATACAAAATATATGGAAGTAATATGAAAATTCAAGAATATGCTAGAATTTATCAGTGTTGTGCAGTGATTATTAATTTGTGAGGATGTCAGCATTACTAAATCTAGGAGCTACTTAAATATGATCCTTGAGTTTAGTGTTTCAGTCCCAAAGAAAGAACTTGGTTAAGCTGGAATGATTGGATGCAAATTGCAACTGATTATGGAACAGCCCTTTACAGAGTATTGTGGCTTTTTTTTTTCCCAAAATGGCTCAACTTTGGAACTTCAAATCAGATCACAAAATTTAACTGTGCAATTTCATACCTAGCCATGTATTTTGATACAAAGATTAATACTTAAATCATGTTTTGAAGCTACATTTTTGTTTTGAAAGAACTACTACACTCTCCTAAGAATCTTGCTCTTGTCTAATATAACTTACTTATTAAATTTCCAGTGTTGGTACCCGAATGCTGGCTATCTTTCTCCCCACTTTATAAGAACTGTTCAACAACAATAAACAGTGAACAACACAGAATATATTGTTCAAGAGTGCTATTGTTTCAAGACTGTTTTCCTACTCCATATCCCATAAAACAGGTTTTGTAGGCACCACTATGTTCTCCTCCCATTTCAATGCTATATTGCAAACAGTTTAAGAGAGTTTGCCAATTTGATTTGAAAAGTAGCCTTTGATGTCTTCCCACACCCTTAGGTTGCTTGTCTACCGCCCCTAACTTCTTAAATGTCACTCAGTACTGGGACAAGGCAGAATGGTGATGTTTTGTTATGGTCTGCACATGCATATTAATTAACTTTAAAATAAGAGATCCTTAATTTACATAATGGAAACTTTTCTTCCCTGAACCAAAAAAGGCACATAGTCTGCAGATACCAATACCCACACCAAGAGAATATACTAACATGCTGTTATCAGTATCTAGTCTTTCCAGCCTGAAGGCTGAACATACTCTCCGAATCCTTATGTGTTCCAGGCTAGATTTACATCCAAGTTTGCTCAACTCCTGTGAAACTCACAGAAACCACTTGCAAGTCTTCTGCAGGGGTTCCTTTGCCATACTGAATCTCCATTAAAAGCACAGCCAGCAATACACTGTGTTCTAAAGAACCAGAGTATTCCTCATTTTGAACACAGCGAATTGAAATCCTGTCAATCACTGAACAGTTAATTCTGGAGAGTGAATCCTTGCAAGCTTGCCCAGGACAAGACAATAAATAAAAAGTGTTACCAGTAGGTAGTTCTTGTCATACTCCTTTGGCTGCTTTAGCTCTTCTCCCAGAGCCAGTTTGTTAGGCTTCCCTAACAAACAACATAAAGCTGGGGAAACAACTTCTTACTCTTCCTTTTCCCCAACTCTCTCCTCCTCACTTTTCTTTTTTCAAAAATTGTTGTGTCTTCGGATTAACACAGAACCATTTAGATTATTCTTATTCTGTTCCTGAAGCTTCCTTTGGACAAATCTACTTCCTCAGAATTGCAATGGTTTAAAGAGCTTGGAATTCACATCAGACTTCAGCCAACACAGGAAGGAATGACCTTACCACCTCCACAACTTCAGGGAGGAGTTAAACAATGAAAGAAAAGAGCAGTTTGCTTTGCATTTGACTGACATACTACCAATGCAACTGCTTCTTAATGTAACAGTCCACAGGGCCTTCAGAGCTGTTAGGTGCACACTACAGGAACAGATCTACAGCCAACTCAAAATGCACAAAAACAACATTAAAAAACTTAAAAATGCATTAGTACAATTTGGATGATTTTGTTTTAAATTACTTCTGCAAAAGTTTGCATTCACTTTAATTGTGGACTGTCCATTAAAAAACAAGCACTGGCCCCAGGTCACTAGTAAACTCCAAAGATTTTTATGTATTACCAAATTAAGATTTAATTAAAAGCTATTCTATGAAATAAAAATTAAAGTGCAAAGCACCTGTAATATTGCAAAAGAGTATCCTACCTGATGAGAGGAGCTTTCTGCAGCAGTCTGAAAATCCACTTAATGCTGCCAAATGGAGAGGAAACATCCCATGTATACCCCGCCTAAGATACATCATAATCAGGTATCACAGTTTCATTACAATTAAAATAAAACAAACATGATAGTGTGCCAAAGTCCATAAGCATGGAAGTTCAGCAAAGCACCTAATTAGAATACTGAGCTAACTTCACATATTAAATGCTTTCTTACAAGCTATCAGGATGCACTAAGTCAAAGCAACAGGGTTTTTTTTTTAGACCTTTCAGAGCTTTTACTTCAAATACATAAAAGGAAAATCTATTTCCCTTTTTCTGGTACAAATCGCAACGTACTGAGGAGCTACTTAAAAGTACAGTACAGGATAATACACAAAGTATTTCCTATTTCAAGTTGAAGATGCTAGATATTAAAATCACACTAGTCTTGTTAATATAATAAACACATTTCTAAATTCTCTCAGCTTGCATTCATGTCAGTGAAGTTACCTACTTTGCAGTGTCAGCACCACTCGTAATCAGAGTGTTGATTAATAGCTCATGGCCATATCTAGCTGCTATGTGCAAAGGGGTATTTCCATTCTTATCTTCACAGTCTATTTCAGCTCCTGTAATAAAAAGTAATTACCAAGTAAGAATATACGTGGGCATACAGACACTTTCCCTAGAAAACCAGCATTGATGATAATTTAAGGAATATTAATAATTGTCAATGAAAGACTACTTTGGATTTAAAGCCAAATTACAGCTTCCAGTGGATTAGGTAGTTATAATAAGCAAAATAGAGAAAAGCACTATATTATGTAATGAAATGGGACAAACTTTCTACAATCTGAGTTATGGAAGAGAAATGTACATATGAAAAAGAGACCGTTCTTCAGTGCAACGTAGCGAAGCTTACAAGCACATACATGCCAGACTCCACCA
>WEKX01013207.1:53214-64639 GCA_013390025.1 Pitta sordida | reverse complement strand
AGGGTTTTTCCTTTAAAAAAAAAAAAAAAAGAAACAAAAGGATAGATAATTATTTTCCAACCACATGTGGTTGGCAGTTCACCCAATTAGACATTTTACATAAGGAACACTTGGACTCTTCATTCCATATAACCGTTTCCCACTTCCCCCAGCCTAAAACAATACAGACACCAAATACTGCCACTGAATATTTCTGAACATAGTAAAATTTTCATTACTAGACTAAAAATCAATGTAAAACAAATCAAGTGGTCTTACATCTCTCAACTTTACGCACTGGAGTAGACAATTAAAGATACTGGTTATACGTAGTTTGCTATTTGCTTGTGTGTATTAGAAATTATACCTAAAATAATACTAGATTCTAAGGAATATTCTCCAATCAAAGACTTCTGACCAAACAGAGAAGTAAAATGTATACTGATTTTGATTACCAAATTGTGTTGGATCAATTAAAACACCAGCTGTTAAGATTTTCCATTGGCATGATCTACTTATGTTTTTATTTTTAATACATCCTTCCCAAATCTGCCTGACTAATTATTCTAGGATCTTACATCATAAGCTCTTCAACTGCTCCAACAATTAGCATGTTCATAGACTTTTTTCTGAAATATTCTTGATTTTGTTCATGTCACTTAGAAAAACATGTTCTTTTGCATTTTTCAAATGATTTGTGTTTACTTATACAGCTAGACTAGGGAAAACAAATTATAAAGAATTCTGACATTTAAATGTAATGAAGATTGACCAGAAAGCATTGTCATCCTTCCTCTTTATCTTTTTGGGCTATTTAATACATCCCATCGAGGTTTTCAGATTCTGATCAAGCTTCTTGAAGCAACATACTGGATCATTTTTACTACAACACTTTTCAAACAAGTACTCCATCTACCAGTGGAGTACTATCATAAATGTTATGACAACAAATATTTTTGAAAAAACGACCTCTGATAACGATGTACTGTGTATTTAAGCATGAATGGATACACCTACCTTAATGTTTACATCTGCTCCGTTGCAGACCAAAAGCTCTAAACACAGTGCTCCATGTGTTGATGCAGCAGCAAAGTGCAAAGGTGTAAACCCCTTCTCATTCACTTGATTTACATTAGCACCACAGTCTATGAGTTCATTCACTACAACATCTTGCCCATTGTAACAAGCTACATGGAGAGGAGTATTTCCATAGGCATTTGGTTCATTCATCTATCAGAGAAAAACCCACAAGACTAGTTAGTAGGCAGAACACTGTACTGAATGCAGCATTTAATTCTAACAAAGTAGAATCTCATGCCATGAGATTATGTTTTGGAACTCTTCAAAACCAGAAGTTAAAAGCAAGTTCTGGGTGTAGCATTTTTACTGAGACATGTGTCCTGAGGAAAAGTGTGATTGTTATACAAGTGAGCCAATGTCCTCCAATTGTCTCCACATCAGTTTCCTGTGTGCAATGTAAGAGAACTCACACATGCTAAAAATGTCAGCAGTGGCAATTTGCAGACACTACATACAAAGCATAGCACAAACCTCCATAAAACAGCATTTGCAAAATTTTGTTGAAAATAGAAGTTAAAGAGACTTTTTTTGAGGAGGGGTGTATGCGAGTGAGTATAGAATTTGTTGTTTACACAACATGAAACTGAATTCCGATCTACTTCTCAATAAAGAATTTAGGCTGCAATCCCTTGCAAGACTAAAATGTGATTCACAACATAGATTTCTTACACAGTTTCCTCTTAAGACACTTTCTATGTGCAAGCTCTGTCGAGCCTTTTATTTTGCATTTCAAAATTAATATGGCCTTACTTACTGTAGTGTTGAAGTTTCTCACAATTTTCAGTATTTCCCAAAATTTATGTGATGTAAGAAAGTCAGTAACATCTATATTTTACAAACTGAAGCAAAAGCATTTAATTTTCTGCCCTTCAAAAAGGACTGTATAGCAAAGCTAGGATTTTAATTCCTATTTCCTGACTTCCAGTCCAATTAAGAGCAAGAAATATCAAACAAACAAAAAATCCCTACTAACCATACATTTCTTTTCAAATTACAGTGCAAAATCAGCAAGGCTCTTAAACTACCTGTGGGATGTGGTTTTGTAACAAAAATGTAGTGTATTTCCAGAAATCTTCATTCACATGCTTTCACTGTATCATAACCTGTCCCTAAATGAACAGTGTGCTACAGTATTAACAAGAGCACTTTAAACAATAAAAAAATATGTATCACTTAGTTTTATTTTTCCTTACATCAACGCCAAGATCCAGAAGGTATTTGACTACACTGATCATCCCACTAGATGCTGCAGCATGTAAGGGTGTATATGATTTCTTGTCTTTGCATGTCACTTCAGCTGTATGGGTCACGAGTAACTTCACAACTTCAATATGACCTAAAACAACAAAGACAAATAAAACAAAGCGTCATTTTTTTATTAACCAGCACAGGTTTGCAAACTTAGCAATTTTGCAATTGTTATGACTAAGATGTTATTCATTTGGACCTCATCTGGAAAATAAAGAATTGTTCTTGTTTTGTAATTCTATCACGAACTATAAAAGCAACATAAAATTATCATCTCAACACACCATGTCCAACAATCGTAGTGTTTACACTGCAAAAATAAACTTGCATATTCAAAACACCATCTTGTCTTCTGCTTACAAAAGATTTTTTTGAAGACTTGAGAACTAGAGAGGTGAAGTAACTTTGCAATTAGTAAACATTTACCGCAAATTTATGTTAACAACTCAAGACACAATGTAACTCAGATTTCTACCATCATCTCAATTGCAAACATGCCCATTAAGGGTTTTAAATCTTTAGCTTCCTTTACTTAAAATATTGAGCCAAATATACAGAATTTAGCAAAACTCTGTTTTCAAGACTGGCTTAGACAGTCTCTGAGGTAAGTTCCAAATGAAAAAGGGAAGGGAGGCCAGGAAGCCCACCCTGAAGTGGTGTGCAGTAGCTCTCGCGGCCAGCTTTGGGCCAGGGGCCCCACCACCGTATCACTTCTGCAATGAGCTTTCCCCTTCTGTGCTCACATGCTTCTCCATTGGCTTGTGGGCAGTTGTGACACTGCCCACCAAAAAATGAGGTAACCAAAAAAATCTGTTATTCTTGCTCCATTGTAAATTTAACTGCCAAATAAGTCATCACTGAAAACACATGGATAATCATGACAAAGTCTGCAGAATATAGTAGTACAGTTCAACAGTAGTATAGCAGTACAAGTTTAACAGACAATGATACACTCAGTGCTTTGCCATTGTAACTGGCCCATACAGACAGATGTGGGGTTCTTTACTTTACTTTCTGAGTTACACTCTTACCTTAGTAAAAGAAGTGGTAAGGGACACACTGAATATTTATACTTACCCAGTCACACATCTAAGTAGAAAGTATTAAATCCAGCTTTTAGTTTAAGTGCTTCATAAAAAGTGACAGTTTTGCATTTTAAGAGAATTTGCAAAAGCTTGAGTAGGAAATATCTGCCCAATGAAATAAAAAGCTATTTTTATGAACATTCAGCCACCATGACGCTTATTTTATGCTGCATGCCCAACAGCGTACAAAACAGCATTTCACCCACTTATATCGATCAAAATCGTAAGAGTTTATTAGTGCAGTATGAATTGTTGTAGTATTTTACTTCTTAATCACTTCAGTATTGTAGGAAAGAAGGGAAAGAGAAATGTAAACATGACACTCATCTTCTGACCCAAATATAAAGAGGACAAGAACAAAAACAAACCCTACGGGAAAGACAGAAGACATTGAAAGCAGTGAAAGGAATAGAGACACTGAATAGAACAGTGTGAGAAAAAACTTTAAAGAGAAGATAAAAACACCCCTGACCTGCATTGAAAACGCAAGCAGCGATCAGTGGAAGACTCTCAAACAGAAAAGGAAGGTTCTTGACGTGAGAAGTGCTGCAGAGACATCCCAATGTGCTAATGAGGGCAATGCCAGCACTCGAGAATGTAAGTCCATGTCAGTCGCAGCATTGCAGCTGGACAGCAGTGGAGCCAGGCAAAAAGCAGGAAGGAAGTGAAACAATGGATATAACCCTACAAATCTATTTATAGTAGAATGACGAAACGCCTAACTTTTTTATTCTGTGGTCAGTTTTACACGGTGTAAAAGCTTCTAATAAGGTTTTCTTCAAAAAATTGCAGCAATGCACAATGGCTCTAAATCGTGAGAGAGACAATCTAAATTGTCGCACTTTTTCTTTTCTTTGATCAAAGACTTCCAAAAGCTTTTTCTACTCTATTGTCTATAAGGATATTTAGGTAGATTGACATCAGTTAAATTACATTTTTCCTGCCCAAACAACTGTGCATTAACGGAGTTTCCTGTTAGTAGCCTATGAAATAAGCACCAGCCGAAACTGGAATACATGTAGTTCAGCTGAAAAACAAAGCCTTTCTCTCATATAGGCAAGCACAAACCAGAAAATGTCTTTGTCCTCTTACTGACACTGGTCAGATCTCTTCCATCTCATGTGCAAGTTTCATTCAACAAAATTTTTCAAATAACCACCTTGAGTATGGTGGTTGGACAGTCCGTCACAGACATTGCTTTGCAGATACAAGTACATTAAAAATACTACAATGCAAAATTTGGCAAAGCATATTGGATCAGTAATGAAGAATGCTCCTTAGCTTCTGTGGTTTCAAGTACTGGTATCACTACCAAAGTTGCAATATATCATCCAGCTTCAAATTATAAATTAAGAGCATTAATGCTGGGAGGATCACTTCGTAGTTCACTGGCACATTCAAGTCTTTTCAAGTCTGATAAAAGACAATGAAGTACATTACTCTGACAGTACTACCAGTGCATCAATCAAGACCATGAGAAAAATAATTATCCACTGCTGGAATAAGAATGGCAAGGAAAGAATTTACAGTTCCAGGGATGAAATATTCTTTCAAACTACAACCTCCTGGTTGCTGTAATGATCCTGTGTTTCAGGTGCCCCTTGTATTAAGTGCTTACTTTTGTTTAGCATTACGTACTGCAAAATATTTCACCTGTGATTATTCTCTGATTGAAGAACATAGTTCCTCTTTTTCAACAAATGGATTTTTCTCACCACAACCCCCCACATTTACAAGGCAATTTGAACTATACTACTGATGGTTTTCTGGCAGACACACAGATAACCTCAACGCTTAGAATGTAGTATTTTCCCCCAAGAAATATATAAACCCACTAAACATAAAGTGAATTTTTTTTAATACTACAACAGTAATCAAGTGAAATATTTACATACCCATATATGCAGCCCAATGTATAGCTCGTCTGTCTTTCTTGTCAAATGCATTAATATTGGCCCCTCTAGACAACAGTAAGCTGACCATCTATGAAGAGAAATCTCTTATTAAAAAGGGGAAACTCTGGTTATAACAAGAAAATCACAGAAGATAACAAAAATGCAGGTGCTTCTAGAGGGTTTAAAAGTGCTGGCTTTTGAATATTCCATAAGCTTGGAAAAACTGGCTGTCACACCTTGGCAGCAATAATGAAGTGACTGTAAGGAACACAAAACTTGATGTCAATAAAAACTTTTTCCAGTTTAATACAACAGAGCAGTGAAATCTTTCAAATCCTCATGTTATTACCAAGGGATTCACTAAAGGTAATTCCTAAAAGCAAGTCTATTTCCAATGAGTCTCCAATTACTTGTATAAAATTAATGGGAATTTCCCAGTAGTAATGTTTCAAAGCCTTAGTATTAGGCAAGTTAGAGCTTATTACATGCATTTCCTCCACATTTGAGTGGCAACACATTCCACATGCTCACTATCTACTGAACAGAAAAAGATTCTGTTTTCTCCATTTTAAATTTACCCATTACTAGTGTGTAAATTACCCATTACTAGTGGCTTAACTAGGCAAATTTGCTTTTGCGATAAGAAAAGTGAATCCTGTAATAACCTTCCCACTAAATGATGTAACACTCATTTTCCACAACCATTCTCAGAATCACAGAGATGCATACAAAAGACAAATTCAAATACAGAATCACAGAATCACAGAATATTCTGAGTTGGAAGGGACCCACAAGGATCATCGAGTCCAACTCTTAACACTGTCTCCCTGGCGGGAAATGAACCCGGGTCTCCCACACGCCAGGTGGGGACACTTACCACTGTACTAAAGTGGATTTTCTGGGGTTGGGGTTTTTTGAGCGAATGGTGGAGACTATTTTAAACTGAGGAACTAAACTGAAATGTGAGGGGCAGAATGATGAGAGGAAAATAAGTCAAGAAAATTAACTTTTACCTCAACGTGTCCACTGAAGGCTGCATGATGCAATGCAGTTCTGCCCGCTCGATCAGACACATTTACATTGCTTAGGAGAGGCACCAAAGCTTCAGCACACTTCACGGCTTTGTTTGCAGCTGCTATATGGAGGGGGGTCTGCCAGTTTTTATCACGAGCATTGACATCTGCTGAATGCTTTAACAACACCTGAACAGCATCCTGAAAGCATGTGCAAAAAAACCAAGCCACTTAGTACAGATCTGAAATACAGTACAGATGAATACAACTCTTTACAAGTTGTTCATTTGTAAATATAATCTTACACTTTGTAATTTGTACTTTATCATACATCCAAATTTGGGGATGTTCTCAAGAAGGTGAATAATATATACCCTACAGGATCCAACCAAATCAACTATTTCCAGGTCTTTTATCCAACTCCTTAAGCTACCTGGAAAATTGTTTTGTCATCAGAACTGATTTCCAAAGCTCAATAAATCACCTTAAGATTTCTCCCATTGCAAAAGATCAGCAAAGTACTATAAACTTATAATTAATTTTCAGCAATACGCCAAATAAAATTTTTGAACTGTCAAAGTCTAGAAATGGCAAAAAGAATAGATTATTAACCATAGAGAACCACAGATAAAACAGAGCATGGTCACAAAAAGTTTCAACATACACTCTTGCAAAACTCCTGAAAATGGTTTTAAATTATTTCACTGAATTCCATTTCTCAAAAAGATTATTCATTTCCTTTTGTTAAAAGTACAAGCTCTGAAAAAATGACAATTTAGACTGTAATTCTTACAGCAAGATTAAGAAATCCCATTAAACTGGAATGCATAAAAAAAAAGAAATGTGTTGGCGATATCAACATGATGATGAATATTGCCTTTTACATCAACTGTGTGACCTTCCCACGATTCACTAATTGCTTTTGGTGACTGCCAACTCGTGACTGAGCACACAAATAACTGATTAACTTTGAACTTCAAACATGTTACCACAAGTTGTTACTAGAAATTTTGAAATATGCTGCACTGTGGTAAAATAACTAGGTACTATTCTTAGCTACGAGCAGAATGCTAAGTAACTCTTGGTTCTTTTTATATTATAATAAATAATATTTTATATGTACAAATATTGTACTGTCAATAAAAAAGAAAATACATAGGAAAAACCATAAAAGCAAACATACTGCATCATAGGCCTGTTATTTAACTGAGAAATGGAATAGCTCTTCTATTCTCTGAGAAATTGAAGCAGATTTATACTTTAAAAAAAGAGTTATATTTTAATTCTTGTCTTTTTTAAACCAAGTATAATTTTAAACAAAGATATATCATAATCAGAACAAGAAAATTTTAAAGTACATAATATTAATGAATTTCATAGAATTCCTGAATCTACTTAGTGTTTATTTTTTTTGAAATTTGCAATGTATATCAGGTGCACAAAAATACAGTCTTAGAATGTGACTATCTTGACACGAGGTTGTCTGAACTTGTGCAGTTGACAGCTAAATCCATAATTCCAGTTATTCTGTATGTTTCAATGTCCTTGCTTAATTGCAGCTGTGCTTACTTTATCAGTAAGACCAGATGTTTTACCGAAATAATTTTCAATAAAGTTTTTCATCTAATGCCCTAAATCCATATATGTCTGTCAGTTGGAAAATGCTGCCTACATGTATCAACCACGTACATGGGTTGCTATGACTCACCGTGTTTATAAATAGACAATCCTGACAAGCACTTATCTTTGCCTTTTGGGTAAACAGACTATATTGGTCTATATGTGTTGTTTACCTTTGGTTAGTATTTTGTCTAGAAAACTTCCACATTAAAAAAAAAATATGACTACAGTTGCATTTCTTGAAGTTGTAATTTAGGCCCAGTTTGTCTGCAGCACTCCTCTCTGCAAACATTACTGATTTGAAGAGCTTTTGTTGTTCCTCAGCTCTGAAGAATGCAGCATTTGGTGCTTCGGTCAGCTCCCAAAGGAGCAGCCTAAAAATACCCCAAGAACAAACAGCATTTGGGAATAAGGCACCCTTGAAGATTAATTTTCAAGCACTGTTTTGAATAACACGATCTACACATAACTTAGCTATTTATGCTAGTGACAAAGTACTGCAATTTACCCAGGGAATTCAAAAGCAAAAACTGAAACAAGGCTTGTTTAGATAGTTCATGGATTAAATATTTAAAGTTCAACACTTGCCAAACCCAAAATATTCAATACTATCTTCTCAAACAAAAATTTACTCATTAAAAACCTCTACTTGACAAGTACTGAAATTTCACTCAGGATCTCAAAGGAGAGAGTTTTACAAAAGCTCTTCCACATAACAAGCTCAGCATTTCTCTGTTTGCTTTGATCTTCTACAGGCATTTAAATTTTTTATTAGGACATGCACAATAGAGAAACAACAACGAAGTAATTTCTTGCATTATTATATTCTCACAACTGTGTAACTGGTAGACTTCCAGAAACATTCTATATTTCACTTACAGTTTTTAAAGTGATGTTCAGTACTCTTATTAATTAATTAATTGCTTTAAAAAAAAGACCTTTGCAGGTCTTTATAGAATCATTTAGTTCTTCAATGTCTGAACTGATAAGCACGTAAGAAAATGAAGACATGCAAAGACTATACTGTAAAAGCTCTAATAAATCTTAATTTATTTCTACTTCTCCCAGGTCAAACCATTCTGGTTACCTTGGAAATGTAAACTGGACTTGAGAATACTGCATGCAGAATCTCTGCAGAGAGCAAAGCTGAGAACTGCTAAGTTTATAGTTTCCCTTCTATCTTCCTGCTCAGGCAAGTCATATACATACAAAAATACCCTCAATAGGTTCAACAAACTGCTGCAAAAATGTTCTGCAATTCCAAATGTTTGGAGTAGTTTCACTTTTTAAAAAATGAACAACCAGCAGAAGGCAATTTGAGATGCCTTATTTTAAAACAAAGCAGGCAAAAAAAGCAACATACCTCACTACAAGATGCTACAGCTCTGTGTAAAGGAGTTAACCATTTGCTGTCTTTGGCATTAACTCTAGCTCCTGTAAAAAAAAAAACAACAAAAATAACAGAAATTTAAAATATATTTATAGGATTACTGAAATACTTTTAAGAACAGAGATAGAACAACTGGAAGTTACTTATTCTAGGCTCACTAAAACAGTATGATGCAAAAAATGGAAAGGGATCTTTTCTCCAGCTTAAGACCAACCTTTTGAGTAATTTTTTTTTTAACATTGTACCCACACTCTTCCACATCAAAGTGTACTCATATTTTTACACTTGGTCATCATCTAACTCTTATGCACTTCCAAAGCCACAAAAAAGAGTGTTGTGTAAGAAAGACAAACTCCTTGCCTTCATTCGGCAACAAAAATCTTGTACTTTCTCAGATGAAATTCTCCACTAAAGCTGAGAAAGAGGTTATGTTGGTGTGTCTGACGCGCAGCTATAGAGAATGAGGGTGATTCTCCTATTGGTAATTTGGGGACAACTACTTCACCGCTCCACCGGGTCACCTAGCCCACCCCAGGACCTCCTGGTCCTCCCTTCATTAGGGAGATTAACAGTCACACCTCTCTACTGCTCAAAGCCTTCTTGTAGGTTACTTATACCTTGAGTGGAAATTCATCCATCTTTATTGCAAAACTTCTAATATTTTAGAGGGATAGCTTAGACAAAATGTTCTATTTTTGAAAGAAAATAGTTTGGGAATAACATTGGAAAGAATCACACAGTAACATTAATGCTACATAATCAGAGCTGATGAGCTACTCAGGGTAAACTCGGTATTGTCAGAACCAACTGTAGGTTTTTTTGTGCAAAGAATAGATGAGGATGGAAGGTCAACAAGACACAAAATGCCAAACAAGCTGCTGGTCCGGACACTCAGCTGAGAGACAGGGTATTTTGATCCAAGACCTGCACCAGCAAAGAAGTCCTTCCCAGTCCTGCTGAATACCCTAAGAAACCTAGCAGTCTGTAGAAAATCCTGGTTGTATATACAGTTATACCCCCTCATTTGCGAGGAATGGGTCCGGCCACGGGCTTCGCAAAAAAGCCAAACTCTCAAAGAAGCGCAGGTCATTAATATGCATGCAGGCCATGCCCATTGCTCCACCCCCTGGCACTCCAGAGCACTACAGACAATTTTCCGCTCCTTCCCATGGTCTCTCTCGGCACAGGGGAGCAAAGGGAACCATTTCTGAGCGGCTGCTGCGACCATGTGTGCTTGCAGCCCAAACCCCACGCCACTGCTCTCCCCCCAGCCCCCCCACCGGCCATGGTGCTCATGCCTGCCCGGCCCCACGCCGGCCCCAGGGGCGCCGCGCCGACCCGCGCGCACTCGCCCTGCCTCTGCAGCAGGGAAGGGGTGTCTCTGAGCTCTGGTCAGCAATCTTGGAGCCTGGAAAAACCTTAACTTTGCAATATTGCGACACTCTGTGCGCTTATGGCGGAGCAGGGACATCCGTACCAAAGTTTCTTTCCCTTTAACATCCACCAGTCCTGGGAGAGGCAGCGCTGCCTGGGCTTTGACTGGGCTTTGTGTAACAAGGAATGGCATGTCTTGTGGCAGTGCTGCGCTGGGTCTCAGCGGAGCACACAGGAGACACACAGGATCGGGTCAAGGACTGGGACACGGTGCCGCAGGGCTCTAAATGCCATTGCGAGCTGGAGAAACCGCACGCCCTCCCCACAGGGAGCACCGGCACCACCCCTCGGCAAAGCAGAGGCACTGCACATGCGTCGGCTGGGTAAACTCGCAAATTGTTGAATCAAAACTGCGAGAAATTGTCCTTCGCAAATGGGCGGGGTCATCTTTTTCCAAGTGCAAAAGTTTTTGAAAAATAATATTGAGGAATAGGGAAGAAAGTCCAAGTCGATTTGAAGAAAAGCCTCACAATCTAACAAAAGTTTAAGAGACTTCATCATACCATAAATATCTGTTTTTGTCAAACATCCTAAGGACCTAGTGGAGTACTGCACATCATGTGCCATAATATAATGTACTGTATCGACTTCACAGAATCACAGAATCACAGAATCAGTAAGGTTGGAAAAGACCATAGAGATCATCAAGTCCAACCTATCACCTGTTACCTAATCTAATCT
>WEKX01013207.1:0-49114 GCA_013390025.1 Pitta sordida | reverse complement strand
TAACAAACTTTGTCTTAACAACTAGTATACTGAAATAATTTTAGGAATATCTTTGCAGAGATCTTAGGTATAAATCACTGAGAATAACCAACAGTCCTACTGTAATTAGATTCTAATTATTTTCCTAACAACCACTAATAGCTTCAGAAGCTTTTCCTATTAAATGATCCACTCTTTTGAGACAATGACCCTGGAACCACTTAAACTGGCAAGCAGAAATTTTTCATGCTACACTGAGGGATAAACAGATAGAGAAGAAAACTTTACTTAGATAGAAAAATATTTGAACTGTCAGGAGGAGATACAGAAGAAGTTTTTAAAGTAGAAGAATATTTGAGATATGAACTGGAACAGTAAGTAATAGAAATTGAGGGTAATTTCCTACTGAAAATTTGGATACTTGGAAAACAATTGCTGCAAAAAAAAAAAAAAAAAAGACCTTATTGAGAGAAAGCTGCTTACTACTTATAAGCTAAATGCATAGTAGAGGATCTACAGAATAGTGAAAAAAAATCTAAGAGGACCAGGACTGAAATCTTTTGACCAGCCGCAATGATGCTTAAACAACAGTTTTTCTGTTTGCTGTTTAAGAAAGAAACAAACAAAACCACCTCAAACCCACCCCACAAAATCAAAAACCACATGGCCACACACTGGCCACAAAAGAGAGGAAAACTACAATAAAGTTGAAGCCATTCTTCCAGGACTGGTGTGATTTGTCAACGTAAGAAGTTAATTTCCTTTCAGAACAGCTTCTGCCATATCTCAGCCACCACTTCCTTGAGCTTCAGAGAGCACTGGATGTTCTCTGACTCCTCGAGCTACTGAATGCTTCCACCTTTTCCCAAGTCAGCTTAATTTTCGATCTCAAAGAGCATCAGAGCTACTTTCTTCATAGCAACTGACTGTTACTGCTGCCCGAGGGAAGTCAGGACAGCCCGAAAAGAGAAAACATCAGCCAACATCTCCGTGGAAAGAAGAGGAAGCAGCTGAAAGATACAGCCAGTGTAAAAGGAGCCCCTGTTAAATGCCTTCAGTGTGTGGGTACATCTGCAATCCAAACAAAGGGAGCTTCATGCAGCTGGGATTTCTGCAGTGATAGCCTTTCAACAGCTGAGCTCTGTGACTTATCATCACAGGGACTGTTAATACTCACATAGCTTCAGAATTAGATGAAAGGAACATAGGTAGAGTGGTCTTACACTGGAGGGTCTTTGCTATCTTCCTGAACCTGTTACTACTATATTGACAGTCTACCAGCATCAGCAAGATTCTTACATTTTCCAGCTGACCCAAAGGAAACAAAAACCTTAACGAGATTGAGTTTGGCCACACTCGTGTAACACTGAGCTTCCCACAGAGAAAATTTTGGGTTAAACAAACAGAAATGTGTTGTGTTAGTATTTAAGTATCAATGCAATACACTAAATCTATTAAGTTGAAAACAACTGACAATTCAAATGTTGATTCTTGTGAATTACATTGATTTCAGTGAAAGCAATAATAATTTGCATGGTATTTTAAAGAAAACAAGTGGGAAAAGTTAGTAACTAAAAGAACACAATCTGTGGTCACATTAATCTGTTCTGCTTCTCATATGACACTTCCCAGCAGAGTAGACTCTGATAGCATTAAAAATTGTAGGATAAACAGAAAGAATGACTTTTTTAGAAAGCAAGAAACCTCTCCAGAACAGTTCATATGCAGGACTTTAAAAAGGGTTTGTTTTTCTAAAATCAGGACTTCTTCAAAAGAGCAAAAAGTTCAACATTCAGTTAATTAATACTTAACTATAAAGACTTAACTACATATTATACTTTTCTCCTTTTCAGGAGTTTGCCATAATTTAAGCAATTAAAGTCAGTGCAATCATGCAAAGTAGACAAATGTATTTGTCCATGAGAATGGACTTTTGATGCTATAAACAACAATCTTCATGCCTTTTCTTTATTTACCAGTCATCTCCCTACCTAACAAAATCAGTAATGCTAATTGCTTATCAAGCTACAATCTAACAGTGACAGATGATTTGAACATTTAGATTTCCACAGACTACAGTGGTATGACAATCTGTTGGTTAGACAGTCACATCCTCAGGGAACAAGTTTATTAGTGTTCAGTGAAACACTGTCTCAAAATAAAACACAAAAGGATTTTTAAATGTCCAGCCCCAAACTGGAGTCACTGAAGCAATTGGAGCCTGTATCCAAACTATCACCTTCAGGTTCTTTAACCAGGCGAGAATCTACAACAGGAGTAAGGTTTGGGGGGGAAAATACCTCAAGAATTCAAAAACTAAGAATACTCCTAACACTGAAAACTTACTCCACAAAAGTCTGCAAAAAGGCTAAATCAGTTACATCTTCACAATGTGCAATATGGGTAGCTTAGGTCGAGAGCAAAGTAATAAAAAGACATTGTAACAGCAACATATGATCCAAAACAATCTTGAAACCAATGTGGATTCCCTGGAGTGGGATGCAAAAGATGCTCCAACCAAATGAAAAAACTGTATGTAGGTAAGTATAACGAGAAAGAATCAGGTAAGAGCCTCTGAGTAATATTAGAAATATTAATACTGACTTCAGGAATTTTGAGTTCCAGTTTGAAGAAAGAATAAAAACATCCAAGCAGTCTATGTATGACAGTTGGCAAAGCAGGAAAACTGTAAAGTGGTCCCTAGCATTCCACCAAAGCTCCCTTAGAGAACATTACAAGTTGTAAAGATGTGCTCACAGGGTGAGAAATGATAGGATAAAAGTAGTCTACACTTAATTCAACCCCTTGTGCAGATATGCTACAATGGGTCACTTAAAGTCACAGATACAATTTTTACATGCAAATTTACCGCTCAGAGGAGATGGTTGTTCAAAATTGCTGTTTATTCAAACCACTTCCTTCACTGTTCAAAAAGAGGCCTTGCGACACAGTAAGTGTTCTTCAAACCTTGCTGTGGTAACAAATGTTCTTTATTTGCACCTTGATGCCCATCTATTATGACAAAATGCAACATTATACCTCTGTCTCAAAGGAGAGATTTGTCTTCCAGCTGAAACACAAGAGATGAATTTTCCCTATCTTTCTGAAATGGAGAGGATAAACACACTTAACCTCCATTCTCTCTCTTCCAATTAAGAGAGTTAAAAGGCAAATCCTAGCTTGTGTGTTTTGAGATACCTAGACCTGATTTCTCAGAGAAGTAGCTGGTTCAGCACTTCTGATACAGATGAGTGCTCACACTTCATCAACCACAAAAACTTCAAATCTATCATTCAGAAATGAGGAAGACTAAATTGGCGTCTACATTTTAAAGAGTCTAGTTTAAGAGGCTTGCCTAAAACCACTGCTTGCAAGCAGGTAATAGACAGATTAAAGCCCCAGTAGAGCAGAGCCTTTGAAAGTGAACGGCCTGAACATGCAGACATCATTTTCATCCTTCAATTAATGCCCCTCCTCACAAATGTGTCAACAACTCATACCTACCTGTGCATCTCTCACCGTTCCACCCAGGTTTACTTTCAGCACAGCCTCTCCCTGTGACTTTCAGGAGGCTGTCCCTCTAACAGCAAAGGACACCACGTTACTGAAGTCCATAGCACAGCACACAAGCACAGCAAAGTTAGACTGACATTGCCTATATAACCCACAGCTTTCAAGGCTTTTGATTTGCAACTGTCCAATGTATTGTTTTGTTGTAAGCAAACCTCAATTTTTCATTAAATAAATGATATCTGAGGCACATCAATGCCTCCCAGTCTTCTTGAACCATCTGCAGACACTGCAGCACCCCACAACCTCTCCTCCAAGCAACTGCTCAACTTTGGATTATTTGTATAGCCCTAATTCTTGGTGTTTCACTTTCTTTCTTTGTTCTCCAGTTTCCCCTACACTTAACCCCAGATAGCAGGACTAACCTTTCCTCCCCTACTGCTATCCCTCCATCAGGATCTTGTTTCATTCCTGTCTGAACTAGAATCTTACTCCTTCCCGTAAGCCCTTTGACCAAGAGAGGGCTATTTTCTTCAATGGCAGTTCCCGTAAATTGACTCTGTTCACCTAAACCAGAAAGAAGACTCACCCTCAGAAGTAGCTGATTGCAACTAAGTTTATAACATTGTTAGTTGTTGAAAGGGGTCATTATACATTTTCAAGAGTCACCAGAACTTGTTCTTCTTGATAGGGAAAACCAGAACCTTTTCAGATTTTAAAACCTTTCACCTTTTCAAAAGTGAACTTTTCTAGACAAGTTGTCACTACAGAGTATTTCCATAAGACATATATAAATAACGTTATATTAATTAATTATATATAATCAGAGAGAGAGTACAAATAATATATATAATGAAAATATTGTATTTTCCTAAAATTATAAGAAACTAAATTATGTCTGGCAATTTCAGTTCAAAGTCTGGAAGTGACTCCTGTCCTACAATTTTAAAACTGACATTTCCTTAAAGCAAAACTTGTTACTGACGGTTTATGGGGGATTGTGGTGGTGGAAATAGCCAGATTTGCACAGGTAAGGTATAAGGTTTGGTTAAGCAGACCGAAGATTAAAGCAGTTCTATTGGACTGCTAAAAGTTTTAATTTTTCCATGTAAGCTTGAAGCTCCCTATCATGAATTCCAGCCTCAAGCTACCTGATGGATAGGAGTACCAAGATCAAAGACAATCAATTTAGTACTTCAGTCATGAAGTTTTGCTTCAGGATTTTGGTTTCGTTTCTTGGGCTCCTATGTCTGTGTTTTGTTTTGTTTTTTTAAACAAAGTATACTGTTTTACAGAACTCGCCAACTGTCTTAGTACAAATAAATAGGAAAAAAAGATGAGATTTTAACATTTTCAGTTGATCCTAATTATATTATGTGCATTTAAGACAGAGATACTTAATATAATACAACCAACTCTGGATGCCATCTTCTATTTTCAAATTTAATTTTTTCCCTGAAGGCCATTTCAGAACAAAAGCAATGCCTCTAACATCTGTGTATAAGATACATGCTATTACTTATTTGAAATACAGTTACACTATTGAAAGCTGATAAAACTGCAAATAGCAGAAAGCTTTCTATGAAGAAATATTTTAGAGCAGAACTACATGGTATTATAACACTGATAAATCTGGAACCCAAAATTTCATTACAAACATTTTTCATTTCTAGTACATTAAATATCTCAATGAAAGCTACACAGGTAAGACGTACACAAATACTTCTTTGGATGTGCATAGAGTTATTTTTTTCCCATTAACAGGAACAGAACATACCAGATAAAATAAGTAGTTCAATAATTTCTGCATCTCCCAGATAGGCAGCAGCATGTAAAGGGGTCCTTTTCTCATTATCCTGTGGTAAGAGGGGGAAAAAAGGTTTTATTTAAAATAAAAAGGTATGTTTTAGCATTTTGCATGTCATGAAAAAACACTGCATAAAACTGTATCTTCCAAATATTATACATTTTATATTTTTTAAGCCATAATTACTCTAAATGCATTAGTCACATTTACTAAAACAAGCATGCTTCTGCCTAAGGAGCTCTTAACACCTACACAGTCCACCACTGTTTTCCTGACACACACAGACTGGCAGATGCTCATCACATCTTTAGATTAGCCCATCGGCTATAAGTCACCATTCACTTGTCTGTCTTCAGAGATAGGAACTTACATCCATCCCACACTGTTAAAATCGTGTGTCATGTCATATGCAACAATTAGTGAGAAACATTTTCTTTGCAAAGTATAAAGCTAGTTTCAAAAGCTATTATTTTAACAGAAAATAGAAAACAAGCAGGAGTGCATAGGGGGAAACACTGAAATCCAATTTCACCTGTTTTGTTTACTGTAAATAAGCAAAGAGATGGTAGAGATGCAATTTATTTTGAAAAAAAACATTCAAGAAGATGAAAGTACACCAGCACTCTTAATTAACTCAGGCTGACCTAACATCCTTTTGAAGGTACAAGGATCTTACTTTTCACTCTTTGAAAGAATAGCACAAAATTTCTCTCAGCTCTTCCAGGATCAGTGCCATCTCCCCCGCACCAGTTTATAGCTTAATCAGGAAAATAAGATCACATCACAGTGAAGGATAAAAATGAACAAGAACCAACCAGTTTGGTCTCTGAGGGAAGGCTGCTGAGAAATCAGAAAAGATAATCAGTCAGCATCCTTGTTCCAGCCTAAGCCCTACTTAGATGTCTAGATCGTTTTAGTAGAGTTTCAAATACACTGGGGGTGAGGAATCAAGATGATACACAGCAAGAAAATTTAAGTCGCAAGACTTTGCTATTAATTCAATTGTTGTGTCCTATCATAAAATTAACACACATTTTTTACTGACATTTTATTTTGAAAAACATTCCTCTCCCTTGCCAAAATAACCTCATGCAGGGATCCCCTACTTGAAAGCTTAGCACTATAGAAGAATAAAATTAAAGTTCATGGCATGAGAGATCTGATAGCAAAACTGGAGCTGAGACCCAAGAAGTTCTTCTAAAACATAAAAGAAACTTCACAACTTAGAACATTCAACTTGCCTTCTCCAAGAAAACATCATCACACATACAACCCCTCACCTCAGAACAACTTACTCCCTGTTTAGTCCCTGCTCAGAAAAAGTCAAAGCTATACAGTTCACCATCCTACCAATGTTTCCGAACAGAATTTTCTGAATTACACACAAGTAATTCCAAATTGTGCTGTGCAAACCTGATACACCCTAAGGAATCAATACTATCTACTTATCACTAGTACCACATAATGCCTCACCAATTTCTTGCCAGGATGTCTCAACTGCAGATTATACATCTAGGATAATAAAAGACAGCCCTCTGGCACCAATGAATTGCTAGCTAGGAAAAAAAAAAAGCCAACCAAACTAACAAAAACAAAACCAAAAAACTACACGCATACAAAACGCACCACAACCCCCTCCAACAACCCAAAAACAAAACAAAAAACCAAGCAAACAAACCCAACAAAAACCCAAACAAAACCCCACAACAAACAAAAGATGAAACACCAGAAACCCCAACAAAATCAAACCCCCAAACCTGGAAACACAAGGCAAAAAGAAAAGGAATATACATATTAAACTTGCTTCCCCAGCTCAAAGACCAATCAGGAATGAAAATCAGTTTTCATTCCTGGGCATCTCGCAGGCTCCTTACATCAGAATCCGATCTGTAGCGCTGGCGACAGGAGTGCCTGCACTGCCCAAAATGAAAGTTCCTCCTGGGCAGCAGTAGTATATATGTGTACATTGGGTTTTTTGTAGATGTTTATTCCTGTGTCAGAAACACTTAAAACTGTTGATACCAGACAGACCTGGTGGGTCTCTTCTAGGATGTGTGGGGCAGGCGAAGGGGTGGAAAGGAGGAGAGGAGAGAAAGGAAGAGAGGGAAGAGGAGAAACTGCAGGCTGGGGCAGCAAGCGTGTGGGAGGACTGGGGCTACAGGTGCTCCTGGCATGGTCTGCTTCTGTCCTCCGGTGCTGCCGCTGGCTCCTCCCACTCGTCCACCCCCACCCTGTGCATCTTTGAGGAGCAGCAGCAGGAGCAGGTAGTGTTGCAAAGTTAAGGTTTCCCAAGCTCCAAGAGCACTGGCAGCACAGACCTGAGTTGACCCGAGCCCAGGAATACCCACTGACCCCCTTCCCTGCTGCGGCCCCAGAGTGAGCTTCCCCACTGCGGAGGCAGTGCAAGCATGCATGGTGGCAGTGGCCCAGTGGCGGCCAACAGTGAAAGCAGCAGCGTGGCCAAAGATAAGCCCAGGGATTCTCTGGAGGTCTCCCCTGGCAGAGAGGGCTCCCTTTGCCCCCCTGTGCTGTGAGAGCCTGTGGGGAGGTGTGAAAAATGCTCCTCAGCGCTCCAGAGTGGCGGGGGGTGGAGTGATGGGCATGCCCTATATGCATATTAATGACTCGCCCATGTTTGCAGATTAAACAATTTGCAGGACCCCAGGGAGACCTGAAAACTGGAAAAATAGAAGTATGACTGTATATATTTTGGGGCTATTCAGTGTCTCACCCCCCAAAGGATGTCTAAACCAATTTGTCAGAGGTCTATTTAACCCAGACCTTTCAGGTTCATGAAATTTAGACAGGAAGTTTGTCCAAGACTTCACAAAATACAGTAATTCCTTCAATATTGAGGGGAGTCAGTTCCAGAAAGATGTCATGATAAGTGAAATCTGCAAAGCAGTGGTTAATATGGTAAAGATGCAGAAAAAAAACCCTGTGTTGTACTGAATTCATGAATGGTGAAGCGCAAAGTAAAAAGCAATTAGTGTAGCAAGACAGAGAGCAAGATCCCTCAAGAGCTCCCATAAGTTATTTCACTGTCAAGAACTACCAACACCGCAATATGCATCATGAACTATCTGATTAGTTCATGAAATAAGAAGTTTATTAATACAAAATCATAAAAATTTAAGAGTATTCAATGCGTCTTTAATAACGTTTTAACTGCAAAAGTATACTGTGACTGTGTACAAGCAACCTAGTACCAAGCTACACAAAATGGACACTACAGCCTTGTTGTCTTTTGAGTCAACTCCAGAGTTTGGTATCTCAACAATCTCTAGCCCCAGGGTATCTACGGACCACAAATATTCTGCATGCTGAGGGTGCATGCTGAGAGTTCGTACTTCTTGATGCTTCCAAATTTCTTTTTTTAATGTAACTTCCCTGTGCAGAAGACTTCAGTTTGATGTACTGAACACCTTCTTTGTTTTCATTTTCAACAATAAGATGAGTCATCCTCAGGACAGCTGGCCTCCTGAGCTGGTAGAAGGGATGAGGAGCCCAATAGCCCTCCTACAATCCAGGAGGAATCAGTTAGTGATCTGTTGAGTCACTTAGATCCTTACAAGTCTATGGCATCAGATAGGATCCATCCTAGGGTGATGAGGCAGCTGGCAGAAGAGCTTGCCAAGCCNCATATTAAACTTGCTTCCCCAGCTCAAAGACCAATCAGGAATGAAAATCAGTTTTCATTCCTGGGCATCTCGCAGGCTCCTTACATCAGAATCCGATCTGTAGCGCTGGCGACAGGAGTGCCTGCACTGCCCAAAATGAAAGTTCCTCCTGGGCAGCAGTAGTATATATGTGTACATTGGGTTTTTTGTAGATGTTTATTCCTGTGTCAGAAACACTTAAAACTGTTGATACCAGACAGACCTGGTGGGTCTCTTCTAGGATGTGTGGGGCAGGCGAAGGGGTGGAAAGGAGGAGAGGAGAGAAAGGAAGAGAGGGAAGAGGAGAAACTGCAGGCTGGGGCAGCAAGCGTGTGGGAGGACTGGGGCTACAGGTGCTCCTGGCATGGTCTGCTTCTGTCCTCCGGTGCTGCCGCTGGCTCCTCCCACTCGTCCACCCCCACCCTGTGCATCTTTGAGGAGCAGCAGCAGGAGCAGGTAGTGTTGCAAAGTTAAGGTTTCCCAAGCTCCAAGAGCACTGGCAGCACAGACCTGAGTTGACCCGAGCCCAGGAATACCCACTGACCCCCTTCCCTGCTGCGGCCCCAGAGTGAGCTTCCCCACTGCGGAGGCAGTGCAAGCATGCATGGTGGCAGTGGCCCAGTGGCAGCCAACAGTGAAAGCAGCAGCGTGGCCAAAGAGAAGCCCAGGGATTCTCTGGAGGTCTCCCCTGGCAGAGAGGGCTCAGAAATGGTTCCCTTTGCCCCCCTGTGCTGTGAGAGCCTGTGGGGAGGTGTGAAAAATGCTCCTCAGCGCTCCAGAGTGGCGGGGGGTGGAGTGATGGGCATGCCCTATATGCATATTAATGATTCGCCCATGTTTGCAGATTAAACAATTTGCAGGACCCCAGGGAGACCTGAAAACTGGAAAAATGGAAGTATGACTGTATATATTTTGGGGCTATTCAGTGTCTCACCCCCCAAAGGATGTCTAAACCAATTTGTCAGAGGTCTATTTAACCCAGACCTTTCAGGTTCATGAAATTTAGACAGGAAGTTTGTCCAAGACTTCACAAAATACAGTAATTCCTTCAATATTGAGGGGAGTCAGTTCCAGAAAGATGTCATGATAAGTGAAATCTGCAAAGCAGTGGTTAATATGGTAAAGATGCAGAAAAAAAACCCTGTGTTGTACTGAATTCATGAATGGTGAAGCGCAAAGTAAAAAGCAATTAGTGTAGCAAGACAGAGAGCAAGATCCCTCAAGAGCTCCCATAAGTTATTTCACTGTCAAGAACTACCAACACCGCAATATGCATCATGAACTATCTCTGATTAGTTCATGAAATAAGAAGTTTATTAATACAAAATCATAAAAATTTAAGAGTATTCAATGCGTCTTTAATAACGTTTTAACTGCAAAAATATACTGTGACTGTGTACAAGCAACCTAGTAGCAAGCTACACAAAATGGACACTACAGCCTTGTTGTCTTTTGAGTCAACTCCAGAGNACAGTAATTCCTTCAATATTGAGGGGAGTCAGTTCCAGAAAGATGTCATGATAAGTGAAATCTGCAAAGCAGTGGTTAATATGGTAAAGATGCAGAAAAAAAACCCTGTGTTGTACTGAATTCATGAATGGTGAAGCGCAAAGTAAAAAGCAATTAGTGTAGCAAGACAGAGAGCAAGATCCCTCAAGAGCTCCCATAAGTTATTTCACTGTCAAGAACTACCAACACCGCAATATGCATCATGAACTATCTCTGATTAGTTCATGAAATAAGAAGTTTATTAATACAAAATCATAAAAATGTAAGAGTATTCAATGCGTCTTTAATAACGTTTTAACTGCAAAAGTATACTGTGACTGTGTACAAGCAACCTAGTACCAAGCTACACAAAATGGACACTACAGCCTTGTTGTCTTTTGAGTCAACTGCAGAGTTTGGTATCTCAACAATCTCTAGCCCCAGGGTATCTACGGACCACAAATATTCTGCATGCTGAGGGTGCATGCTGAGAGTTCGTACTTCTTGATGCTTCCAAATTTCTTTTTTTAATGTAACTTCCCTGTGCAGAAGACTTCAGTTTGATGTACTGAACACCTTCTTTGTTTTCATTTTCAACAATAAGATGAGTCATCCTCAGGACAGCTGGCCTCCTGAGCTGGTAGAAGGGATGAGGAGCCCAATAGCCCTCCTACAATCCAGGAGGAATCAGTTAGTGATCTGTTGAGTCACTTAGATCCTTACAAGTCTATGGCATCAGATAGGATCCATCCTAGGGTGATGAGGCAGCTGGCAGAAGAGCTTGCCAAGCCACTCTCCATCATTTATCAGCGAGTCCCGGATAACCAAGGAGGTCTCAGATGACTGGAAGTTGGCCAATGTGATGATCATCCATACAAAGGACTGGAAGAAAGACCTGGGAAACTACAGGCCTGTCAGCTTGACCTCGGTGTCCGGCAAGGTTATAGAACAAATCATCTTGAGTGTGACCACCCAGCACCTACAGGACGCCCAGGGGATCAGACCCAGCCAGCATGGATTTAGGAGGGGCAGGTCCAGCCCGACAAACCTGATCTCCTTTTATGATCAGGTGACTCACCTAGTGGATGTGGGCAAGCCTGTGGATGTAAGTCTACCTGGACTTCAGCAAAGGCTTTGACACCATCTCCTATGGCGTACTACTGGCAAGGCTTGGCCAGGTGCACCCTTTACTGAGTTAAGAACTGGCTGGATGGGAGGGCCTAGAGACTGGGGGTAAATGGTGCCACATCCAGGCGGTAGCTAGTCACTAGTAGTATCCCCCAGGGATCGGTGTTGGGCCTCGTCCTGTTTAATACCTTTATTAATGGTCTGGATGAGGGGATTAAGTCCACCATTAGCAAATTTGCAGATGACACCTTGTTTAGGGGAGTTTCGATCTGTTAGCAGGTAGGAGGGCTCTGCAGAGGGGCCTGGACAGACAGCATAGATGGACTAAATCCGATGGCATGAAGTTCAACAAGACCACAACAACCCCATGCAGTCTGACAGGCTGGAGACAGAGTGGTTGGAGAGCAGGGGGTTCTGACTGACAGGAAACTGAACATGAACCAGCAGTGTGCCCAAGTGGCCAAGAAGGCCAGTGGCATTCTGACCACTATCAGGAATAGTGTGGCCAGCAGTACCAGGGAAGTTATCCTTCCCTTGTTCTCAGCACTGGCGAGGCTGGACCTTGAGTACTGTGTCCAGGTCTGGACCCCTCAGTTTAGGAAGTTGTTTCCAGTAGAAACAACAAAGAGATTTATATTCCTAATAAAATTTTCCCAAGTTTAATTCCAGATATTGGTCAACTCTGTCAACAAACTAAAAAGCAATAAAAGACTTTAGTCCTTAAGAAATCAGTTAATAATAATTCTGTGTTGCAAAACCCCCAAAGTCCTATTTCTATGCACCTATGGATTGCATTACATGAAAAATATATAATCCTTCCATTTGCAGTACTTCCATTTATCAAGTTTCATAAACAGCTCCTCTACACAGGAGTTTGTACAGTCAAGTCTCCTATACCATGGTACCGCAGGTCTTGCCACCATATGCGTAGCCCGCCTTCTGCATTGACAGCTCATTAATATGCAAATTTGCTCTGCACCCTCACACCGCCTCCTGGCGCTCTGGCGCTGTTTTGGCACTGCCCTGCTGTGCGTTGGTGTTTGTGTCAGTGCTTCCTGGTGCCCATGGACACCCCATGCCAGAAAAAAACCCTTTTCCGCTCAGTCGGGGACACTGGTATGGGGGAGCTGCCAGCGCCACTGTCCTGGTGTCTCTACAGGTGGGTAGATGTGGTCTCTCCATACTCAGGGTAGACGAGTATGTCTCAGAGAGTCATTCAGGAAAGTCTTGGACACCACGTCAAACCTGAGAGTGTGTAAATCTTTCATAACTGCACATAGCTGCTTCGCTTGGAGCGGAGTTCGGCGGGTGCCGTTCGGAGCGGACCTGCCACAGCTGCTGCACTCCCAGGGAAGCGGGATGGAGGGGCTTGGGCGCCACTTGGAGTGGACCTGCCACAGCTGCTGAGGTCCCAGGGGAGAGGGGCGGGCCAGACGCTGCTCGACGTGGGCCGCAGGCACTGCGCTCCCAGGGAAGTGGAACAGGGCGGGCTGGGCGCTGCTTGGAGTGGACCCACTACAGCTGCAGCACTCCCAGATGACCAGGATAGGGAGGGCTGGCGTGGGCGTGCCAGAGGGGGGGACTCACCGTAGCCTTCTCTCTTGGAGTGCCGCAAAGTGAGAAGGGGAGGGCCGTTGCGGCACGGGCATGCCGGTGGGGAGAACCACTGTAACCTTCTTGCTCGGAGCGGAGTGGGTTGCTTTGAATATTCTTGACTGTCTAATCTGAATATTCATGTGTGTCAGGTCGCACATGCACAGTTGTGAAATGGGCCCCCTTAATCGCTGAAAAATCATACCGCTAAGATGTGAAGGCGCAATATAGGGGGCGCGAAGTGGAAGAGGGCAGACTGTATAAGGATTACAACATGAGAAATGCATACGAAAAGGCCTTATGACCCCACTAAAACCAAATTTGGAATAAAGTGACATCAGTAGTGGCATTGCGAGCTTTTTAATAAATTCTCCTAATCTAGAACAATGGCAATGCCACTTGTGTTTCATTTTACCTAAATGAGAAGCTTTAATTGCTTCTCTGGTTATTTCACCGATCAAAACTTCTACAGTGGACAAATTTGTGCTAACTTAAAGACACAGGCTTCAAACCTACGTCTATTTAAAGTATTAAGGGGTCTTTTGGGATACAACAATTTATTACTGGTTTGGGTTCTATCTCAGCAATTGATTTAGAGTAAAACTACAGAGAGTTTTAAGGAGCTACATGCCTTAAAGGCAGATTTCTTATCCTGAGCATATCCAGTGAGACTGCAGTAACCAGACTATGGCTTTTCCAAAAGATTGTTAGAATATAAAATTCATTTTGCCCTTCAAATAGTTTAACATCTACTGATCTGAAATCTTTGAATCAAAATACTTTTTGGAAAAGCCTGAAGGCAACTTCCCCCTTCATAAAAACTCCTCTTTAGCCTATGTGCTCTTCAAACCCAAATTTTGCAATAGCACCTTAAAATACTCTCATAATTTCATGATCACACTTAAATACAATTTAATAGGTGTTTTTTTCTGTATGACTTGTCAGCTGTTTGCTTCCAGTGCCATCTGTTCCTGGCAGAAATCAACAGTAAATACGCGATCATAAATCTTGAACAAGTTTCAATTCCAATACACTCTGTAGTAGCCTTAATAAACATTCCTTCTAAGTGAAACTGTTTTTAAATATAACACCTTAGAGCGTTTTTCCGTTAAGTTAGAGAGACAGGACTTTTTAACCAGCACAACATAACTCCTAGGTTCACAGATAATGTATAAGAACATGATTACAAAAAACAGTCAGGTCTCCTATAACGCGGACCCGCGGTCTTAATTGGGACCTGCGTAGCCCAATTTCCACGTTGAATGGTGGCTGCGCTGCCGCCGCCCCCGTCATCTGCGCTGCCCCCACTGCCGCCCAAGCCACCACTGCTGCCTGTGCAGCTGCCCAGGCTGCTGCTGCGGCTGCTGCAGCAGGGGCAGGTCGCGCATGCGCAGTTGCAAAACGGGTCTCCTACATCGCTAAAAATCATGCTGCTACGATCTGAAGCTGCAATATGAGGGGTGCGAAGTGCAAGAGGGCCTACTGTATTTGCAATTCCTTGACAGTGTCCAGTACCACAGAGGTCTTTCTCAGAGTAAAATCCCAGTGCAACTATAGTTGGAGTTTTTGCTGCAGTAAAAACTGTCAGGTAGAGCAACTGTATGTTCTAACGGAATTTCTTTGTTGCTCCCCACCCCCCCCCCCCCATTTAAATATTTGGCTTTTACATTTCAACTTTGAACTTCCCAAAAGTTCACTTTAGGTATTTAACTCTATAACTGAGGCCACTAACTCTTTGGAAGTAGTCTCGATCACAAGTGTCCTAAAAACACTTAAAACATTTAAAAACACATAAAACATATAATTTGAAAATTAGGCTTTCAAAACTTGTAATTCTGTGACAAATTAATTTTGTATCACTACTCTACCTTGAGTATAATTCATCTGCTACTTCTTTGGATTTTCCTCCAAAATTTCTACCTGCTTTTGTATAACATACTTTTTGGAAGCAGACCTCTATTTCCCCACCATTTTTCAAATTTAAGATGCATATGCAATCTAGAGAGCAAGCTAACAAGCTACACTAATGGTCTTCTGCATACTTAAAAATAAGAAGAAAGCATGCCAGTAAGGACAAAAATAATACAGATTACATAGCTAACCATAATGCATCCTTTGAAGCCAAATAATACGGAGATATATTGTAGTTGAAATTATTAGATTTGTCATGTTGAGGGCGCTGGGGTTGTTCAGCCTGGAGAAGATGAGGCTCAGGGGTGATGTCGTCACTCTCTACAACTACCTAAAAAGAGGTAGTAAGTAGCCAGGTGGGGGTTGGTCTCCTCTCCCAGGCAACCAGTGACAGAATGAGAGGACACAGTTTCAAGCTGCACCAGGGGAAGTTTAGGTTGGATGTTAGGAAAAAATTCTTCACAGAAAGAATGACTGGCCATTGGAATGGGCTGCCCAGGGAGGTGGTGGAGTCACCATGCCTGGAAGTGTTTAAAAAGTGGCTTTAGCAAGGGTCACTTCAGCTGTAGTCTGCAAAATCCCAGTGTTTTTTCCAGGAAGGACCTTCAGTATCAATTTAATAGTACAGTAACCCCTTGCTACTTCACAGTTCATCAATCGTGGCTTCAATGCATGAGGGTATTTTCCCCACGTCTTTACCATATTTACTGCTATTTTGCGGATTTCGCTTACCGTGGCATCCTTCTGTAACCAACCCTCCATGATATTCACGAGATTACTGTACTAATAGTACTATAGTCAGATTTCCATCATGAGAAATGAATGACTAAGAACAACAGAATGAACCTTGGTCAGGAAATCTCCTTCCATAGGACAATAAGGTATTTTGCCATAGGGAAAGTCTTGGGGTGGGGCAGAAAGTATCACAGATATATACTGAACTGGAGTTTTATGGTCTGTACAGACAGTGACCAACTGTAATGCACTTCATAACTGAACAACAGTCCTTTCCTTTTCTGATTATTGGAACATCCCAGGCAATCATATTTCTTCCCTAACACAAATTCATGAGAGTATTTAAAGTTTTACAGAAAAAAGGCAGGTCAAACATTTCAGTTTTACCTTTACCTAGAGGACAGCAGAACGACACTATGTTTGGACACCATTACAAATTACATGCACACAAATGAAAATCCCCACCAATGAGGAGGCAGGGAAGAGTTTGCATTGCATGGCTTTCCTACCTGGACATACTTAGCAATGCCAAAAGCATCCTCACTTAAACTGATGCCTCTAAACATTTAAAAAATGGAATTTCTGTGACTGAATTTAAAGTTCAAGTTCACAGGACAGCACTAAAATCCATGGAAAATAATTTACTTCCCATTCAGCTACTGATTATTTGATTCTATTCATAATAAAACTAAAACACGTAGAAATATCTAATCCTGCTGAACCATTACATACAATTCATACATAATATAAAAACTTACAAATAAACAGCCCATTGAAAGTTTGTTTCGTTTCTAAAATGCCTGAACATTAAAAGCAATTTGGTGGGAGTCATTTAAAATTACATTTTCACAGGAAAAACTTCATTCATATGATAGTGAGATATTATATTGGAATAGTTACTTATAGTCAACCACTTCTTACTAAAAATTCATTTTTAGAAACAAGTAAGACAGCTCTCTTGTACCCTTCTAGTATTTTCACGAAATACCTGAAAACACAGTTTATAAAAAGTGAACAAAGAATACCAAGAGTCCAAGTTACATGAGCAACCATCAGATGCTAAACTATCTTTGTCCAAAGGACAATCTAGTATTTAATACTGGCACTCAGTAGTACAACTTGACATGAGGAGGACAGGAGAAATCTGCTGGTTTAACTTTTATTGCATCCCAAACTTTCATGTCCACAGCAAGCGAAAGTGCAATTTTAAATATAAGTTGAGCTTCAAATTCCATCCAAGATTATGATTGCTGGGCCTCATGATCAGCTAAACTCTCAATCATAGAAAGAGAGTAGAAATTTCTCATTTAGACATGTACACTCAAAAAATGACAAGTTATTTTGGTGTGGTTAAGATGTTTAAACACTGAGATTCAGTTCATGGGCATGCTTTGCTTACAAGACTTTTTTAAAGGACTATGACTTCAGAACTATGCTGCTTTACTAAGAAAAGAGACAAAAGTTTTGAGAACGTACTGTTTCTTTTTAATTTGATTTCTGGAACACCATTATTTTTGTCTGCAAATATGGGTGAATGAAGTTAAATTTTCTACTTTTATTGGAACCTTTGTTACTGCTAAAGGTAAAAAATTATCAGTAACAACACATAGGAGAACAAGAAGATTTGAGGTGCTCCAGCAGACATTTCAACCTTATTTCTCACAACTAAAGAGATACACAGCAAGAAGATTTTTTTTTACTTGTAGTCAAGTATTTCAAGAAGCAGATTTTGAAACAAGTAAACATCTCTATTTTTCCACCTCCAATGAATTAACTTCAAAAACATCGATCTTCAATTATTATTTTTTTGAAAATGCTAGGTCAGGGTGCTTTGTGAAAATAGATGTCTTCTCATACCCTTTAACCTTTGTTCCCTGCAGGTTTTGTCATGTTGTCATTAAATTTCTGCTGTTCAGGTTTTATGAACTCATGTACAGAACAAGCACAACATGTAAGAAAAGCTTAATCTAGGTGCCTGTTCTGCAACAATGTCTACATAACATTCTTACATGCTATGAAGACATTTTTACATAACAAATAAATGGTTTTGGCTGAACTATAAAGGCTAGGATGCCTTGTGAGTGAACTCAAGCATTCATGTGGCTATTGGATAAGGACCTGAATAACTGAGCAGGTTTTGTGAGCTGCTCCCTTTCACTGAAAGTTCCAACATCAAGAATTTGGTCCCATTTATCACTAATAAAGGTTATTGAATTCTTGCCCAATACATGGAACGAATAAAGAGCTATTCGGTACCCTGTGGTAAGAGCAACTTGAACTCACAGTGCAGCTGAGACATTTTTAATGTATTTTCCATCCTGTAACTCAGAGCAACTTTTAGGACCAAGACTATTCATTAATATACTAGATCATTATGGTGAAGAGATCAAAAGAAATTCACTGACATGAAAAAATAACAACCCATAAACCTCAATGGCATTAAGAACTCAGCTATATATATATCTAAAAAAAACAAACAAAAAAACCCCAAGAGCCCAGACCAATAATATATAACTAAAAATACTTTCCCTTGGCTTTACCCTTCCCAAATGCCAAGTATATGACTTGTAAACATTTACCTGGTATGTATGGCAGAAGAAAACCCCAGCTTTTAAATACAACGGAGTTGCTGGTAAGAAAAATAACAAATAATTCTGAAACTATTAAAAAAAAAAAAAAAAAGCATCAGTATGAGAAAACAATAGATTTTCCATAATGAGAGTACAGTGCTGTGGAGCACATTATGTAACCCAGCCTGTGCTCTCAGAGCGGGCTGAACAAGGGACACTGACTGCCTCATCTTANGACACTGACTGCCTCATCTTACAGTGTCGTCTATCTGTAATGTTTGAGGACACAAATAAGAAAATATGCCAAGAGAGAAGACAGTACAATACAGGCTCTGTTTATGCTCCAGTGAAAGATCACACACCACACTAGGTAAGGTATGCACATCTCCATCACAGTTTAAATCCAGCACATTATGTTCGGGCCACTGAAACTTTTGTTCAGAAAAGCTGGGGTTTCTGCCCTTTTCACTGCAAAGGCAAGTGCTCGAATGACAACGACCCATGTAAAACAGATATTTGTCTCATTAACTGCATTGTCTTGCTGACAGGAGAAGATGTGGTTTTCAGGTTGTATAATGTTGGCACCTCTCCTTGGAGCAAACCAAAACATTTTCCTGGTATGTGTTATGTTAAACAGCTTCAGAAAGTAAGGCCATCGAGTTGCTATATAGAAAGTCCTTCTGTTAAGGAAGGAACTCAAAACAGCATACAACACAAACTGTGCTAATACAGAGGCAAACTGTTAGGCAAGAAAAATCCTGGAGAATATATCTATTCTGAAAAATGAGACTTAAAAAAACCCTCCCACCCAACAAGGGTCTGCAACAGAAAACAAAAAGTCCTCACACTGATCACAAAAGAAATCCAACTGAAAGCCTCTGCTAGTGAGGATCAAAACTCCTCTAAAATTGCCGGCTACCTTAGGATCAAAGTACCTTACTTGCACTATTTCTTAGCCTAAGTGAACACAGGATAAGCTTAGAAGGTAATATTATAGAAAGAGTTAACAGCAACTAAGGCAAAACATTTGAACTCCTCTGGGATAGTAATTCAGCATCATGTAATTTGTAAGGTATCATCATTTTATATATATCCATATGTATATAACTAGTATTTCATGCAAATAAAAACTGAAATTAAAGTAATGATCAGGAAGAGTAATAATTGAAAAATAATTAAAAGAGAACAGAATTTCACAGGTTTTGGAAACAGAAAGGTACAGGCTGATATCACAGACCTGGGAAAATAACCCCTCAAACTTCATAATCCAGACAAGACATTGTATCTAAACTTTTGGGGCATGCTCTTCGGCAAGAACTCATTGCAATGACCTTCCAGTTCATTTCTCCTGACACCTGACACCAGTACGAGCCTTTTCAGGTCCTACTGACAGTGGACAAGAGTCCTCCTCCTTGGGCATTTATGGGATAGCTCTCCCTACATCATGTAGTAAGCAAATGAGAAACTTTATTTTCACAATTTTTTATATACACCCATCATTTATTAAAGCAAATGTAAGGAACTTAAAATGTCTATCTACCTCATGCAGAGCCTGTGTGCAAGGGCCAAACTGGAGAAAGGAAATTATGTTTACTGATAGCATATTAGATGTTCCACAGCAGATATGTAAGACAGCTTGAACCACTTGCAGAGCAGAGAAAATTGTCTTGTTTAAAGGTATATTGCATATGCATAAAGAGTTATCACCTAGAAGGCTACTGCAAATAATCAGTAAATTCAAATCCTATCTTGCTCTTACCAGTAAGGAAGGCATTCTTTAAAGACTGTGTCCATGTTAGGATCCAATGCAAATTAAGTCTATTGAGCTTTTTTAATTCTCTCTGTTCTTTCAGTGGGGATGTTCTGTTCTCAAATACCAATCCTTCGCATGTCAGGCACAGCAACTGCCAGGAGTAATTCCAGTAAGCTCTAACTATTCAAGACCTTGCCTCTAGCTTGTTTTGTAAAAGCAGCAGGAAATGCAGAACTTCAATTATGCTTTGAAGGTTACAATCTTAAGCAATAATCACTAAAATTAAAATGGCAATTGAGACATGACCTACAAAATCATTATCACTAAGAATCATACTGGAGACTCAAACACAAAATCCTCAAAAGACCTTAAAATCTGAACTCATTACTTGTGGCTCTCTACATCAATGACAATTTTTCAATGTTAAAGAAATAACAGTGACTGAAACAAAACCTGTCTGTCAAATCCACAACTACTGTACAAGAAATTGTGTTCGGCCAATACAGTAAAACATTGCCATGCAGATGTCCAAGCCCCTTTGCCCAGTTTAGCAAACAGTAAAACCACATTAACATAGTAGTAGGCAAGCTTACTAGACCTGATAAGAAGGGTATGTTAGCCTGCACAGCACACCACATTAATATTAATTTATTCTTGCATCTCTAAAGAATAATTCTCATTACCTGTCCAAGGCAGCACCATGCCATATAAGCACAATATTCTTATCAGAGGGTCCTACTCTTTGCAATGGTAACTTTTCGAGAGCTACTGTCCATAAAACCCACTCTACTGAGTAGCAATTTGCTGATGTTAGTCAGATTATCCCATAGCTCTGTTGAAGGCTTGTTTGTATCACTCTAATAGGAGTGATAATTCAATACATCTGAAAATCTCATTTGTAGAGGCTAATTATAGTGTTATTGACCTGAAGAAAGGAATTATTCCTCTTTGGACTGGCAGGCTTCTTTCATTACGCATTTCAATTCTGAAGAAAAATGCCTAATTATACAGATTTGTATTTAAAATATCTACACCAGAAGATGAACTCAACAACATTTGGACACACTTTATACTGAGGCTGAAAAACACGATTAACTCTAAACCACTAAAAAGGAAAAAAGATATTTGATTAATCATTACAGATGACATACTTGAAAAACATTGCACACTAATGAACGGGAAATCCACAACTTTAAAGTTAAGTTACAGTAAATAATTTATATATTATGAATTTAAATCTTCTTCAGGTAACTAGTGGGTACTGTTTACAATACACAATTGGCAGCAAATTTCCTCTACACTTGGAAGAATTAGTCTCCAAAGTTCTCCATTTCTGGAATCAGTCAGGCTTCAGATCAACGAGCCTAATATCCAATTCTTTAGAAGTAGAAGCAGCTTTCATCTAGAAAAAGCTTCCCTACATTCCCCACAGCAAAGTTTCTTCTTATCTCTTCAGATATGTAACATGGACATTTATGGTTTTAAGAACTTACTTAATTGTTTACTAAAATAACGCCTGGACATTCTCATATGGTAGTGCTGCACTACATCTCCTCCTTTAAAGATACCTCATCAAAACTTGAGCATGTTTAGTTTAGTGGCATGGTGCTTTACAAGCTTTGTGTCTTCTTAATAACACACCACACACACTGGCCTCTGCTGTTCACAAAATGCCCTTCTAAAATCAATTTCTAGACTTTCCTGCAAGATACTTCAGCTCCACATTAAAGACTGATGCATGGCGGCAAGTTCTGAGCAGGCACAACCTCCTCCTGTCTGCACAACACCACAAACACTCTCTCCAAAATCAGACTTCTTCACAGCATCTTCCTGCTATGTATCATATAAAGAAATTTCAATTAAGGGAACAGGTTATAAAGCAGGAAGAGTCTCACGTGACTCAGACAGGCTGATCACACAGGAAATGGGGGTTCCCATTTGTGGTGGAAGCATTTAGAAAGTTTAGTGCAGAGACTATCTAGAAGGGGAAAGCATTGACGTGCACATTGGAAAAAGTCCAAGCAAAATTTTAAGAAGAAAGAAACATTTTGCACTAAAGCTGCTCTAAGTCTGTGGGCAAGCAAGATGAGCACCACCATTAGTCTCTTGAGATAATATACTATTTTCTTCTCTTCTATGTATTAAAAAAATGTACTTACAGATACCTCACACAAAATGAAAACAAATCAAACTAAATAAAGTCATCAACTGTTTAAAATGCCTCTAGCTAATTCCCAAACCTCAATTCTTATTAGAGATCTATTCTGAGCAAGAGATAGGTGTAATTATTGTTATTTAGACAGGGTCTGAAGGCACACACAGCTTGGTTTGTGGTTTATGCCCATCCTGAGTTCACTTGCTCTTTGCTGCGATGTCTAACTGCCCCTCATTTGCACTGTAAGGGACCGCTTGGCCTCTGCTCCAGCACCTGAAGCTGGGTTCCAGGCAGAGGCTGCCAGGTAGCAGCTGCTGCCCCAAGTAAAGGCCTGTGTTTCTCAGCAGTGCATTTTACTGGAGGAATTTTCTTTATTAGTGTTTGTTTATACTGGAGTGTTTTATTTCCTCTCCAACTTCCAGCAGTTATTTCAAAGAACTGTTCTCACTGTCATTTCAATCCATGCCTACTGTTGTTAATGATAAGAAACCATATTAAATATATGTATATATACTATATATATATGTATATATATAAGCACTCACATTTTATATATAACTTTCATGAATTTATAAATAGGCACACACACATACATATGTGTATTTGCAGGAAAACTCACAGAAGATCACTGTGCTTTATTATCCAAAGGATGAAACTGAATAAGTAGCACTAAACTCTAAGTTATAACACATCCTACGTTCTCATCATACTAAAAAGTCTTTAAAACTCACAAATACCTGTAATTTTATCCCCCATATTTGCTATACTCTAATCTGGAAATAAAAACAGATTACAGATGATGTTCAACCAAGCAGAAAGCTTTCCAATGAAAAAAGAAACAGCTACAACATTGACCAGAATTTCAAATAGGTAAATATTACAGAAAATTAGTGAGTAGTTTTAAAACAATTTTCCCCTAGATTTAATTGCTAAAATATGAATATATAAATATTAAGAATCATACTAGCCATCATGAGCACACTGTAAAAGATGAGAAACTAAATTTGTCCTCATCTATGTCTGAGGAAAAATAGTCTTCTCAATATAGCAGAAAACATGCAAATACTCCGATGCACTTTATTACTACTTCAAAAGTCACCATTTTTCACTAAATACTTATTTGCTATGATTTGAGTCCAGGATATTACAAAATTTTTTTGAAAGAAGACTTTAAAATTAATTTTAACAGGTCTAAATCGTGCACTCCTCCAAAATATTGCAGCGACACTTTAACAGTGTCAGTCTAGATAGTTCAAGTTACAGTAACTACACTGTCTCTTTATTAAATGCTTGCCTGCACATGAAAATCCGCAAAAGACACAATTAAAAAAAGGTGACCGATACTTTTAGAAAAGAAAAACCAAAGCCAAACTGAAACTCCCCATCAATGGTCACAACTAAGAAACAAAAAATTAATACCCTGACCTATTAAAATAGGAACGAAAAAATAAACTGTGCCCTTCAGAATATTTTACTATTTTCTGTGTGTCCTTTTAATTCCTTCCTCACATTCAAATCAGCAAACCAGACAATATGTTTGTCCTGCCAGGGATTACAATAAAATGTTGCTCCACAGTAACAAGTATGTTAGTGCAAGCTTCTGTGGCCAACTTCAGTTGCCAACGAAAAAGTCTTTCATGTAAATACGTAGTCTAATTTGCCGGCAGGAACCTGACAAAATAGTTACCAAACTGTGTGTGACGTATGTCTAGGACATACAGACTGGTTAGCAAAACCATAGTCTCACCTCTTCAGAAACACAGCTTGAAGAGTTAAAAAATGTGCACAATTCCTGCTTAGCCTTTGCTACATTACTTATTGTCACTGTTTACTGTCACTATTGTCACTATTTATTGTCACACTAACAGTGACTCTAAGTTACAAAATGCACTGATAACAAAAGGCATAGCTCAAACACTTGAGATAGCAAATAATGCAGGGTGAGGTTCTGAGAGGCATAGATAAGTTAAACTGAAGTGGATTTACATTTGTACTTGCATGCATGTAGACTTTTTATAAAAACAAACAAAAAATTCACATAAGTAATTGGTAAAATAACTGGCTACAGAATGATAGTAAACACAAAGGTAAGAAAATACCTAATGAATATTTTTACCTCATTACACATTATGATTTTATGTTTATTTGTTTTCAAGAAAGTCCATGATATTTATTTATGTAAGGTTAAGAGATATGTCAGTGAAATTGCTGAATTAGAGAGCAATTGCACTTTTCTATAGAACAGCATATATAAAAATTCTCCTAATGCATGACATAGGAACAGTATTAATTTGTATGATCAGAATATGGACCTTTACTCAACTCTGTACAGTGTTCCATAGTGCAGCCAGGTAATTCAGGATTTCCTGTTCTATACTGCACCCTCAAGTATGCAGAAAAACACCAGTTATTTCAGTACTTCAACAAGGTTAAGTATAAAGATGAAGGCCAAGTGACCATATATTTATTACCTATTTTTCCTATTTAATCTATTCTAGGACTTTGCTGACCAGTATCGTCATTGCAAAGAATCTTCCTTGTTTTTCAAACTGCACTTTAATTTCCATTATCCATTCTTAAACTACTAGTGTACTTGAGACCCTGAATAATTTACTTCTCCTGGAACACAGACACAATGCTGTATGAGAAGTCCTAGACCCATCACTTGACTAACACACCCATTTTCTTCCTGTTTCATTATCTGCAATGCTCGGCACATTAAGATAAACTAAAAAAAAAAAATAAAAAAATCAACAGGAAATCAAGTAAGATGTTGTATCTTGCTGTAGAACTCTCCTACTAGGCAAATTACACAAAGAAGTTGTGCAAACCCACATTTGGTAGGACTGGGAATAAAGCCCACATCTCAAGTGCAACAGTCATCCCACCCTACTGGTCAAAATACCAGTCAGACAGGTTTTTTGTACCCAGCACTTTGGTGCTACAGGATCATCCCCCTGTCAATCCCAATAACAAAACCTAGGCATTTATGGGCAATGCTTCATTGGTCTCTACTACAGGCGGGGGTTAGGGAGGGCAGACAAAAGATCATTCGGTTCTATGATTTGGTTTTGTTTTCCCCTCTTCACAAAATAGTAGCACAGGTGAATTTTTATTTTACTTTGTGTTTACTTACTACAGAAAAGCAACATTAAATTAAGAGCTGCGCTGGATGGCAAATAGTTCAGAATAGAAATCATACAGATAATCCTGATTGTTACAGGGTAGCAATGGCTGTAACTGTACAATATGAGGAATTTCACTTTCCATTATTACTTTTTATGTTGGAAAAAACACACCAACTCACACAACAAGCAGTGTTAGAATGTTTCAGAGTTTAAACGTATTTTTGTCTCACAAAGCACAATATACAGGTGTTTCATGTTGAAATCACTTGTCACATGTGTCAACACCACCACAGTGAATCTCCGCTGCATTGTGACCTCTCCTTTATGACCCTGCCCATTTTTTGCAGTCCAGCTTCATGGATCTGTGAGTTTCCCCAGCTGACGCATGCGCAGTGCCTCTGCTTTGACAAGGGGCAGTGCTGGCTCTCCCTGTGAGGTGGGACGGGCCCGGCCCCCTGGGGAGGACACGCACGGTTTCTCCGGCTCAGCCTGGCGTTTAGAGCCCTGTGGCACCCTGCCCCAGTCCCTGATCCAGTCCTGTGTGTCTCTGTGCCCAGTCCTAGTCCCTACAGTGGAAGGGTCATGCTGCACTATGTCCCACGAGGCCGCTGAGACCCAGTGCAGCACCGCCACAGGACACGCCATGTACAGTGTATGTATGTACGTACAATTTAAAGAATTAAAAAAAGTGTTGTGGAAGCTTTATACGTGCTGACTTTCTCAATGGCTTAATAAAATTCAAACTGCCTTCAGGGGCTCTGGACTGGGGACAGCAGGGAGGGCCTGGGGGGCTGTGGGATGGGCACGGCCACTGTGGAATCACAGAATCAGTAAGGTTGGAAAAGACCATAGAGATCATCAAGTCCAACCTATCACCTATTACCTAATCTAATCTAGTCAAACCTGTTACCTAACCTGTTGCCATCCTACTACCAACACACCATCCTACCTATAACACACTACCCTAATATTGAGGTCATGCCACAAAGTATATCATCCAACCTTTTCTTAAAGGCCTCTAGGGATGGTGACTCCACCACCTCCTTGGGCAGCCCATTCCACTGAGAGATCACCCTCTCTGGGAAAAAGTTCCTTCTAATGTCCAGTCTAAATCTCCCCTGATGCAGTTTAAGACTGTGTCCTCTTGTTCTATGACTTGTAGCCAGAGAGAAGAGACTGACACCCAGCTGGCTACAACTTCCTTTCAAGTAGTTGTAGAGAGCGATAATGTCTCCCCTCAGCCTCCTCTTCTCCAGACTGAACAATCCCAGCTCTCAGGCACAGCAGGTCCCTCAGCGTCACTTGCCCGCCTGTGTGTGCGAGTTGCAAGCGGGCAGTGCTTGTGTGCGTGTGTCTGTGTTACTGTTTCCATGGCTCAGGCAGGGAAGGCATTGCAGCCTGTGCCTGGGGACTGCGGCCGGCACACCTGGTGATGACGTAGCTGTAGGGAAACTGCCCCATGAAAGTGAAGCAGGCACTGTGTGTTGGGACGGGGCAGCGGTGGAATGTTCCCACACCGCTGCCACTGCACCAGGAGGAGGCTTCTGTTCCCCCGCCCTCTGGGACTGCAGGGGTGGCGCTGCCTCTCCTGGCACCGGTGGATGTTAAAGAGAAAGAAACTCTGATACCGACGCCCCTGCCCCTCCATAAGCGCACGGGGTGTCGCAATGTTGCAAAGTTAAGGTTTTTCCAGGCTCCAAGAATGCCAACCAGAGCTCAGGGACACCCTTTCCCCGCCGCGGAGGCAGGGCATGCGCACGCGGGCCAGTGCGAGCACTGGGGCCGGGCCGAGGGTGGGAGCAGCGGCGTGAGGTTTGGGCTGCGAGCACACGGTCACAGCAGCCACTCAGAAATGGCTCCCTTTGCTCCCCTGTGCCGAGAGAGACCATGGGAAGTAGCGGAAAATTGTCCACAGTGCTTCAGAGTGCCGGGGGGTGGAGCAATGGGCGTGGCCTGCATGTATATTAATCACCTGCACTTCTTTGCGAGTTTGGCTTTTTGCGAGGGCCGTGGCCTGACCTGTTCCTTACGAATGACGGGGTATAACTGCATTTTAAATAGGAACAGTGAGCACTTTTGAACATTGGGAGAGATCTATACCATTTTGGGATTCCTCCAAAGAAAGTACAGAGAAGAGCAGAGGGCACATTGACAGCAGTTCCACAGAGGATCAGATGTTTATCCCCTCAGCTAAGGTTAAGTGCAATGGGGTTACAAAAACTGCATGTTGGATTGCCTGAACTATCAATTTTCATAGCAAGAAATATTATCCTAGTAGGTCTAGTGAGGTCAGGAAATGTTGAGGATCCTCATTAGTAAAGTTATTAAATGTGTCCAGTATCACACAAAATTTTCCTTTCTGTCAACTCCCAAACACTCAGGAAAAAAATAAGAAATAATAATAACTTTTAAAAACATATATACATATATACATATATATACACACAGAGCATAGTAAAAACCATGCATATAACAGAAACTGTATCCAGTGTGACATATGTGATAGCATGATGTAAGCCTGATTCATGAAACAAGCAGCTACAGTTACTCAAGCTTTCCTGGGGAAAGGCAGGGAGAGAAGCAACCCTTTCCCCCTTGATTTTCCATTAGTTGGAGCCTCAGGAGAGTTCATCTTCCAAACAAGTAATTTGAACAAAGTTCCTCTATATCAGTTTTGTCTGTAAAAGGCTTCACATTCACAACTTGAGGAGAGTGTAAGCCTTTCTGAACCACAGATATTCCCAATTTGCTCTTTCTTCACAAAAGATTACAAGAGCAGATGGAATACAATACATACTTTCTAAATCTAAACTGAGCCTGTGACTCAAGAGGCTGGTGTGGCATGAACAGAGAACAATCTTCTTCCTGAAATAGCCCATTTGCTATCTGTACATCAACTTACAGTTGCACACAGCAACTCATGTTATGAAAGACCACCCATTCCAGAATCTCTCTAAATATAACACTATGGTAGACGACATACTCTGTTTGAAGAATAATGCTGTAAATACAGCCCAAATTGGATGCAACATTTCAATATCATCAGACAGTCACCAGAGGCTAGCTTCGGGAGGCCAAATACACTGACCCAAGTCACTTAGCTTTAAAAGAGTATTAAGCCAATTGTGACTAATGTTAAAGATAACATTGTAAAAACAAGAAGGTAAATTAAGTAGGATAACAACAGAAGGGAAAAAAAACCCACCCCACATTTCATTACTAACAACTTTCCTAGATGAATGACACTGTCACAACAAATATGTACAACAGCTCTATCTTCAGTTCCCCTCTGAGCACAATTAATTCACAGAACACTGCTAGGTTTCCAGTTACAGAGTCCAGTCCATGCACAAGGGAAGGGAGGATGGAAGGAATCTCAACTATTAGAATACAAACTGCAAAATAATTAGTTGCTCATGAGAGGGAGAAATCACTCTGCAGAGGCATTGAAGGGAATGACTCTGGAATTCAAACAACTCTACTGAAGCACTTGGATAGCAAAGTGGAAAAAATCCAACATATACACTGGTCTAATACAATCCACAGTGGTACAGAACAGTTTATCATAATCCTTCTTTTTCTTAGGAAATATAAATAGTAAGTAACTGAATTTTCTTCTCTTGACCCTCCTTCTGTCCACAGCAATGTGCAACATAGAATTCAGGGAACAACTTTGGATCTAGACTATGGAGAGATATATTACACCCGGCCAAGTACATACAGACAGCGAAAAGCTCAAGGAAAAGAACAAAATGCACACATAGACAAAGAAAAATCCACTAGGCAGTCTACTTCATTTCTACGAGACAATGGAAGAATTTATATGCTCATTCAGTCCCAAACAGCATTTAAGGGATAAATGTAAATATAATATTAATGAAATACTGTAGTAGGACTAAGACTGTCATAGTGGGAACTAGTGATCATGCATGACAAGCATCTGCCTATGCTGAAGAAGGTGGCCGTAAAAAAATGGCATATTTGTCCTGCATGGATTTTAACCACACCTTGGGTGCTACGAGGCTAAGATGTACACATTTTGTTAAAGGGAGATGCATCCACAGAAAGAAATTTAAAAAAATTAAGAAGTAAAATGTGAAAACCTTCAGATTTTGACTATTCCACCTACAATACAACTACCTGGCAGTATGAAGTGACTCTCTTCAAAGGCAGCAAACAATTTAAGCACATCTACTGACTTCCTATTTATTTGCAACTGTTTGATAAAACTTGAGAAACAAAAAAACCTAAAACCACTACCACATACATGCTGAAATCTAGCAGAGGCTTTTGTAATAGATAATACAGAAAAAACAAAAAGATACTAAATCTAACTTTGTTCACGAGCTCCATAGCTATGAATGCTAAACTTGACTTTAACACATGGATAAATACAAAGAAACAATACAGACTAATTATCTTCTAAAAATAAAAATGCCAATGTGACCAGAGCATACACATCAAGACACGGGAGGGACACACAGCTAATGCTTCATAACTAAACAGAGCATTAAGGCTTTTGGTATTACTATGTGAGTCATCATCCAATCTGCTTAAAGACATACAAAAATAATGAAAGAGGGGAAAAAAGTCCAACCTTATCAAGCAAAACTTTAGATTTGTCAGCAAGTTTGTTTACATAGGGTCCTACTGAAGCTCTTTGAGACAATGGGAAGGCCTCTTCATGTACTGAGAATTCTCAGCTGGCATTTCTCAGCTGTAAATTCTGCAGAACACTTTGAAATGTCAAAATAGACATACCAAACTAAATATTTGGTTTGGGTTTACATCTCTCCAAAATAAAGTGTAAACAATTATCACAGTCTTAAATGGGCCACTCAGTAGCAGCCAGATGTTAGCCCTTGTCTTGCAGCATCGCTCTTCTTCTGATCCATTTGGAGGAGAAATAGCTACATATACTCCTGTAGAGTTCAGCTCTAAATGGTTTGTGTCAGTCAGCTATAGTGATCAAAGCACTTTCTAATCCATGTAAAGAGTTTATGCTGTATTATCTGGCATAGTGTCAGACATTAGAATTTTAATAGAAATACGGTAACTGTTGTGCTATTCAAATCTTGAATTTCACCAAATGGAACAAACTCAGCTTCATTTCAGCACAGTTTTTACATCTGCATCACCCAAATTTGAAGCACCACAAATTGGACAGATAAATCCAACTTCTCATTGTTACTAATATAATCATTAGGCTTCCCTTTTTAAACTCCACTATCAAACCTACCTACTGAAGCCCCTGACTATTTTCTTACAATTGCCTAATGTATACTATACATTGTATTCAATTTAAAAAGAATCAATATCTACATAGCATCACACTTAACCAGTGTAACTTTCTGGAAGTTAGTCTGATGCAACTGTATAAACAAACTTCTCAGTTACTCAAGCGCTCCAGAAATAACATTTACAAATATTTGAAAGGAATACAGAATTAGGTCTTTGCTATCAATGTAAATCTGCAAAGCCATACCCCTGCTTCCCAGTAGTAAGTGGATGTATAGGCTTTACTTAGCCTAGTACATAAAATGTACAGCTCAAGAATTAGCAAAGTTTTAAAGTGATTAGTGCAGCTAACAGCTATATCAAAATAGAATTAAACTATATTCAAAGCTCATGGTGTTTAGTTTTACCTGAAAATTAACATCTTCTTTCTTAAATATTAGTGCTCGAACTTCATCAGGATCGCCATTAAATATAGCTTGAACCAATGGTGGCTGAAATTAAGAAAAAACACATCTTAGAAAAAAATCCCATTTTAGGTTTTAGTGATACACATACAGTTTTTTGACACATAATAGAAACACATGATAATGACAAAAAAACCCATCCCAGGCACTCAAATAAAAAAAAAACAGCAATAGTATTTAGAATCAAAGAAGTTCCAAGTTTTAAAAACTTTAAACATACAGACATGCTCTAAGTCAATGAAATATATATAAAACAACAAAAAAAATCCTGATGATAAGCTTATAGCAGCTGAAAAGAGAATGCCTCAATAAAATTAGGGCTGTCGTCATTATGCGCTGCAAATTCTATACAGTATAAGCACACAAGTCCCTTTTACATTAGCAAGTGACTAATATTCTAAGTCTATCACTTGTTTAGACAGTGGGAAAGCAAAGTGCATCTGATAAGCATGGTAACAAATTCACACTCACACACATCTATTACTAAATATAGCAGGATTTCTTAGTAAGCAAGTAAAGCTACTGAGGTATGCTAGCAAGATTTAAGTCAGTCACTTGACAAAATAAAATAATTTAAAGCAATAAAAGTACAGTTCCCAGTGTTGATCATTTCCATAAAATGGTAACTTGAATTTAACAGTTGTATCAAGATTGTGACTTATGTTAGTTTTTACTTTAGTTGAGTTGGTACAACCACATACTCTATAAGTTCTCAAAATAAACACAGCATATTATTATAATACAATGATCACATCTATTTCTACAGTGGTATCGCATAAATGTACCACTGAAGAGTGAGGAGTGGAGCAGGGAAACCCATTTACTTCAAATACATTTTCCCAAGCCTTCTAAAAACCCTCTGCCTATCATACAAGAGTTGAGACCAGTTATTGCTGCACCACAGGTAAGACTGCATGAAAAGGAACGGACCCTGGAAAACACAAATTCTATCACTGAACTTCAGCTTTTTCCTTCCTTAATATAGGCAGATTTTACCACTTTGTCTTGTTTCAACACTGTACATATTCATCTTAATTTTAGGAAAACAACTTGGTATTGGCAAGAGCATTACAAGCAGGAAATATGCCAACAAACAACATGCCTTACCAGCACATTTCCAGAGGACGATGGACGTAAAGACAAATTTTCCTGAGGTAAATTGGAAATAAATGTGGGAGAATCATCTTCCTCCTCCTCCAAAACAACAATACAGACTCGACTCATTCGATCCGTTTGAGGAAGCAAAAGCAAATAAAAAAATGCCAGCAATGGTATTGTTGGAACCAGAGCACAGGTATTGCAATAGAGACCATAGAGGGAACACTTTCACCTGTTTCACGTGCTCTCACAAACTTGCTGGTGTATTAACATTTAAAAAGGGAAATTCAAATTCCCCCTCACACTTCATTTTTCAGATTTAAGCACCCTGAGATGTTCAAGACACTGCTGAAAAAAAGTTGCTCTTTTAAAATAAAAATTCCCTAGGCATCGAAACCACAATAACGAAACTGTGGAACAGCTGATAAAAATAACCCAAGATCCAATTCCATTCGAACAGCACTCACTGTCACACACAGCTGTCCTTTCACGAGCAAATTTGCCTTTGCTAATGTCACAACTTCCACAGGGTCCTTCTACCCTCACAGAGAAATCATTGTTGCAGAAGACACGACTCGGTCCTACCGGGGAGAGAACAAGGAACAATTGCCCCGAGAGAGGCAGTGCAGTTATTCCCACTCCCGCAAGGTCAGTTTTCCATGAACTGTCGCAGGCTTTCTGGTGACTGAAAATAAACGCGCCTCCTGATCATCCTGCCGTTCTACAGCTTCTTCCCTCAATGGCGAAAACAGCCCAGCCAGAAAAACGCATGTCGGTCTCCGCAGTTATTCAGGACCTGCTTAGAGGAAAATGATTCTTTGCCATGCAAGAAAAAGAGCTGCAATGTGCAGCACGGCTGCAGCACATTTACATGCGATGAGTCAGACCACAGGGACAATGAACTCCTTGAACAGTACTGCCGGATGAATCCAGCCTCCCCAAATGACAGCAACGCAGCCGGTGTTACTCCGTCAGGGACACGAGCAATGCGGAGAGTTCCTTTTTCCTTCACCGGGCAGTAGCTGTGGCTGCTCCATCAGGGAATCCGTAAGGCAGAAATACTGTTGAGGCGGAATTCTTCAGCAAAACAAGCTAGCTACCGCACACAAAAGCTCAAATTACTGCCTTAGACGACTTCTGCAAAAGCAGTTCATCACTCAAGTGTTTCTTTTGATCACCATGTGAATGCAGTTCCCATGATAGTCTTCATTCAGATGGAGGGGGAGGGAAAAAATCAGACTTCCGTGTATCTTCTCTGAGCCAACTTCTTTATTTGAACATCTGTCACTGCGCCAACCTGATTCTCTTCTTCAGTTAGAGCTTCTGCTTATCATGTTTTTTCCTTGACAAGTTGAATTATACAATCAGCAGATAGCCTTGTAAAGCTCAAAAAATAGCCTGGCGGTCCAAATCTGTAGGAGCAGAGCACAAGCCACTGCCACGGCAGCGTTGCCTCTGAGCAGCAGCCCGGAGAGCAGCGACTGCAGCCTGGCAGGGTGAATGCCTAGTAACGCTCACATGTCACACTTACCGGGGAACCCAGCCACTGCTCCCAGCGCAACTTCCTCTGGCATAAAAAAAAGCGCCTTTTTCTTTTTTTTTTTTTGGGGGGGGGGAAGGGGGGCACTCCTTCCAGTTATGGCCGTGCCAGCCCAGTGACTAATGCAGCTGAAAACGTAAAAATCCTATAACTGAGGAAAGAGCGACTGTTTAATATTTTCCACTAAAGCCGCAAAGAAACGTGGTGTACTGTCTCTGGTGACTAACTACAGTTTGGGCAGTAAACAATTCCAACTTTAACTGCTTTCATATGGCACTGGTCAGAGGAGCAAAACAGTCCTCATATAACTCACTGAAGACAGAAACCTCCCCACATAAATCCTCTGAAAATTGAAGTAAAATCTTAAAGAAGTTGAGTATTAGAAAGCCAAATATTAATGACCAAACCCATGTTTTTTTGCAACTACTACAAACACACACTTGAAAAAAATTACATCAAGTATATTTGGATATTATTAAAATATACCATAATAATGAAGTATAATATAAAGCCCCACAACTTGCTGAATAAATACTTCAGCTTGAATCTGCCTAGATGGTGCTGGCTTGTGGGTGTATTATGTAAATGGCTTCTGTCAAAGTTGCTGGATGAGCTTCACTGTTACAGGAACAGAGGGAGGGGTTTTGCTCCTGCTTGTGCAGCATGAAGGCAATTCTGATGTCCTTCAGTGGCTGCTAGATTGGAATTTGTCAATGGGAAGCAACTTCATAGCTCTTCAATAACGTGTTTATACTCAGGTTTCACATACGAATCCAGGCAGAGAGAAAGACAGTTTTAAATGGTATGTTAAACGGTTTGGATATAAATAGACATATTGAATTCCCACTTTTGGGGGTCACAGGCAGGAAAAGCTCACATCAGCTCTTTTGCAACAACATCTACAATAGCTTGACTGCAACAAAATAATAATAATAATAATAATGCAAACACTGCCCTGCAACCCTTGATACTTTGCAGGTGAAGGTTTTTCTAAATCCAAAAGAGCACCTTGGTCAATGACTTCCTGAGCGCAAGACTCCTGGCCTGGCAGAATATAACACCAGTTTCTGATTCACCATGAAATTCCAGATTAAAATTTCCCAAGACTAACAAACAACTTTATAAATATACTCTGTTCATTATGCAGAGACCAGTTGTTTTGAAATTTCATACTTCTGGTCTCAATTACAAAAAAGCAATGATTTGTACATTACTCTGTTTTGTTCTAGCATTTCAACCATTTATTAACAAGCAACAACACAGATTCACATGAATACATATGACAACTCATGTCCTTCTTGGCTACACCAGAGCCAAGTGTAATAAAAACACGGACATCCTCAAGGCTCAGCTACTGCAACACCCTACTGTCTGCTACAGAACACAGCAACCTCAACATAAAAAATAGCTTGCTTTCTTTTTGTAAAAAATGCCCTGTGGAACAGACATCGCAGTTTATTTGCAGGACTAAACGTTTTCTTTTTTAAAAAATCAGACTTTAGTCTACAACTGGAATACCGACAAAAAGCATACTTGGGTTTCATACGATACACACACACTTGCTGGAAAATGGGTTTCCAGCTAAGCCCATATGTTAAGCGTAAATGAACACTTTTCAAGAGTCAGTAACATTCATACAGTAAGGAAAGGCCAAGGGTTCCATATGTTTTCTTTGGAATTACCAACTGGACACATTGATTGGTAGATATAATTTCTAATTTAATTCTAATTATCTGAACATGGTCCATTTTTGACCTTTGCAATTAAAGCTCCAAAGTCAGCTAGAAATGTAATAGTTAACTTAAAAAAAGACAGGTCTTCACAGTCCATTAGTTGTGAAAAAACATAACCTTTTAATCTACTCTGATAATTATTCTAGAGATCTTACATATAATTAATATAAACTATTTCCAAAAGCAAGTTAACATATTGTATCTTGCCTAACCTGATACATTTCTGAATGGTGACATTACTACCATTGAAGAGTTAAATGACAGTATGTCGCAGTTTGCATTAGAAAGAGAGCCAACACAACTGAGTCAATATAATATTGATCTCAATAGCAATTTAAACCATGTAAATAACAGACAAAACCCAATCCTATTCATGGTAGGACTGTGTGTGCACAATTACTTCCATAACCAAAGGAAAACCCAGTTTTAGAAACATTTAATTTTTGCTCACAAGGAACTTATATTTTCCCCTCTCATCCCCTTCAACCATAAGTTGTGCTTTCACCTCAATGCAAATATCATCTCAAATAATCTCTTCTTTCAACTTCAAGAAAACCATCCAACGTATCCTCTGTGCAACGTATCCGTGTGCAAAATAGTTTCTAATACTACCTAACAGGTATTATGAAAAACAAAAGCTCTTCACAATGCTGAAAAAAATCAAACTTAGGTTTCAATCTTTGAGCAGATTATATAGACTAACAACTTTCAGTGTGGGAGAAGAATAGGAACAGAAAATGAAAGCAGAGTAAGTTCAAGGGAACTAATTTAAGCCTCCACTCTTCAAACTAATTTAAGAATCATAACAGATCTTTAATTCTCCAAATGTCATATGTTTCCAATATGAGAACTTATTAAATTAGTAGTAGGAAAGAAGTCTCAAAAATGGCCTAACTTAAAAGAAGAATGCCATGTTCACTGGGGCTTGACTGGTGATCTGATAGCCTCCACAATACCTGTTCCCAAAGTAAGATCTCCACACTTAACTCTCAAACTTTAAGGAGTGTAATGAGGATATGCATTTTTGAAAAAAATAAAAAGTTTTTGTGCTGACATGGTAGCTCTATGTAAATTAAAAAATAAAGGTGTTGTAATTTTCAAACAGCACTTGCCTTTAAGTAAACCAAATTCTAACAGTCTTTCATGGGTGCGTATGTAGAGACTATACTACAACAACGCAACCTGCAGGTTAAAACACAGATGTCAGCCATGTCTACGTCAGACAGAAAAATCATGAACTCTGAGTCAGCTAAAAATAGTAACCTTTTCTATAGATCTGCCCTCTTCTCTAGGAATGGATGAGCAGAAACTCTTTCAGCACTGCTGATGACACCAGAAACCTCACTGAAGCACATTCAATGTCAACAGATCTACCCAAATAGATTTCTCTCTTGCCAATCAGCATTTGCCAAGTTTTTTTTTCCTGGGCTGAGATTAACCCAACTGCTTTCACTTAATATTTTGCATAATTAAGGATCCAGGAAAAGAAGGAAATTGTTCTGTCAGGTTCCAGTAAAAATGAAAAAAATCAGAACCAACTGAATCTTAAGCATTAGCTCTGCAGGGCAAATACCTTATCTGTGGGTTCCCCCAGAAGAAAAAGACTGCTTGTAATAGCTACAGCTCTAAGTAAATAGCTGTGTCCCAGTATTAGCAGATTTTTATCATATATAGACAGAGAGAAGGGTTCAGCATCACCATGAATATGAGTTAAAATACTTCTAGAAAACTTCTCGTGAGTCACTCATTTGAACTCTGCTGTTTCCTCTCCACTCCTGAGGGGATGAGGTGGAGTCAGGAAATAGCCTAAAGCAAGAAATTACTGCCTTTCTTCCCAATTTTGCTCTGTTTATTCCCGAGCATATCCACAGGTGGGATGCAGGAAAAGGACAACAGTTTTAACCCCTGGACTGGATATTTCTGCTTCTAAGGACAAGCAAAATCACGCTGCTTGCACCTACAGATACCATAGGCAAGTTCCTATTTCTTTTTCTCATGCAAATCTTTGTTTATCTAGAGAACTATTTTATTTAGTCATTTAAGAAATCCACTTTAGTACAGTGGTGAGTGTCCCAGCCTGGCATGCGGGAGATGGGTGGTTCAATTCCCACCAAGGAGGCAGTTGTGCCGTTTAAAAGTTGGACTTGATCCTTGTGGGTCCCTTCCAACTCAGAATATTCTGTTATTCTGTGAAATCATACTGAAATATTCAATCATGCTTTCTGATATGATCTTTAAATTAAGACTTTGCACTAATAATATTCAGTATCTGAATAGCCATCTCAACAAAAATGGAAACACAAATATAACAAAGAAGAAAAAATAATCTAGCTTTCATTCTAAGTTTTCTCAATTGGAGCATCATAAGAAAAATTAATAATGCAAAATGTCCATGATTCAGACATAAACTTAATATGTAAACAATTTGTATACTTATGTGAGCTGTAATCTTTTAAGAATACTTCAGAAATATTATCTGATCAAAGAGTAATAAACTATCCTAAAACTGTTAAAAGCCCATAAGCAATCTTCTGTTTAAGGCTTTTTGCATATTTTATGTATCTGAACAATGCACCTGCAGAGAAACTCTTGACTAAAAAAACCTTATACTCACCATAGTACAAAATAAGCTAGTACAGTCAGGTCTCCTATACCATGCTACGACAGTCTTTTCATCGCCCGTGAAGCCCTCTGTCCATGTAGAATGGCAGCTCATTAATATGCACCCTCACACGGCCCCCGGCGCTGTTTTGGCACTGCGTTGCTATGTATCGGTTGCAGCAGTGGCCGTGCCGGGACGGGGGAAGCGGTGGAGCCGCTGCCACCACCATGCCGGGTGCAGGGGGGAAGCAGTGGACCTGCTGCCATGCCAGGGGTGGGGGGAAGTGGCGGAGCTGCTGGGAGCGGGGAGGGAGGGGGGAAGTGCCAGAGCCACCGCCATGCTGGGGGGGGAATCAGCAGAGGTGCCATGGTGGCTGTGCGGGTTGATTTGCATATTCATGACTGCATAAATAAATATTCATGCGTGCCAGGTCGCGCATGCACAGAAGGGGCCTCCTTCATCGCTGAAAAATCATGCCGTGAAGATGTGAAGCCACCATCTATGGGGTGCAAAGTGGAAGAGGGCTGACTGTACCTTAAAAAAAATTATCTCTGATACCCAAAATACAGAGTCTAGCAATCAGAAAAAAAAAATTCAAAATTGCACAACCCCAAAACCAGAAAAGCAAATACAAGTCCTATTTCTCTTTAAAGAAAGTGAAAATATGAGGGTACTGAATCTTCCCTCACTATTTTCTAGCTAGGCTGTCCCCCACCACACTTCTCTTTAGGGCCAGATTTAAATTCACCGGCAGTTAGGGGGATTTCTGTGCACTTTTAGTGTACAACCCTGCAATCAAAATCAACAAACCACTCTTACATTAACAAACAGTACATAAAATAAGTCCTCCAGTCTGTCTGACTTCAGTCTCAAGGTACTTTGTAGAAAAAGGGCATGTGCTCTGGCTGGGGGCTCCTATTTATCAGATGTGTCAGCTGTACCCAACAGCAGCCACTTCCCTGTCTTCTGGCCAAACAGAAGGCACCTATTACACTCAGCAGCTTTTCTAAATAACAACCATACAGGCCTTACAGTGACATTGTCAGTCTTGCAAAACTGACTACAAATCAAAACAATTCCTGTTTCAGGGAAGACAGGCCACAAAAACATGTGCCTATCCAACTACACTGTTACAAATAGTTAAGGTTAAGTTGGCATCCATGAAGACAGACAAACAGATGCTGACAAACTAGGTAGCCTGGTGTGGATTTTGGACAGGATACAAGTTGATTTTATTTCTGTTGGAAAATGGAGAAGGTATTTTAAAATATCAGTTCAGCCAAAGAGAGAAGCAGGCAAAACATTTCAGCATTTGTTAAACCCACAAGAACACTCAATTATTAGCTATACACTTAAGGCTTTTTGCAAGTATGACAGCTTTTAAAAAATGTGTTTATAATACAAAAAGCAAGGCCCACAGATTGCTTACAAGTATTTCCACCTGTTGGCAAAGCACAGGCTTCAAGTCACTGATAGGAGCACTACTTCTGGTCTCCTTAGCACCTTCCAGCTCAGACTCCGTCACCAGCCAGTTTTGTTTTCTGGCACTGAAAATGGCATCCATTACAATAATAACCATAGAATCCTTCCAAGAATAATTACTGAGGGCAGCAATTTCAGCTGTGCACACCAGCTCTAAAAGCAGAGTTGACAGAAACAAAACAAAAATCAAAGGCTCAGCCTCAACAGGCCCTGTTTGTTCTTCCACATGTCAAGTGCCCTCTCCCAGCACACCCAGCCAGTTGCTGGGAGGTGAGACTGGACAGGAACGCAAAAACAGCAGAGCAAAAATAACAAACCAGACACATTGGAAGACAGTAACCCACTGTCACAGCTGGCATTGACAGCCTGATGCTTCAGGAAGCTATGCTATTACATTTTCCCAAGAAGAAACAAGTGGCTTGGCTGGAGCAAATTAATACAGAATTTCTAATCATAGTTTTATATAATCTATCACACCACTGTTAAAGTGTTTATACCAATAGTGTATACATTCTTATAAATTAACTAGAACATGATCCCACTAAATTGTATTCGGGCAGCTGGCAAAACAACTAAGAAAATTCCCTTCAGGCATGTGGGCGCAAACATACACCGAGAAGAATTAGTACATCTCCTTTGATGTACTTTTCTACTGATCTATAGTCATGCTCTGAAGATGAACAGAGGAATTGCTGATTTTACATATTTCCTCTTTGAAAATTTCTTCCTGCAATACTGCTTCTGCAGCGAAAAAAGGACTCCAACTGATCATTTATTACAAAAAAACTAGCCCACATCATGAAAGGTCAACATACCATTGTCTTATTTCTCACTATACAATAGGCTTTCTTTTCCCTCTTCAGTAGGAATTGTGAATGGTGCATGATCTGGGCTTCAAGGACAGACACTATAATGCACAAGATCACCACAGGCCTCTCAGAAACTGCATCCTGGAATGCCAGAAACTCCTTGGGGTTTTCTAATACGCAGCATAGCAGGTTTAACTTTTTCTTCTTGCTTTGAATCACTGAAACCAATTCCCTATGTCTGTATCCCAAGGAAAAGAAGCAATTATCACCTGCCAGGTGCTTGCTCAAAAAAAACTCGAGTGCGATTTTTCAGTTACATGAGAAAAGAACAAGTCTCAACTTCCCTGGAGTCAGATGCTTTCTGGTTTGACTTTTAACAAACCGCTGTTTATCCAGCAGATGATGAAGAACACATTACATTTGGTGTGTTTGGCTCATTTAGCTGTGTGGGCTATAAACCAACAAACTTTATCCTCACTTCATTTCTGTGGCTGAAGGCTGGATATCCCTTAAAACAAAGGCAGCACAACGCAACACACCCAGATTCAGCACTGGACAGTGCTGGTATTGAGATTAAAAATGAGGAAATTCTAGCTGGAGTAAAAAAATCAGGAAGAAGGTTTATAATTTCCTCATTAAAACTCTGAGTTTCTTAATAAGCAAATGTTAGTCAGGTAGGTTTCTAGAAATGAGAATTGCTCTGCTGCCTATGGTGAGTGACCACTCTGATTCAATTCCAGTCTCCACTGTAATGAATGACATACAAAAGCTGTCATTGCAGCATGTTTGATGAGCTTGGGCTGAGAGAAAAATCAGTTAGTCCTTCCCAGGTCACATCAAGGTTATTTCTCCAATAAGCATCATTTCAGTTCCACTGCAGTATGCATCCCTTTTGAGTTATGATCCAAGTTATGCAGAAAGAGCAAGGAAACATGAATTTGACTATGAGCATATGAAACTACGGAGATGTGGGTTCATAAAAGACATCTTCATTTTACGAGATAAGAACAGTAGCAGCCAGTCATATAAAAAAGTAACACAAATCCTGGTCTTCTGTAAGACATTTTACACACTTGAAAAGTGATCCTCATGACTGAATTTTTATCCTGTGCTACTTAACGTAATTTAAGCAGAAAAGTCAAGTCGGTTATGCCAGTCAGTAGAGGACTTCCACTGTTTTATGTCACCAAACATATCAATCCTCGTGGGTAAGTTGCCATGGTTACAAAATGTTTGCTTTTATACGTTTGTCTGAAACTGCTACGGAATTCCCACATGACCAAAACCAGCAGTGGTTTGGAGTGCTCCACCAACATTTAGGAACTTGAGTCAGAAACATACACAGTTTCCGTTCAGACTATTATCTGGGAAACACTAAAAAAATGATTCATACCATTTTGAGCCATGGAAGGGAGGAAACGAACATTACATTCAACTATTTAAAACCTTCAGTGATGACTCACATCATTTTAGGACATTTCCAGAATCAGCTGCTTTTTTCAAGTAACAAATTGCTGTTGCTTACTCAAAACAATCAACAAGAAAGACCCACTTCCAAGAGAATCATTCAACTATCAAAGAATGAATAAAAAGGGAAGGACTGGGGTTAGGTTTTTTTGTCCCCTGTCCCCTCCTTGCCCAAACAAAGCACAAAACTCAAAAAGCTCAGTGGACCGTGTCTCTATTAGCCAAGGTCAGAAACCACCAATTCCCAAAAGGTAATTATGCCTATTTAAGTTGATTTTTACTCTACTTTCAAAAATCATCTTGGAGAATCCACTACAGCAAGCAGTCTTGTTTCAGCTGTATTAGCAGGGTTTTATCTTAGCCCATGTTTTGCTTGGACTCACAGCTGTGTTATTTCAACAGCAAATCCTAACAAAATGTTAACCTAGTTACAGGGGCAAGAAGATAAAACCAATTAAGAGTGAGGAATAATGAACCGACTGCAAAAAGCTGAGAAGAGAGTAGGGCAGTGGGTCCAAAGAAGTGTTATACTGCATTTACGGGCCTCCATGTGGAGAAGCAACACAGGTTAGACTGAGAAAGGAAAGTAAACCTAAGGAGGAGCAACTATACAGTGAAGACTACATTTCCCCTACTAGAAGGGCACTGGAGAAGGAACACTTCCCAAATCTGGACTGCTTAGGGAAGGAAAGTTAATTTAGCTTTGAATGTTTGTTTGCTATTCGCATGTAAGCATAACAGTCTGATAAACAAAAGAACTAAAATGCATTATCAAGAGAAAATTCTATTTAGAATGACAGAGCAATAGCAGTATGTACTCTTTCAGAGAACCAGACAATTTCTACTATTCAAAACAAAGCTCTGACTTTGTCAACAAGAAAAGGATAACATAATCTAATCCTTAAAAACACCTATTTTGTATTTTTGTCATTAGTGAAATTATCATAGTAGAAAGTTTTGGAAGTCGGTAATATGGGGAGGGTGGAGGGGGAAGGAACTGGCTGAAACATTTCATAGCTACAAAATTCTCAACCAGAAGAAAAAAAGACAAAATAATTGTAGCCTTTAAAAGTTTCTGTTCAGATTTTCCTACTCATTAGTCATGTGATAGGACAATCTGCCTAGAACCCAGGCTCCCCCTCCCTGTCCCACCCAGGGATGAGTTTTGTTGCAGGGAAAGAGTCCTGAGAGGGAGGGGAGTTTGGTGGTGAAGGCTTTGGTTCCAGAATGGGGTTTGGGAGATGAGGGTCCTGAACAGATCGATTTTCCTTAAAAGATTTAAAAGTTTTCTTTTAAAGAATTTTATAGCAGTTTCTCTCCTGCAGAAGAGCTGTAAGAGTTGAAATGAAGTTATAAATACAGTGAATCCTCTCTGTATCGCGACTTCTCCTTCACGACCTCGCCCATTTGCAAAGCAATTTTTTTGCAGTCCGACTTCCAGGGTCTGTGAGGTTCCCCAGAGCACGCATGCGCTGTGCCTCTGCTTTGCCGAGGGGCGGTGCTGGCTCTCCCTGTGAGGGACAGTTTCTCCGGCTCAGCCTGGCGTTTAGAGCCCCGTGGCAGCCCTGGCGAGCCGGCAGCCGCGGCCCCACAGCAGCCCGCCCCGCAGCAGCCCCGGTGGCCTGAGATGCCATGCCGGAATGCTGTGGGCACGCACATCGAGGTCGGGGTGGGGGAGCCGCGGCGTGGGGTTTGTGCTGTGGAGCGCAGCCGCAGCAGCCCGGAAAAGCCAACAGAGATTAATGTTCCGCGTTGCCTTTAGCCTGTCCCTTTCCTCGCAATGGAGGAGGTATAACTGTATTTAACTACTATAATACTAAAATTGCATATAACACTCCTACTAGTGGAATACTTTTAATTCAGTTTTGTGTAGATATGAATAGGTTGTGACCACAGAAGCCACAGTTCAGCTGCCTTGCTCACATGTGGGATTTTTGTTTCCATACATACCAAGGATTCAAAATACTATAGGCAAGTGAGCAAAATGAATTCTAGTTGCTATGGATACCACATTTTTTTTCTCTCTTCAGTAAGTAAACATTTGGTGTCACTGTATACAAATGATTCTGATTCTCTTTAAAATAGTGTAGGTCAACAGCTGCCTCGTGTTGAAAACTAAATTTCCTGGAAGTTTTTAGAATCCCTCTTGTTCAAGAAAAGACTACTTTCTGGAAAGTGGAAACATGCTAGAAAACACATCTGAATGAAATCCACATATTCACACAGATACACACACTACTACGGGCGAGAGAGCCCATCTGAAACTTCTGCAGCTGCCAAAATGGATGTGGCTTTTCTCAAAACCAAGCAAGGAGAAACACAGCTGCAGAAAGGAATCTTATCCACTTCCTTCAAGCCTTCCAAGTAGTCCTCCCTTTGATGGCTACCAGGGAAGAAGCTCTCAGAAGGGCTCTTACGCATCACAACGGGATAGGACCATGTACACAACATTCATTTATTCACTTTTCCTATCAATTTTTTCAATTCTGCAGAAGATTAAAAAGCACCTTGCTTAAAAAGCTGAGCAGTCCATTACCAAATGAAATTTCATAAAATATAACAGAGTATTACTTTACAATGCTAATTAATTTTTACCAGCCTAGAAATTTGTTTTTTGTTTGTTTGTGGGTTGCTTCTTTTTTTTTAAATGACATCTGACAAAGTGGATGAGTCAGATTTTAACTGCTGCTACCAGACAGAATCTTGTCTCCTCCCTTCCCCACATGATCCTTGCACATTCACATCCCTTTCCTGAGCCAGCACAGGCAACTTGTGTGATCCAATTGCGTCTATTCATGTTTTTTTGCTGGTGAATTGTTTGAGCCAGATCACTATGGGCCGGCAGCTGACACAGAAGCAGTGGGAGCATTCAAACAGCTCCCTGCGACAGACGGTGATGCAATGGCTTTGCAAACCCACACCCATCAGTTGAGCTCCCTTCATCAACCATATATTGGAACTACTCTAGTCCTTGTATTTTCCTTAAAATATCTGAAAACAGCCTTCACCACACCTGAACTTTTCCAAACTTGGATGCTATAACAACCAAGCACATCACTCCTTAAATTCTTTCCTATTGTACAAACCCTTACTTACGCAAAGAATTCAAGTTTCTCCTCCCATGATTCAATATATAAATCACTCCTAGTAAGTTTACATAAAAAATGAAAATATTTTGCAACATAGGAATTCTCACAAGTTATGTTAATCAAACTGTCCCTACAGTACTAATAGCATACATATGTATCCAGAATTCACACATGAGCAATTTATGTATTAAATACAACCACAACGAGATAGTTAAAATTTCACACAATTATGTATACATGATTTCAAAGTTAAAACTTGTGAGTTTGGGGGCTTGTGTTTGTTTTGTTGGTTTTTTCTATTGGGACTATTTTGGGCTTCAGTTCTCCCCAAAATCCTCCTAACGCTGACTTCAATCAGCACTTTATTCAACTCAGATGACACCTAGAAGAGAATTTGCAAAGTAAATTTTGGCATTCCTAAGAGCCAAGAAAATGCTCTATTTAAGGGATACTTGTAATATAGAATCAGGTACATGGTACCAAAACACAATACTTACTACAGAAGCGTATTTAAAACATGGAGAATATTAACTTCTATATACCCTTGCCTCTAAAAATCTGTACGATTGAGTATTTTCAAATCTACAAATAATCAAATCCCATTTGGCAAACAAGCAGATACGAAAAGGGAAAGTATTTGGTGAAGTTTTTGCAGAAATGAGGCCTCAGGATATCTTGTATCCAATGTTTTCTATCACTTCTTGGCAAGGCAACTTTTATTTTACAAAAGCATTAAGAAAAAACAAAACCAGGCTTATACAAAATATAATTATGACTGCAAATATGAATATAATGAATTATCATTAATATTATTAAATGAATTATTAATTAATATGTTAGAAACACTAACACTGGTAACAAAACGTTCACTTGGGAGTTGGACTCAATGATCCTCATGGGTCCCTTCCAACTTGGAATATTCTGTGTTTCTGTGTTTTCTGAAGAAAACGTTGATCTCTCAAGTATCTTCTTGGATGTACACTGACACCTCATGGCCATTGAAAAAAATTTAGGTCTACTCTCTCTTAGTTCTGCTTTTTTTTTTTTTCTCTTTTTCAAAAACTGCAATTACTTCTTTTTTTTCTTTTGATGAATTGCTCCTTTAGAAATGTACAGGACATTATTTGGTCTATTGATGAGCAGTGGTGGTGGTCTTTGCCCCCCCCCCCCCCCCCCCCCCCGAAACAAGGAACACAGAAAGAGAAGGTACCTCTTCTCTCCAGCTTCAGCCCCTCCAAACTGCAGAGAAGCAACCACAGATGCTGTAACTCCTTACAGAACAGAGATCAGGAAGATAAATAGGACCACTGCCACATGAAAAATGAGACTGGAAATTTTCTTCCCCATCAACAGAAGTTAACTCTGGATATTTTTTTGGCACTACACAAAAGCCCTTTACTCTTTGAAGTCCATGAAAACCTTCATAGTTATACACATGATTACCTGAGAATATTACCAAAATTCACCACTTCCACTTCAATTTGTCACGGCCCCTCTGCCTCCATGCCACCTGCCTGGCAGCGCTCCTGGCTCCATGGTGATGGTGGCAGTTCCCCTTCCCCTTAAATGGTGAAAATGGAAGGCACACGGCAACTCCAGTGGGTGAGGCCAATTTACAAATTCATGAGCTGACTGAGTTCACGGCATTATCTGCGCATGCGCACAGACTCACAACTCGCTGAAAAATAATCTGCAATTAATTGAAACCGCAGACATGCAGACTGCAAATAGGTGGGGGTTTACACTATTGTTTTGCAACTTTCCAAGTGGCATTTCTATCACATCAAAAACTAATCCAGAAGGACCAAAAGATTTATTTTTCATCCCAGAGAAACATTCAAACAACTTTTTGTGCCACAAAACTCCTGGCTTTAAAAGAGCTGGAACAAGCAAACAGCCAGTCAGCATATTTTTATAACACATTCCCTCCTACCACTGCCAAAAAGCAGCAGCTGATAAACTCCATTCATCAGGGAAGAGAGCTTATTTTTCAGTCATTACTATCACCATCTGGTCAACAGCAAGGGAGATATCACACCTATCGCAAGGGAAATATCACACCTATTTGCATTTATAAAAGATTAAAATGAGGTCATCTTGAAATACACACTGGAGAAAGAATCCAAGGTAACACACATTTATTTTTAAGTCATTCTACTCCACATATCTGTATTAAAGAGCTGATAGCAGCATCTGTACAAATCTGCCACAGGCAAATCAACTTCTTAACTCAGTCAAACTTTAAACTCATGTTTTCTGCATTAGGTGCCAGAATCAGTTAAAAAGCAAATGGGAAAAAAAGAAAATAAATAAATAAAATTTAAAAATAACCAAAACAATCAAAAACCAAAACCAAACCAACCTCTGTCAACCTTGTATTACAGTCATACCTCAGTTATTTGCACTGTCATATTCATGGCTTCTCATATCCACAGAAATTTTTCTTGCAGTCATTACTCAGTTATTCACAGAGCCGAGCATAATTCCGCAGGACGCCACAGTCCCACACTGCCATGGCTGTCGGTCCTGGCCCCAGCTGGCCCTGCCAGGAGTCAGGAAATCTTTAACTGATCTTCCTCTTTAACTTAACACGTGGGGCCCGTTCTGGCTGATTGGGCTGCAGCACCCAGCCTGGACTTGCCATATGCGCATATGTGCATATACACATATTCATAGCCTCAGGCAAAGCACGCCTGCCAGTGCTAGTCGCTGCAGTTAAAGGGAGAAAACCCTGACTCCAATGCTCCTTGTTGCCATAAGGAGTCCGGGATGTTGCAGTGTTCCAAAGCTCTCATATTTCTGGCAATAACTTGCCATATTAATGTTCAAACTGTATTCGCAGATTAAAGGCTTTTCAGGACCCACAGGAGACCCGTAATCAGCAAATACAGAGGAATGACATCATGTTATAAGCATTCCCTGCCACATAACCCCTCCAACACTCATAAGGGAGCGAACTCAGGTTGGTCCCTAAGCGAGTGAGAAGGCGTTGCCCCGTGCCCCCCAGCACAACAGAGGTATTCTGTGCATACGCACATGGAAAAACACCACAAAGAATCAACAAAAGACCATGGCATCTTCCCTGCAAAAAACACCACAACAATGTGAGGGAGCAAAAGTTGATACAAGAAGAGGTGAGGAATTACAGTGAACCGCCGTTACTTGCGGGCTGTTGGGTCTGGTCCGCCTCATGCGAGTGGTGAAATCCGCAAAGATAGCAAACCCACTACGTAGTCAAGTACACCACGCCCACAGCCACGCCCCCTCCCCTAATAAGGTTTGGAGGACGGTCCTGAGAGCGGGGCTTGTTTCAGATGTCTGGCTGTGCTCCGCCGGGGCAGGGGGTGAGCAGTGAGCGGAGGAGTCCCAGCGCCCGATCGGACTGAGGTTGCGGTAGGGTCTGCGCATGCTCCGAGGTCACACAGCTCGCGTGAAAATCACCCGCAAATACTGAATCTCACAAATACCAGATCGCAAATATGCAGGGGCTCACTGTACTTAATTTTTAAATAAGAATATGCATCGCTTTTGTATTTACACAAGAGCAAAATAAGGTATATCAGCAACGATAGCTTTGAGTTTCCTAACTAAACCACTATTAACCATTATCTTTGCACCCACTTCAAACTCAAGAAACACATAAGGAGGAGAGGGGAAAACCAATACTTCTCCCCAGCACATCTGTTAGGATATTTTCCTTTAATAGTTTGATTTGAAATTCATCTGCTCTAGTTTGATTCCATGACAGGGGGCTGCAGCAGGGAAGGGGTGTCCACGGGCTCTAGTTGGCGCTCTTGGAGCCTCGGAAACCTCTGCAACACTGCAACACCCAGAGCCCCTTATGGCAGGGGGTGGCATAGGTGTCAAAGTTTCTTTACCTTTAACTGCGGCAGCTATGGTATGTACATCCGCCAGCCCCTAGTACAGGAGCAGCTGCGCTGGCTGTATGGACCCAGCAGAACACTGCTTCCCCCTGCTGCAGCAGGGGGAGGGCACGTCCCACTGCTGCCCCAGCCCAGCACACAGCCCTTGCCCCACCTCCGCCATGGCCAGCCCAGCCCCACTTTTGTGGGGCACTTTCCCTGGGATTGCATTCATCACCAGGTGCACCAGGTGCGCAGTCCTCGGGCACAGACCGCATCGTCTTCTCCACCTGTAGCCATGAAAACAGTAACA
>WEKX01013206.1:49446-59899 GCA_013390025.1 Pitta sordida | reverse complement strand
TGAATGTCCTGGGGATGCTCCTGTGGATGTCCTGGAGGTGCTCTGGGGATGCTCCAGAGGTTGCTCCTGTGGACTGTTCTGGGGATGCTATTGGGATGTTCTGGGGATATTCTGGGGATGTTCTATGGATGTCCTATGGATGTCCTGGGGATGCTCTGGGGATGTTCGGGGGTGGGGGGGGCTCCCGGGGATGTTCTGGGGATATTCTGGGGATGCTCCTGCCCGGGCTCCGCCCGTGTGCGAGCGGAGCCGCCGCCGCGTTCCGACCCCTTTTGTCTGCGCTGTCACACTCCCCTCCCTGCGGAACTTCTCCTCCGGCAGCCGCAGAGCCCGAAAAGCCTCGTGAATGACATGTAAAACCCTCCCTTTCTCTCTTCGCTGCGGGAAGCGGACCAGGACCGCATGCAAAGTACAGCTGCATCTCTCAAAACGCCTCTTGTCCTTCCCGATCCCTTCCCCATCCACACCCCAGGACTTGTGAAGGCAGCGAGGATTTCACTGCTGCCCCGTCCCTGCTCGTCTCCAGCATTTCCCACGGAGCCGGATGGGATCCAGAGGTATCCAGGGAAGCTCCTGCGTCAGACCGGTGCCCACAAAGCAGGGGAAAAAAACCCACCCCACCCCACAACAGAACAAATAAAACCAATTAATCTTGCGGTGTTGGAGGTTGTTCCCAAGAGCGTGGCGGGAAAGGGGAGTTAAAAACACCGGCTGTCATGATGTGAGCGAGTGGAAAAGGATTTTTTTAGGGATGAGACACTTTGATTTAACTCCCTCGATTGTCACTTATCGCTGAGCTGTCCGGGATATCCCCGTCCCTGTGGGTTTTAGTGCAGGGATCCAGTTCCCCCCCGGCCAAAGGAGGGTGTTGCTGCCCGTGCCGAGACAATGCCAAGAGCTTTGGCGATGATAAAGGAGCCGCGGGGCCAGCGAGGGTTAACGGCAGCAGATGTCGGGCCCAGTCAATGGCCGGGGAAGAAGAAAAGAACGGGCCGCATCCCTTGTGTCCCGGGATAAATTCCCCCTCATCAATGCCCGCACGGCCAAGAGCAGCTGGCAGGAATAATGGGTGACCCGGGCCAGGAGCCGGATCTCTCTCTGAAGGAATGCGAGAGGCACAGGGAAAATAAACACGGATTCAGATCCTGAGGATGTGGTAGAACAGCTGCCTGCCTTTAAAAGACTTCCCCCCAAAAAAACACCCGTGGAGCAGCATCAGCACATCTCCCTCCTTCCCCTGCTGCTTCCACTGGCTGCCTGAAGGCAGATGTGCAGGCTGGAGTTACCCTCACCTCAGGCTGTTCCTTGTCCTCCAAGATCTCATGTCAGGCTGGGGCAGCAAAGGGCGAGACAAACTGAAGGAATTGGCAGGAAGGGCGACCATGTTTATTCTTCCCCGGTTTCAAATGTTTTTTTCCCAGTTTGTGTTCGTACAAACAAATGCATCCCCCGTGTGTGGGGCAGCCATGAAAAACGCGGGGGGAAATGACTGAGAATTGCCACTGTCAGCCCCCCCAGCGAGGACAGAGCGCCCAAACCCACCCTGCAGAGCCCGGGCAGAGCAGGGCTGACATTTCCAAGGCAGGAAAAACGGGATCACTGAGCATGAGGCCGGAGGGTGGCTCAGAAACATCCGCTCGGCTCCAACCTTTGCTGGCAGAGGTTGGTGCAGGCTGCTCCCCAAACCCGGGGTGACAGTGGCTCCTCACCCTGTCCTGGCCTTCCTCTGCAGCCCCTCGTTGTTCCCACTCCACGTCCCTTGGATGGGTTTGTCCAGGGGATGTTTTTGCAGGTTGTTTGTAAAGCAGGGAGAAAAACAAAATGGTTCTGATTCAAATCTCAGCTCACCTTTAAAATTCACCTGACCATTTGGAGGCAAAATGCCACTGGGTCTCCATGAGGGATCTCCAGGCCAGGAATCCCTGGGAAATGTGCTGAAATCAGCCAGGTTGGCTCAGCAGGGAACCCCCCAGGCTCTGAGGATGGCTGGGAGCAAGGTGGGACCCGGCAGGGAAAGAATTGTCCCTTCTCCCAGATCCCTTCTCCCTGAAGCCAAGGATCTCTGCCAGACCCTCTGCTCCGGCATCTCCTCCTCCCTCACACTCCTCACGCTCTGGGGTCGTTGTTCCTCCTCCTTTTTGCCCATCCTGCTGGGATGAAGCTCAGAGGGTCCTGAGCCATCCAAGGGCACAGTTTAACATTCTCGTTATTGCAGTCGCCACTTTCCCCGTGGCACCTCAGCACCTGGTTTATTGTGGTGGGCATCTGCTTGCAGCTGGCATCCTTAAACCCTGCTTTTGTTTTTAAAAAGACTGGGTTTAAACCAAACCAGTGACCCCCTCGAATTCCCAGCCTCCTTTGCCAGCTGCCTTCCTGCTTCCCTGGGCCTGGACCAAAGCTCCCTTCTCCTTCTCCTCCTGCCGATGGAGCCTTTTCTTCTCCCTCTGAATCATTCCTGCCCATTTCCATCTGAATCTGGCCTCTCCTCACATGCTTACGCTCCTCTTGGAGCTGCCCTTAGTAATTTGACCCAGTTCCCACCTTCCACAAACCCTTTTTTCCCGAGCCCGGGGTCAGGACGTGGCCAGGCTGGTTCCTGCCGTGTTTCCTCCCGGGATTGCTCCTGTGGGAGCCGCTCCTTTGAAGCCCCGCCAGTTTCCTCCACTCCTTTCACTTCCAAACGTGCCTCCCACCAGATCCCACCTCCCTCTTCTTCAAGAGTCTCGCGCCCCCCCCCCTTGTTTTTATTTTTCCCTTTTGTCCCACGTCCCCCTGGGAGGGGTGTGAGTTCGGTCACTCCACGCTCAGTCTCAGCCAATTTTTCTCCTGCCTTTAAATTCCAAACCACTCTCTGGTGCCTGGTTGCCATCGCTGCCTGTGCCCTGCTCTCCTCCTGTCCCAGCAGAACCAGTTACCCCAGTCCTTATGCTGGCCAGTGACACAGAGGGTCTGCCGTGCCGTGGTTAAGGCCATCCCAACTCACCCTTCCCACACTGGGAGTTAGTTTAATGCTGGAGTCACTCCCTGAGTAACTGGTGTTTCCCACCACTAAATACTGGGATCCCGGTGCTTTTTGGCCACACAAATACCAGTGAAAGGCTCCTACAAGCCAGGAGTGAGCCCAGCACGATCGGGATGCCAGAGGTGCTCCCACAGTGACCTGCGGGACAGATCTCCTCCCAAACCCGCCTTTGGACCGCCAGGATGCATCTGGAGCTCCTGTGCTGGGGGTCAGCAGAGCAGCGCCCAGGGATGGTCCAACTGGGACTCAGGGGATTGGGATTCAGGGAACTGGGACTTGGGGAATTGGGACTCGGGGAATTTGGGACTCGGGGAATTGGGACTCGGCCGATGGGTCCCAACTGCGGCCGTTTTGTGCCAGGCAGCTGGAGCTCGTCAGGGGAAGAAAGGCTCCTTGTCTCGGGGTCGTGGCTGTCCCCCTGTTGTGTGTCTGCGAGAGAAAGGAGGACGAGGAGCGAGGAGGGACAGTGCCAGCTCCCTCCCCGCGTCCCGTGCCAGCCCTTTGGGCCACAATGGGCCCGTCCTGCCCTCCCGGCAGAGCAGCCAAGCATCACAATTTAATGGCTGAGCGTGGCCTCCAGGCCCGCGGCGCTCAGGCCTGGGATTAAAGGCCACGTGTTGCTCTGCACATCCCTGGGCAGGGCTGAGGCACCTCCTGGCTGTGCCCCTGCCCTCCCTGCCCACAGCAGCCTGGGAGCCCCTCTCACACCCTCCTCCTGCCTCCCGCCCTGCACTGGGAACGGGCTCCGAGGGAAACTGAGGCACGGCCAGGGACACTGAGCCCAGAGGGACTTCAGGGGTCACCTGGAGCAAGGTGGGGACAGAGGTTGTGCCTTCCCGTGGGAAACAGGTGAGTCGGGTCTGGCGGAGCAGGAACAACCTGGGGGGGGGTTATGGGGGTACAGGGATACCCCAGAGCGGGGGGACATGGGGACAATTCCCCTCAAAGCTAAGCACCCCCAAACCTGCTCCAATCCTTGAGGCCCAGGTCTGTCCTGAGTCCCAGTAAGTCCCAGTAAGTCCCTACAGCCTTACTGGGTGCTGTGAGTGTGGGTGAGGGTGGCTCCTCTCTCCAAAACCTTCCACAGGTCATCCCACAACAAGGGGCTGTGCTGAGGAGTCACCACCAGGGTTTGCCCGGAGGGTGGTCCCAGTGCTGCCCACCGTGGGCTCCTCCGAAGGGACAGAAACGGGGGACAAGGGATGGTGGCACCAGTCCGGGGTGGGCACCGCTGTGTGGGGATGGGCTGTGCTGGGATGGAGGGGCTGTGCCATGTCACCCTCACCTCCAGGCTGCCAACACCCATGACGGAGCTGTCCCCAGGCTGGACCAGCTGGACCCACAGGCGCCGTGAGGAAGGATCCCAGTGAGGAGCAGATGGGTTCCGGGTCCCTGGTTAGACTCTCTCTGTGGCTGCCCCATGCCACCCCACCTCTCCCCGCATCCCACCCTGCCAGCCCCCTCCCCAGGCAATGTGGGGTGCCCTCCCCGCTCTCCTCTCCCCTGCATCCCCGCGGGTGTTTCTCACTCACCACACCCCGTCATTCCCAGATTCCTGATCCTCTCCAGCATCCCTGTCCTTACACCTCCATAACCATTTCTCCTCCTCCCACACAAGCCCAGTTTCCCTCTCTCCTCCCTTTCCCCTCTCCCAGTCCCACGGGAAGCTCGGGCCCAGTTTCTCCCACCTTTCCATGGGGTTTCCTCGGACATCAGCATCCAGCAGCACACGAATCCCGCCGTGCCTCACCCTCTTCTCCTGCTGTGTCCGTCCTTCCCGGTGCTCTCTCCAGGGTTTTTACCTGTCCTACGGCTCCGTGCTGGGAGGGGAACGGCACAGACCCAATCAGCCGCCACTCCTCGCTTGTTAATCTCCCCGAGAGAGCCGAGGATTCATGATTTAGCGGCTCACAGGGTGCGCTGGGAACATCCAATCCATGCGGGGCTGCGGCTTGGGCTCCCACCTGCCTCGGGAGGGCACCGGGAGGGCACCGGCTGCAGCCCGGAGGTGCCACACACTGAATATTTTGCGGTGATTAATGGCTCCGTTTCCTCTCTCCCGAGGAACCGTCGGCTCAGGGATGATTCCGTCTCCAGAAGAAACGGGAAGGAAGATGGAGCGGCGGCCGGAGGGGAGGGTGGTGGGAGTTCTGGGGCTCCCTGGGGACAGATGCCTGCTCCAGGCCCGGTCCCAGGGTGCTGGTGATGGGCCCAGCCCGGCCCAGCGCTGCCAGTTCTCCCAGGGGATGGAAACTGGGATGAGGGGGGTGTGTGACAACCCTGGGGAGTTTCACCCCAAATCCCACCAGCATCCTGGGCAGCTCTGTGGGAAGGAGGCTGCTGGGACCCTGTGTGCCCCCACATCGTCTGGGGGGACCACGGTGGGGACAGGGGATGGGAGTGGAGCAGACCTTGGATCCACCCGAGGTGTCCCATCTGCTCCCCGGTGTCCCTGGGGGGACAGCAGGATGTGCAGGAAGGGGCCAGGAGAGGGTGAGGAGGGGGGGACCTGGCACCCGCCACCACCCCTGGGTGACGCTCAGATGGGACCCCACCCTGTCCCCGTCGGGAGATCGCAGGCACGGGGCAAGAGGCTTCACTTTAAAAAAAAAACAAAACGGTTTATTTATTTCAAGATCCTCCCTTTTTTTTTGTTTTGTTTTTCCCCTTTTTTTTGTGGTTTTTACCTGTAGTATTTCAAAAAAAGTGGGGCAAAAGTACAAAAAAAGTCAGAGTTGCGGGGAACGGCGAAGGTTTAGAAACCACAGCGCGGGACGGACCCAAGCGAGAGACACGGAGAGCACGGACCAAACACCCCCACGACACGGCCGGATTAGTACCGGGATTTTCGCTTTTCCCTCTGTACAAAACACACCAAAGCATGCCACGGGAACGGGGACGGGGCTGCGGGAGCAGGGGGGAGCCTGGCTCCCGGCCCCTCCTCCCCCCCCTCACGTCAGGTTGTTCTGGAGGCAGTTGAGCTCCCCCCCGTCCTGCTCCCCTTTGCCGCCGTCGTGCTTGGGCGACGTGGAGTTGTGGATGTTGAAGGGCTCCTCGTCCTTCAGGCAGGATTTCAGCGAGTCCTGCAGCTTGTGGGGAGCGCCGGGATCGTCCTGCGGGAGANCTGTGCCAGCCGCGGGATCCTGTGCCAGCCACGGGAACCATCCCGCCCACCCATCCCACCCGCCCTTCCCGCTCCGTCCCGTCCCCGTCTCATGGACACTCAGCGACTCCCGAGCGGCGCTTGGCAGGAGGGGCCGGATTTATTGCGGATCCTCAGGGTACAGCTGGTCCCCCTGCGCCGCCTCTTCCCCAATTCCCCCCTCGGGAGCATCTTCCCCTCTGCGGGGCTGGGCTGTGCCCCGGCTTTGTCCCAGATCCAAGGGGACAGTGGCCCCTCTGGCCCCGGGGCCGAGCTCTGGCTGCGCTGGGTGACGGCTGTGCCCGGAGGGTCCCGGTGTCACCGTGGGTGCTGGTGGGGCAGGATGAGCCCCGACCCGGGGGGGGGTCACAGAGAGTGACAGACGGGCAGGGACACCAAGGGCCGGTGCCACACGAGGACAGGAACCTCCGTCTCCCGGGCGGTGACGTCCGGCCAGTCCGGGGCTGGTGCCATCGGCTCCCCATGGGACAGGCACCACTGTGGGGGTCCCAAAAATCCCCTTCCCAGGGGTGTTGGCCCTGCTGCTGTCCCCTCGACGTGCTGCATCCCAGGCACCACATGCCCAACCCTCCGCATCCCGGAGGGGACGAGGGACGGGTCAGAGCCCGGCGAGGCACCAGAGGGTGGCACCGAATCCGTCCCCAGGTTGGTCCTGTCGGCCCCGGGAGCCTCCTGCCAGGGCAGCTACGGCTGCTAAAGGCGGTCGGAAGACGGGGGACACCGTGGGTAGGGAAAGGCTTAGAGGGACCTACGCTCCTCCTCCGGCTCTGCAAAGCCCTTCGCTTCTCTCTGTTCCGAGTCGAAAGACAGGAGGGTCGGGAGGGCATCCCGGGGGACGCCGGTGGCCGCACCCCGACCACAGCAGCACAATCCCGGAGTGTGGCATCCGCCATCCGCCGGGGTCCTCTGCCCACGGTGCCACAGCCAGGGAGCATCGCCTGCCGCCCATCCCTGGGAATCCCGGCCCCGCCACCCGCACACGGCGACGAAGCCAGCGGGAGCTCTGGGTGGCGGCGGCGGCTCCCCCGGGAGCCACAGGGGCAGGAGGGGACGGGGAGAGGGACAACGCGGTGGCACCGACCCCCTGGGCTGGGCAGGGTCCAGGGTGGGCCACTGGGGACCCGGCAGTGAGGGGACAGAGGGGGCTGGGGACAGGAGGGCGGTGCCGGGATCACGGAGGGAGGACAGAGGAGGTGTCAGCAGACAGAAGCGGGGGCGACAAGCGGGGGGGAGGGTGCCCTGCAGCTCCTTACGTTTGGGTGGGAGCCCTCGGCGATGGTGGAGAGGGAGAAGTTGTCGTTGTGCAGCTCGGACGGGGTGCGGTATCTGCGGGGGAACAGCAGGGCAGGGGTGAGAGTGGGACCCCCAGACACCCCCCACCCCCCTGGCTGTGACCCTGGTGTTGGGGGTGGGGATAACTTGTCCCAGCACTGCAGGGCTGGGAGGTGAGTGCCCCCCGGAATGGAGGTTTTGGGGGGTAAATCCCCACAGACCTGAGGGGTTTAGGGGAGTAAATGTCTCCACAAATGGAGATTCGGGAGCAAAATGCCCCAAAATAAGGGGATCGGGGAGGGGCCAAATGCATCTGGATCGAAGGTTTGGGGGCTGAGTGTCCCCAGCTCTGGAGGACTGGGGATAAATGTCCTCAGGGGTGGAAGTCTGGGACTAAATATCCCCAGCATTGAGGGTTTGGGGGGTTAAACGCCCCCAGTTCCCGGGGCTGAATGTCCCCAGGGATGGAGATTTGGGGCTGAATGCCCCCAGCTCTGGCATTTTGGGGGCTCGGTGTCGGGAGTGACCCCCCCGGCTCTGGGGAGGGAGGGAGGGAGGAAGGGAAGGGCAACCCGGGCCAGGCGGGAGCCGCCGCTCCCAGGGCCGGGGGCTGGCACGGAGCTTCCCTGCTAATTACACTTGGCACTTCCAAACACTAATTAACAGCTCATTAGGGACCGGGCAGGGAGGGCTCTCTCCTCCCTGTTCCAGGGAGCTGGGCAGCCGCGGCTGGGCCATTCCCTGTCCCCCCCCTCAGCCCTGTCCCCGTCCGGGCCACCTCCCGGCGGGCCCAGCCGGTGCCCCCGGCTCCCAGCGCAGCAGATTAACTGGTGCCAGTCAGCAGCGGCTTTAAAGGATTAACCGCGGAGCGGGAGCCACATCCATGTCCCCGCAGCGCTCCGCCTCCGGGAGCTTTCCCAGCCCCTGTCACCGTGTCCCCGTCGGCACTGGGGGGGGCCGATGACAACAAAAGGATGCGGTCACACCCAGCTGGGAGCGGGTGTCTGGGGACAATCCGGAGACAGTTTGGGGGGTGCCCAGCATAGTCCCCGCGGGGACGGGATCGCACCCAGCCCTGGTGCCACTGCCGGGCTCTGTGCCCACCCCCCTGCCGCGGTTCTGGGGGACAGTTTGGAGGCTGCCAGAGCTGTCCCCACAGGGACAGTGTCACACTGTTGTCACCGCCGAGCCCCCGCCCCGCCGCGGCTGTCTGGGGACAGCCCGGGGACAGCTCGAGGGGGGTGCCAGCGCCGTGCCCGCGCCACTCACTTGGTCTTGCGCAGTTTGCTGTTCTCCGTCTTGAGCAGGTAGAGCTTCTTGGCGAAGAACACGGTGAGCATGAAGAGCAGCAGCACCACGAGCGCGGCCGAGCCCACGGCCACGCACATCACCTGGAAGTCGGTGACGATGGACTCGCAGCGTGTGCCCTTGTGCCACGTGTAGTCCTGCGTGTTGCACCTGCCAGGGGACACCGTCAGGGACCCCCGCCCCCGGAATGTGTCCCCCACACACACCCGCGGGGTCTCTGTGGCTGCGGGTGACTGAGGGGCACCTCGCAGCTGAGGTGCTTGGGGGTCTCAGTGCCACCACGGATGGAGGTTTGGGGGCTAAATGTCCCCAGGGATGGAGGTTTGGGGGCTGAACAACCCCAGGGATGGAGGTTTGGGGGCTGAACAACCCCAGGGATGGAGGTTTGGGGGCTGAACAACCCCAGGGATGGAGGTTTGACGACTGGATGTCCTCAGCTCCGGAGTTTTGCACTCAATACCCTCCGCTGTGGGGATTTGGGGAGGGGGGGCCTGACTGTCCCCAGATCTGGAGTTTGGGGGTTAAACACACACCCTCAGTTCTGGAGGTTTGAGGCGACACAACCTTGGGTCTGAGGATTTGGGAGGGTAAATGCACCCAGCTCCGGAGGTCTGAGGGATGAATATCCCCAGGGGTGGATTTTGGGGTTAAATGCCCCAGGTCTGGAAGTTCTGGGAGCTAAAAGGGAAAGAGGTCTGACATCACAACAGCGGGGCCGAGTGACATGAGGACACTGGGGGAGACTGGGGTGTCGCCCGGTCGATGCTGGTGTCCCAGGGGGCAGGGATGGGGACAGGGATGGGGGGCAGGGATGGGGACAGGGATGGGGACCCCCGGCGAGGCCGGGCTCGGTGCCAGGCACGGGGCACGTCCCGATCCGTGCGGCACAGCCGGCCCGGCCTCCCCGGGCGCATCTGCCGGGGCCGATTAACGCGGCCGCCCCGGAGCCTCGGCTGCACAGCCCTGACCTAATTCCTGCCCAGCCGCCGCTCGGGGGGCAGGGAAACCCCTCTGCGTCCCGGCGGGATCGGGATGCGGGGGCGGAGGGACCTGAGAGGAAGGGCAGGAGGATGGGGAGCCCGGGAATGGGGTGCAGGGGGATGGGGAGCCCGGGAATGGGGTGCAGGGGGATGGGGAGCCCGGGCATGGGGTGTACAAGGGATGGAAATACTGGGGATGGAGTGCACAGGGATGGAGAGCCCAGGTGTGGGACCCAGGGAACGGAAACCCCCGGGGGTGGGGTACAGGGGATGGAGAGCCCAGGGGTGGGACACACGGGCAGGGAAGGACTGGGAATGGGGTACAGGGGATGGAGAGCCCAGGGGTGGGACACACGGGCAGGGAAGGGCTGGGAATGGGGTACAGGGGATGGAGAGCCCAGGGGTGGGACACACGGGCAGGGAAGGACTGGGGTACAGGGGATGGAGAGCCTGGGCATGCAGAGCACAGGGAATGGGATGCCCAGGGACGGGATGCCCGGGCACGGTGAACCCCCACACGCCGCCCAGCCCCTCCCAGGGCCCCGGGGTCGCCGTCCCTTACCGGCAGAAGGCCCCGTGGCTCTCCACCAGGTAGCACTGGCCGCCGTTGTGGCAGTAGCTGGGCACCAGGTCGCAGAGGGAGCGGCAGGAGCTGTTGTGCCGCACGTACCCGCTCCGGCACTCGGAGCCGTTCTCGGGCTGGCCCCG
>WEKX01013206.1:13013-35170 GCA_013390025.1 Pitta sordida | reverse complement strand
TGCTGGGGGGGGATCTGCAAGAGAACAGCACAGGGACAGTCAGGGACCCCCCACCCCACTTAGTGCCATCATTAACAACCCCATGGAACCCGGGGAAGAGGAACAATAATCCTGTGTTCCCACAGACAAGGTGCCAAGGCTGCAGCTCAGCACCTGGCAAAGCCCACCCAAGAAACCCCCAGAGCTGAACTGGGGTCTGCCCACCCCCCCAACTCCCCTGCCTCAAACAGAGGGACTGAAACAATGGATTTGGAACAAACAGAGCCTGACTGGGTGGAATCCAGGGATGCAGAGAGGAGGGAAAGCTTTGTGCCCAGAGAGGAGACACTAATGGAACATGACGGACTTGTCTGGCAGGGGAGGGAAAGAGGAGGAATTAAGATAAGGGAAGGGAGCAAACGGGAATATAACCAGACACAAGATATTCCCAGTGGTGGAGGCTCAGGGAAAAAGGAAGGAAAAGCTAAGTAAAGCTGGAGGAGTGGAGAGAGAAGAGCAAAAATAGCCTCAGTTGGAGTATTTCCCACCAGGGCTGGTGAGTGAGTCAGAGCTCCCAGCAGCTCCTGCAGCTGAAGCCAAGGGACACGGGCTTTTCCAAATTAATTTTGGGAGAGGCGCTCCAAGGGATCACAATTCCTGCTCCTCTGGTGACAGCCACACTGAGGATTTTGGGGGGTGGGGGAGATTCCTGTGCTGAAGCAGAGCAGCATCGGGGCCCAGGGGGGAGTTAATAGTGGTAAATTTATTGAGGAATTCCCGACACAGGATTCCTCAGTAATTCCTCCCTGTGCCAGCCTGCCTTTGCCTTCTGGGCTTGGCCACATTTCCCTCACTCATTCAAGGAACACCCACACTGGGGGCTCCTGATTCAGCTGCTTTTTTGGCTGCCAGAAATCAACTTCCCTTTCAGAGGTGCAGGTTTTACACTGGGAATGTTCCTTCTGCCTCCTCCTAATCAGGACTTCCTTGTTCCAATTTCAGGGGGGAAGGCATCACTGACCTGGGTTCTGTTCTGGGTTTCAGGAAGGGACCACTGACCTGGGTTCTTCTGTTCTGGGTTTGAGGAAGGCATCACTGACCTGGGTTCTGTTCTGGGTTCGAGGCAGGGATCACTGACCTGGGTTCCGTTCTGGTGTCTCCAATATTTTGGGGATTTATGGTTAATTCCTGACTTTCCACCGAGCCAGGAGAGGCTTTTGATCCCCACCACTGAGCCTCAGCATCATTATAAATAAAACAAGGGACGTCATAAATAAACTAAAGGACACTGGAATGCGTTTGGACGCCCAGAAGCGAGAGCAGCACTTACAGCTTCGAGCACATCCCCGGCTAAAACACCCTCCCCAGAGCCCACTCCCAGGAATTACACTCACACATGCCGTTGGGAGCTGCCAGGGGCCCGCGGGGGCCCAGCAGGTTCCCGGCCATGGGTGCCATCCCGGGCGGGGGGATGTTGGCCGACACGCTGGGCATCATCCGGCCTGGCAGCGGCTGCCCCGGCATCATGGAGCCTGGTCCTGGCATCTGGCCTGGCAGGGAGAGACACCACGGTGAGACAGAGGCGCCAGGAAATGCCCCAAAGGCAAAACCCACAGCTTCCCGCTGCCAGAGGGAAGGATCAGCCACTTCCAACGCCCTGGGAGGGTGTCACAGCAGCAGGAGAAGGAATCCACGAGTAGGAGGGATGGCACTCGCTGGGAAAATTAAGGGGGAGCAGGGAATAAAAGTCTATCAACAGGATCAGCACAGCTGTGATTGGGGAGCCCAGGGAGGGAGGAATTCCCAGCCTGACCTTGCCCACTCCCCTCCTCCCCAGCCAAGTGATTAATATTAAAAACCCTCTTGAGAAACGCCCAAAAAGCTGGATCAGGCTTTAGCACACACTGGGAGGCTTCCCCAGGAAGCTCCAGCACAGGGCAAGGATTGCAGGACTCCCTCAGGGAAAGGCTGTCAGACCTGCAGGGAGGCAAATATCCAAGGGCTGCTTTATACCCAAATCATCCCCAGCCGTGCTAAAATCAGCCCTGGACAGAAACTGAATCTACTGATTCAACTTTCCTCATAAATCCAAAGTGGGCCCCATCCCTGGAAGTGTCCAGGGCCAGGTTGGAGCAGCCTGGGACAGTGGGAGGTGTCCCTGCCCATGGCAGGGGTGGTGGCACTGGGGGATCCTTAAGGTCCCTTCCAAGCATTCCAGGATTCCACAGCTGAGATGCTCCTCCTGTGGAGCCTGTGAAGCTTTCCCCCCCTCTCAAACCTTGGAGATTTAAACTGGGGATGACCATCTCCACAGAGATGCTGCTTTTTTAACATTTCACAACACAAACCGCTCCGAGACAGCGGCTCAAGCAGAAAATGTGCAAGTGTGACCTACATAGTGAGGAGAGCTCAGAAAAGGAGATAAAGGTTCAATAAAATGAGATTTAACAGGCTAAAAAAAGGCCTTTTGGTGTTAGAAAAAGCCCTTTCCGTGTTAGATGTGTCGCTCCCAAGGATTCCAGCGATACCCAAGTGCAGCTCCACCTTCCAGGGAGCACCTGAGGGGCTCTCCAGGGCGTTTCTCTCCCAGGAATGCTGCTCACAGGATGCAGGATCCACGGAATCCCCAAACGGTTTGGGCTGGAAGGGACCTTAAAGCTCATCCCAACCCAGCCCCCGCCATGGGCAGACACATTCCAGCAGTAAATGCACCCTCCCTCCCGGCCCAGCAGTGTGAATAATTAACCACAATAACTCATTTATAGCCTCGTGCCCCGGGGGAAGAGGTAGAGCTTCCACTTCACTCCAGTCTGTGAGCTCCCTACATCCCACGAAGGAAAAGCTCAGAATCCTTGTCTGTACCCAAAACCACCCCTGGAATCGTCCCCAGGCCAACAGGGAAGTAAATCACATCCAGGAACTCAATTTAAACCCAGAAGTTTTGAATCACGAAGCACTTGAAAAACCACAACCCCCCAAACTCCTGACAAAGCCTGTTTTTTTCAGTATTTCAAGCACTGACAGAAAAAGGGAAAATACATTTAGGAAAAGGTCACTGAAGCTGCTGAGCTATGGTGGGAAGTGTGTCCTGCTGTCCCCATCCCACCTCTGCCCTGGGTCAGCAATCATTTACCAGAGGAAGAGCTAATTAATGACAGCTATTCATTCCTGGCTCTCTCTCTCCTCCTCCAAGAACTCCCAGGAGCTGCTCGTATTCCACAGCAGCAGAACCAGGAGTTCCCTCACTCCCTCTCTCTGGGAACCACGGCAGGGAGAGAAGGGAGATCAGTGAAGTGCTGCCAGTGGTACAACGGGTGGAGACTGGGAATTGTGTAATTAATGACAAAAATTCACAGCGAAACTGGAACCCAGGTTTGGCTTTGTTTTAAAAGTCTTCATTGCAGAGGAGAGGGGAGAACAAAATAAGCTCATGGAACACAAATCCTACAGTCCAGCAGGGCCAGGAGTGGCCATGCCAAGGAAGAGTGGCTCATTGCAAGGACTGACCCTGCACTGGAGATGTTCCCAATGGAACCAGACTGATCCTGGACTGGAGATGTTCCCAACTGGGACCAGCCTGACCCTGGACTGGAGATGTTCCCAATGGAACCAGCCTGACCCTGCACTGGAGATGTTCCCAATGGAACCAGACTGATCCTGCACTGGAGATGTTCCCAACTGGGTCCAGAATGACCCTGGACTGGAGATGTTCCCAATGGGACCAGCCTGACCCTGGACTGGAGATGTTTCCAACTGGGGCCAGTCTGACCCTGGACTGGAGATGTTTCCAACTGGGGCCAGTCTGACCCTGGACTGGAGATGTTCTCAACTGGGACCAGCCTGACCCTGGACTGGAGATGTTCCCCACCCCATGTCCACAGAGACATCTAAGCTAAACCCCCACTTTTCTGGGACAGCTTCACTGTTAACCCTCAGTTAAGGGACTGACTCAACTGCTCCTGAACACAGCAGAGCCGTGAGCAGGGATTTGTCTCCCTCTCCCCTCTCCAGGAGCCGTTCCAGATCCTCTCCTCAGCCTGTTCCCCCCCCTCCCCATCTCCTCAGCTCTCATCCATCACTCTAAGGCCACACGACAGCCCGTGCTGTTCATGGTCTGCTGCACCCACAGCCTCTTATTCAGGTCAGAAACCTCTCTGAAAACATCAGGGAGCACCGGGGAAAGTCTGGAGCTGAGCAGGGAATGGGGCAGGTATCCCACCCTCGGGGAGGCAGGTATCCCACCCAAGGAATTCCTGGCTGGGAGGGTGGGGAGGGACTGGGATGGATTTCCCAGAGAAGCTGTGGCTGCCCCTGGATCCCTGGGAGTGTCCAAGGGCAGGTTGGAGCAGCCTGGGACAGTGGGAGGTGTCCCTGCCCATGGCAGGGGGTGGCACAGGGGGATCCTTGAGTTCCCAACCTAAACAATCCTGGGGTTCTGTGATCTCCCAAATTTTGGCATCTCCACCAAGGCTGCAGGAGGCTCAAGGGCAGATCCACAGTGAGGGAACTCAATAAATACTCCCCAATTACCCTAAAAATGTGGAAGTGAGGAAACTGCAGAGAACACAGAAGTTCTACAAATTTCCTACAAATTCTGCAGCACCAATGTGAGGAGAAAAGGGGTTATTTTTTAGTGTAATAATGGGGGGTGTGTACACAAAACCTTTAATTATTATAAAACTAACTGGCTGAGAGCTTTGGTGAGCCAGTGGGATTTCTGGGGATGCCTCCCTGGAACGGAGATTTCCACAGGGATTCACCCTGTGATGATGCAGATTTCATTCCCAGGACCAACTCAGGGTTTGAGTGGAACTCAGGGAAACGCTGAATTTTGCCATTTTCTCTCTTTGCTCTCAGGCTGCACCAACTCCACTGCGCAGCCAAAGACACCTGTGGACTTCCCAAGTATTCCCAAAAAACCTCCACTGAAGTTTTCCACTGCTCTTACCTGGCTGGGGCGGGTGAGGAGGTGGAATTATCCCCTCTCCCAGCTCTTACCTGGCTGGGGCGGGTGAGGAGGTGGAATTATCCCCTCTCCCAGCTCTTACCTGGCTGGGGCGGGTGAGGAGCTGGAATTATCCCCTCTCCCAGCTCTTACCTGGCTGGGGTGGGTGAGGAGGTGGAATTATCCCCTCTCCCAGCTCTTACCTGGCTGGGGTGGGTGAGGAGGTGGCATCTGGTGGTGCAGCATAGGGTAGGGCGGGGGCTGCTGGTGTGGCAGCAGCCCTGGGTGTGCTGGGGCCCCCAGTGGGTTGAGGCCAGGCGCACTGGGGTGCTGCTGGTGGGGCTGCTGGGGGTTCTGGCTGTGCTGCTGCTCCATCTGCTGCCGGGCCCGCAGCTCCGCGTACTTGAGCTGCTCCATGTGGAAGTTCTGCCTCTCTGTCAGCAGCTGCTGCCTCTGCTGCTCCAGCTGTGCCACAAACACAAGGAGGGGTGGGGGGGGAAGGCAAAGCAAGGTGAGGATTAGGGATTTCGGCGTGTTCCTGAAGATCAGGGAGCAGCTTTGGGTCGTGAGGGATCTCCTTCCAACCCCCACCAAAATAAATCGGTGACCAACTCAGAATCAGAATATCAATATCAGTATTGACATCAGTATCAATATTGATATCCACAGTGGTTCTGGGGGAGGCTCCAGCCCCATTTTCCAGCAGGAACAGATGAACCCACCCTGTTCATCTCCCAGTTGTCGTGACTGTCACTAAACTCACACAGGGAATTCAACCCCAGCACAAACCCAGGACAAACTGGGGGGTGTTTTCCTCTCAACCCTCTCTGCATGTTGGAATGAGGGGACGGGGAATTCAAGAGGATTTCGAGGTAAGGCCAAAGCTGTGTGCAACAGCAGGAGCTCAGGGACTCCAGGCAGGATCCTGCCCCACACCTTTACAGGCAACAACTAAACAGCCAGACAGCAACGATTTGCATCACTCGGAGCATTATTTAAAAAGCCTCAGATAATTTAGGCCGATTTACATGAAACAGGCTGCTTTGATTAATTAGGAAGCCACCGGGAATAAGCAAGCCCTGAGCAACCCTGGCTCCAAAATCCTTCCAAGCCAAACCAGTCTGGGATTCCATGACCACACAAAATATTGCTTATTATTGGTGTGATGGAGCAGTGAGCTGGCTCACGAGGCGTGGGATACGTGATTTATTTAGGAAATGGGAAGAGATTTCCTACATTACTCCCGTTAGGAGCTGGACAGGGGGATCCACGTGACTCGACTGCAAATATTCCATGGTCACCTCAAGGTATGTTCTCCATAACTCAGCTGAAAAAACAAGCAGGTTGCCAAGGAGACCCTCACCTAGCCCGAGTTCTCCAAAAATCCCCCAGCACTGCTGGTGTTCCCAGCCTGGCTGCTGACAAAGCAGGGATGGGAAGGGAAAGGGAAAGGATGGAGCACCACAGAGGCGGCTTTGAGCAGCCCCAGATGGGCTGAGCCTCATGAATTAAACATGGCCCTGGCTGGGGGGCACCACAATGGCATTATTCATGCTGCCCTGACCCCTTTTTTTCCTGGGCCGATCTGGTAGTTGGTGGGGAAGGACTCCATAAAACCACCCCGCGTGTGGGGAAACATTCCAGAGGTGTCCAGCAGCTCCCAGGGGAATCACTGCAAGTGACCCCAAACAAAGGCTCAGGCAACACTTGTTTTATTCCTCTCAAACCCTTTTGTGTCCCTGCTTTGCTCTCTTTGTGGAAGCCCGTGCTGCTGGAGTTTAAGATTGTCTTTACTGGGGACTCCAAACAGCAGCCAGTGCCTGGAAATTCCTCTTGTAGGAAGGAAAAGCAGGGAAAACTCCCCTTCTACACATCCCCTGCACTCAGGAGGAGGGAAAACAGAAGGGGACAGGGGGGAAAAAAGGCACAAAAACCACAAATATGGTCTGAAAATGGAGCCAAGTTTAAGGTTGGGCTCCAGAAACAGGTTTAAGGGCAGAACCCACAGACTGGCATTAGAACAACTGGTGGTAACTCCTTTTCCAGTGGGAAATCCCAGTCTCTCCCAGTCCCAGGGGTTCCTGCAGCAGGAATGAGGCAGGAGGGAGGCTGGGCACACCTTGGCCAAGGTCAGCAGGACCCTGGTTTCACACAGCCCGGGCTGGCAGCACTGACATCACTGAGTTAAACACTGAATAAACGTGTTTTACCTGAAATTTAACACCCTCCAGTGCAGCACCGATGCCTGCCAACACTACCAATCCCTGCAGGAAAAGCCAGGGCAGCACTAACGACGCACTAAGGAGGGGTTTTGTCCCTTTAATTATTCCCCTAAATATCCACAATGACAGGTGAAAAGACCGCCTGTAACCACCAGGAAGGCAAAGGGAAAAAAAAATCTCTATGCACATTTCTAAAGAGGGAAAAAATGTCATCTTGCCTCAGAAGGGAGAAAAAAAAACCCACCCTGTCACTAATGGAATATATCCCCCAAAGAAAGAAACCTGCAGGGAACCTTTTCCAAAAGGGCTGGGTCTGTTTCCTGAGCTGCCAAGACAAACTGAGACAGGGGAGGGTGTGGGGCAGGCAATCCAGGGATTCCTGCCGCAGGAGGAGAGCCCAGGCTGTGCCAGGGGACGTGGGACAGGCTCCCCAGGGATGTGGCAGAGCTCATGGGGTGTCTCAGTGCTGCTCTTGGTCACAGGGGTCAGTTTGGGGAGCTGCGAGGAGCAGGGAGTTGGACTCCACGCCCCTTCCCACCTGAGGCATTGAATTCACACAGAAAGGGCAAATGTGGGAATTCCTGGAATTGTGAATCACACTCCTGCCTTCCCTTGCCTTCTCCTGGGGCTGCTGCTGAGGGCCAGCAGGAATGCTGGCCCACAAGGATCCCTGCAGTGGGTGAGCCAACCCCAAAGCCCCACTCACCGCCTCCTTCTCCCGGTCCATGATGGTCTCCAGCTCCTCAAAGTGGCGCAGTTTTATCTCCAGCTTCTTCATCTGGGTCTCCACCAACAGGGCCACCAGGGACTTGATTTTCCTCTCCTCCACGGCCGCCAGGTGCTGGGGACAGAGACGGGCTTGGCTTGGCAAAACAAACATTGGAAGGGGAGAAACCAGCTCTCCCACCCCACTGGCGGATGGAAAACAGGGAATTACTACACCATCCACCTCACACTGGGAACCAGTGGCCCTTGGAATACTATTGAGCTTTTAATCAGATAAATTGGTGTGGGGGTTTATGACAGGAGATGTTGAGGAGGTTTGGAGCAACCCAGCTCTGCCTCAGAGCCCTCCCAGCGCTGGGCACAGGGAGAACTCCCAGGGGGAATGCGGATGAGGGAGAAGGGTCTGAGGGTCACCCCGAAAAGCCCCCACAAAACACTCACAAGAGGCTGTTACCCCCCAAAACAGGAGAGGACTCTTGCATGGCCACTAAAACAGTTTGGTTTTTAGTCTCAAGTTTGAATTTGATTGTTTAGCAGGACTTAGCTTTACCCCACTTCCACACACACATCAATAATTCAGGCGTGTACAGATATTTATGAGACAGCCCATGAAAGGGTTTCACGTGCCCAGAGTGTGTTAATGATGCTTTCTATCAGGCTTTGTTACTGGCGGACTGCTCACACTCAAAACACACTCAAAACACCCTCAGACCACCCCTCCTGTGCTGCCTGGAGGTTCTCTGTTCACACTGCCTCCAGCCCGCCTCCCCTTCCAACCCAGCTGCAATATTCCTCTGGTAGGAAATCCCAAGGAAAACACCTCTGGAGCAACTCTTCACGTGACCAGGACTTAGAGCTGATGAGGAAGAATTTAATTATTCCCTCAGACAAGACACAGATCTCCAAAAGCTTTAATATTGTCTGGGCTTTTAAGCAAGCGGAAGGAGAAATCCCTGTTGGACCTGAATTCTCCCCTGAAGTGTCAACATCCTAATTACAAGCCATTATTTCCTGTAATGGGAAGCTCAGATTCTCCCAGAACTTTATTATTATTATTCTTATTATCACCATAATGAAAAGTGCCAGGAGCCAGTCCCTGCTCCTGGAAATCCCCTCAGGAATAATCCCCCCCCATGCTCTGGGTACAAAGGAGGTTGACGTGGCACATGGCAACTGAAACACCCAAAGTGAAACCTGAACCCAGAGGAATTTCTGAAAAGACTTCAAAACAAGACATTCTAAGGGAAATGAGACCCTGTAAAAATGAAAACCAGTGTGGAATTGGTGAGGAAAGGCTGTCAGAGGGACACTGACTCAAACACAGCTCACGAGAGGCCACAGGCAGGTGTTCCAGGAGAGAAAGACAAAACCCTGCTTCTAACAGAGCCCCTGAAGGTTTCATCACCCTCAGCACCACAGCCAGGCCTGCCCTGCAGAGAAAAGCCTTTCCAAGACACAACAAACATTTGGGGGGAGGGCTGTTTCTCAGGGATGTTCATCGACTTCCTGAGCACCAAAGCAGCTGCTGAAATGAGAATGGGCAGTTAAGGATCACATGGGAACTCAGAGCTGAACAGGGACCACTTCAGGCAGAGCTTTAGGGGAGGCTGGGCCAGAACCCACCTTGGCTTTGGTGGCAGCAGAGGCCAAGGCAGCAGCTGCAGCTGTGGCAACGTTCCCCTCCGAGATCTCATGTTCCACCTTCTTCTTCCCAGCCTCGTTCTCCTTGTCTTTGCTCCCATCAACGTTCTCCTTGTTCTCCTCGGCCTCCTTCTCCTCTGCAAGACATTCCCCCGAGACTGTGCCAGGTGTGCTCCCCAATTCCACCCCCCTCAGGCCCCTCAAGATGGCCCTCACACTAATTAGTCACACCAATTAACTCATCCACACCTTCCAGCACTGCTCCTGCTTCAAATGCTGACAGGGGAACCCCGATTCGAGAGGATTTGACCCACAAACGGGGTGACTTCTAATGCTTCCCCTCAGGAATAATTCAGCTTCCTCTCCTCACTCACATCAAATCCAAATGCTCCTTGTTCTACCTTTCATAAAAAACCTGATTCTAAGTTTCAGGAAACCCCCAATTCCCATCATTCCCATGCCTGGAAGTGTCCAAGGGCAGCTTGGAGCAGCCTGGGACAGCGGGAGGTGTGGACAGGGGGTGGCACTGGATGGGCTTTAACGTCCCCTCCAACCCAAACCATTCCAGGATTCCACGAGGCACAAAAGAAACACGTTAAAAAATAGATAAGAATGAAGTTTCATGTGGAAAACAACGTTACACCTCAGCCCATCACAGTCCAGGCCCTGCATCACTTCCCAGCACTTTGGGAAGGCTCCCACATCCAGCCCAGCTCCAGGAGCAGCTGGGAACTCTCACCTGACTTGGGCTCTGCAGCCACTTCACCCTCTGGCTCTTTGTCTGCGTTTCTCTCATTTTCCCCTTCTGGAGCTTTCTCTCCCTCCTCAGTTTCAGCCTCTGCTTTGTTTTCCACCTGAAAGGGTGAAAGGTGAGTTGGACAGAGAAGGCATTCACTGTTAACTTCATTTATACCTCTCAAATCAAATCACTATCATAAAGGAAGAGAACAAATTGCCAGGCTTGCCTCCTGCTTAAGCCAAATTTGACAAACATTAACAAAACCAGAGTCCTTCTGTGCTTAGATCTCCAGTGCCTGCACCTCCAGTTCCTTAAATCTGCAGCTCTCCAGTTCCAGTACCACCCAATTTCCCTTTCCCAAACTCACCTTCTCAGCCTGTTGCCCCTCTGCCTCTGTTTCCATCTTTTCCTCTTCAGCCCCATCTGAGAAAACAAACATTTAGAACTGTCACAAGATCCATTATAAACCCCCCCACCCAGTATTTATTTCAGGGCTCACTCAGATTTTTTTGTGGGTTCAGGAAAAGCCACAGCTCCAGAGAGAAATTCCTCAAAAATACTCCTCGGAAAGTATCTCAGAAACAGCTGAGTCTCATCATTTTTTTCTCTGATTACAAGGACCAGAAACCCCCCCAACACTTCTGACCTTCTGCACAGGGACACAAACCCCACCGCACCGATTTTCTGTGTGACCTAATGAGCTTAATTGATTGCCTGGGCAGGGGAATTGATTGCCTGGAGAATATCCGTGTCCCCGGACAAAGGGGGAAGCCTTGCCTGAGGCAACAGAGGCCCTGAAATCCCTTTGAAAGGCAACGTGGGAATTCAAATTAAGGATCCCAGAATCCATTCAGTTGGAATTCCTCCTCATGTCCCTCCTGACTCTCCCCTGGCACAGCCCCAGGCTCTTCCCTCTCCTCCTGTCCCTTGTCCCCTGGCAGAAAGGGTTGTAAGCCTGAAGCCCCCAGAACCTTGGGGAAAAATCCAAGAACCAGAGGGGAAAAAAATCTCCTTGGAATAAGAGAGAAATTGCTCCAACTGACTCCAACACAGACCCTTCAGTGGGGTACGATCTCAGCAGGACCCGAATATTTATCCTGGGGCACAAATTTAAGTGTCCAAGGGCAGTCTGGAGCCACCTGGGACAGTGGGAGGTGTCCCTGCCCATGGCAGGGGTGGCACTGGACGGGCTTTGAGGTCCCTCCCAACCCAACCCATTCCATGACTGACTGAGAGCCCACCACAATCACCCACATCTGACCCTCTCCAGGCCCCTCTCAACTCCACTGAGGCCTCACTCCATCAACTTAACTGGAATTAACACCAGCTTTTAGGAAACCCAACAATGAAGACTTAAAAGAGGAGATTCTTGGGTATTAACCAAAGCTCCTCCAATCTGTTCCACTCATTTTCCCCTTTCACATCCCGTATTGTCTATAATTCTCCAATATTAAGGCTTTTACAACTATTACGGAGCTGTGATACGATTTTGTTTCTGAAATTTAATAACTGACGAGCTTTAATTGTAGAACAAAACCTTAAACAGGTTTTTTCCTCACAAGAGTTGCATTTAAGTATAAAACCAGCATTCTGAGACTCCACTAGAGGGATGGAGGGACAGGACAAGGGCTTTAAAGGGGAGAAGAGGAGGGTTAGATGGGAGATTGGGAAGGAATTCCTGGCTGGGAGGGCGAGGAGGGGCTGGGATGGAATTCCCAGAGAAGCTGTGGCTGCCCCTGGATCCCTGGAAGTGTCCAAGGTGAGGCTGGAATAGCGGGAGGTGTCCCTGCCCATGGCACTGGATGGGCTTTGAGGTCCCACCCTGAACTCCACCTGCAGTAGGGAACCCCAAGCGGAGTTTTTCCTTTCTCCACAGCTGCATTTAAATCCAAAGCCCTCGTCTCTCCCTGGCAAAGCAGGGCTCCATGTCAGCAGCTGCCCTGCCCAGCAGACCCAGCGAGGGATGAGCCAGCCCTGCCATGGAAGCCCTGGGTCCCCCCCAGGCCCCAGAGCAGCACCACAGATTGCTGAGTGACCCAGTTCAGTGCGGCTGAGCAGCTCCCCCAGGGAGAACCATCTGCTCCTGCCCTAATTTATTCCATTAGTCACAGCCCAGCACAAATCGCATTAGCGGCCACGATGGGGCGGGATTAGCTCTGGAAACTCTGGGAGTGCCCGTGGATGGGCACCTGCTCTGGGCCTGCACACCCAGGGACAGGCACCTCAGAACCTCCCAGGGAATGCCCAACCTACAGCCTGGCAAGGGGACAGACCTACGGGCCAGGCTCCAACAGCACGTGTGTCACAGAGGGTGGCTCAGGACAAGAGGCTCAGGCTGGACATGAGGAATTTGTTCCTGGAAAGGGTGGGGAGGCCTTGGCAGGGGCTGCCCAGGGAGGTTTGGAGGTGCCCAAGGCAGGACTAGCCAAGGTGGGGATGGGGCACAGGGTGGTTCTATGGGCTGGGAGGGATTTTCCAGCCCCAGGGATTGTATGAGGTCCTTAACATCCCACAGTGACATCCATCCTTGGGGAATATGGGAAACAAAAAGTCCCTGGAAGAAAAAGTTAAATTTTCCCTGAGCTTATTATAAAATAAGCATCAAACTAAACTCAGTCCCAGATGAAGTAACACCTCGACTTGGTTTATAGTTGACGTGAAAATAAACCCCAAGGCCTTGCCTTCCCAGCAGAGCTTCGCTGCCTGCTGTCAGCTCTGAGGAGCAGCAGACATTCCAGATGCTGGCTCCCTTTCCAGCACACACTCCCCCATCATCCCACAGCACTGCCTCACACCACCTCTGTCCCTCTGAGCACAGAGCTGAGAGCAGCGACAGAAGGATGGAGAGGTCCGTTCGCTTCTCCTCCACTTAAAAATGATCCTCATGAGTTAAGAGGCATTTTAAATCTAATTCAGTGTAGCTTTGCAGCGGGCACACAGTTCTATAAATAGCAGCCCTGCAGAGAACTGAACAGCACCACCACAACAGTCCCTTGTGATGCCACCCCCCCAAGTTGTGTCCCTGCATGGGGTGACACCAGGTCAGCCATGAAATGCAGGGGCACATCCCAAACCCAGCCCTTCCAGACAAGCTCCATCACGTCCCGTGGGGTTGCACCCCAAGCCAGACGTGCCTTCACACGTCCGGCCGCTCAACTCGCTGCAATCCCTCGTGATGAGCTGAACAGAACAGCAGCCAGCAGTGCTGAGAGGGAGGAACAACAGAGACAACAGGGGAGATCTGCACCGAAAGAGGGAGAGGGAAGTCTGGGAGCACCGTGGGCACAGAGAACTGAGTCCACTCAGCTCCGACCCCACCCTGCTGGGGCAGAGCCACGGGGGTTAAACACACAGGGGTTAAACACCGGTGTCACTTCAGGGGGGGCTGCCACCAGATGCTTTTACACCCCATAGTAATGAAGAACCAATTTGCACCTCTCAAGGTTGCAGAGGAGAGGCTTTAACAGCAGAATATTTGCTGAACACAACAGAAAAGGGCTCACCTGACACCGAGCTCTGAAAGTAGAGCTGGTCCATGTGCACCAGGAAGGGACAGAATTCCAGCAGCCCCCGTGTGTCAGCCCAGAAGCTCCTCAGAAATCCCTCCGCCCTCAGAGGGCAGGATTCACCTCCAAACTGGCTGCAAACCCCCTCAGTTTGCTTTACCTTAACCCCAGAGGCAGCTCCCGCAGCTGCTCCAACACCCAAACCAACACAGAATGCTCTGCTCTGGCAGCTTTGGCCGCTCCACTCTGTGCACCCCCAGCACTGAGAGCAGGAAAGGAAACCCCTGAAACCGAAGCTGCTCCTAAATTCGTTAAATCACTGTCAGGAGTTAATGCTGCAGCGAGCAGAAGGAGAATGACCCATCTCACTCTCCACACCCACAATTTCCACCTGCCATTGGAGGTGAACTTTGTCAGGGGTCAGAAGAAAAGGCCAAGGAACCACATAGGCAGAGTGTCTGCACTGGGATGGACACCTCACCCCTCATGTGCAGTGTTAGGATTTGGGTGGACACCTCACCCCGCATGTGCAGGGTCAGGGTTTGGATGGGCACCTCACCCCTCATGTGCAGGGTCAGTGTTTGGATGGGCACCTCACCCCTCATGTGCAGCGTCAGTGTTTGGATGGACACCTCACCCCTCATGTGCAGAGTGTGTTTGGATGGGTAACTCACCCATCTTCTCGGGCTCATCGGGGCCGGTCCCAGCGATGCAGCTGCTCTCCAGCCCGTAGGTTGGATCCACCTTCCCAGAGGCTCGTGCTGCCTCCTGGACTTTCTTCACGTGAGCTTCCACCAGCTCCAGAGGCACCTCCTCTCTGACCCGGGAAAACTCCTCTGTGAGGGACGACACAAAGTGTCACGTGCTGGGGGTTTCCTCGGTGAATTAAGTCAGGTTTCCTCTGATCAATGTGCAGGTAAATCCTGTCACAAAGGGAGTTCTCAAACACCACCTAGTCCAACCCCCTCCCTGGGCAGGGTCACCTGGAGCAGGTGCCTCGGATGGAGGTGGAACTTGCTGTGTTCCAGTCCATGGCCATAGGTCACTGGGAAGAGTCGTGGCCCATCCTGTGACCCCCCAGGAGATGTTGGGGTGCATTGATGGGGTCCCCTCTCAGTCTCCTCCTCCCCAGACTGACCAGGCCCAGCTCCCACAGTCTCTGCTCCTCAGGGTGATGACCCAGAGCCGTCAATCCTTGTGGCCTCGCTGGTTCCTCTCCCATCCCTCCCGTCTCGTGCTGAGGGCCCAGACCCGCACACGACGCTCCCTGGGACAGCCTGACCACGACCTGACCCTTCCAGCAGGACAGAACCCCACCCTGGGAACCACCAGGCCTGTTCCCTGTGGAAATCAACCCCCAGGGACGAGCCACCCTCAGCGGGGACACAGCCAGCCCGTACCTAGGGCGGCCTTGGCGGCGGCCGAGGCCACGCGCGGATCCACCACCGAGGCCAGGAAGGCCACCGTGCTCATCACGGGGTTGCCCGACTGGCTGAAGGGCACGGGCTGGTAGGCCAAGGGGCCCAGGGAGGCGTCCGAGTTCTCCAGGTAGGGATCCTCGATGGGCAGCCTCAGGAAGTGCAGGATGCACTCGTCCTGCGTCCGGCTCCCCACGTGCTCCGACACCTTGTTCCAGTCGTCCTTGTACATCTCCAGAGCCTGCAAAAGGCACAAAGTGTCATTTCTCAAGGGAAACAACCCTGCTGCAGGCACAGAGACTCCCAGCAGTGGTTTGGGTGGTGATGGAAAACCCAACCGGGATCAGACAGCTTTAAAAGCTGTGTGAGAAATGCGAACATGTCCCTGGGGCATCACTGACATGTAAGGCCTGGGGACCACCACACGAGTTGACACCATTACTGTATCAGAAAGAGCTGTCAGGAGGTTTGGCATTTACCAATATTTGCACAGTTGGTGTTTCCCCCAGCTGCTTTCACAGGGAACTCTCTGCCTGTCCCACCAGGCCTCACAATTCCTCAGTTCCCACCACTCCTCCCTGAGGGCTGCTGTGTTCCCCCACTGAACACACACATTTATTTCCCACACCTGCACTGGCTGTGAGGCTGAAATCCAGGTTTTAGATCCACGAGGTGTTATGGAAGTGGAAAAGCATCAGACCAACACACCAAGGGACAAGAGGGAAATGCGTCCCAGATCCTGAAGGCTGGAGAGATCAGCTCCCCAGGAACTGCTCAGCACTGGGATCTCTGTTAACAAAACCTTGCTGGGCAGACAGAGCCAATGCAGCACCTCATAAAATAAGAGCTCCCAGATTAAATCAAAGGTTTTGTAAGTGGGATTTCAGTCGTTTTTAAACTCGCTTAAGAAAAGCCTTAAAAGAATTTAATTGCGATGAGCTACCAAGAGTCTCTGAAAACCCAACCAATTAGTGCTGTAAAACCCTCCAAGTGGCAGCCTAATAAATTGTTATCCCCTAGAAAAGGGCTTTTTTTCCCCTAAAAAACTGTTTCAGCGAAGCATTTGGATAATACAAAATAAACGCTGAAGTATCCCGAGCCATTAACTTCCCAATTTCCGAGGTGATCCCTGGTGACAACCACTGAGAAAGAGGAAAAAAGCCACTTGAGATCCAGGGCTGGAGTGGCAGGAGGATGATCCAGGGAGGGAAAACCATTTCCTCCCTCCCTTTATCCAGGCAACAGGCTGAATAAATCACTGACAGTAATTATTTTAGATACTATTTAATATTTGGAATTTCAGTGCATCTCTGTTTGCCCTGAGGATTTAATTGGACTGAGCTGGCTTGTTACAGCTCCATTACTTATGCTTGAACTGAAATACTCCTCACTGATTTATTCACGGGCAAAAGGAGCCACAAAAACATTATTAATTTAACCTCATTAAATCAAAGTGCAATCTCAAGATTTTGGGGTTTTTTTTCTTTCCCCTTTTGAACAAATATGTCACTGGATTATTTCCTTGCTGTGCATGACCCAAAGCCACAAACATACAAACCCAATGAATTTCAAATAATAACGCTATTAATACCACACAAATAAATAATGAAGAAGTCAGAATATCAAGACCTTAGCCTTGTTTCTCCCCCCAAGAATGCCATGGGAAACATCTGAGCTGTTTACACCCCACGAGCAACATTTTTTCCAAGTGCCTATAGGAAAGTACTGGCTGAACAGTGATTATCAGCCTCAAATAAACAGGAAAAAAATATCTATTTTGGCTGCTGGATGACCTCACCACATCTGTGAAGGCTGAACCACGGGAGCTCAGTGCTGCTCAGCACCATCCAGGTACATTTTCCAGGCTTTTCCCTGGGAAATTTAACTTTTCTGTGGATTTATTGACACATGGGAAGGCCAAAGGGCTGGAACAACCAGGCAATTACAATCTGCTCTGAGCCCTCAAAGCAAAAGCAGAGCCCTAAACTGGAATTCTTAGAACCCTGAATTACATAAAGGGAAAGAAATCAGCCACGCAGCTGTAAAAGCAAAGCCTGGGAGATGAGTTTTCCTGACAGGAAGTAGCAGCACTTTAAATTATTTCGGGCCACTGAGATTCCTCCTCTAAGGAAGCCCAGAAAAAACAACTGTGCCCTGGTGTCAGTGTCAGAAATGGGCTGTTTCCTAAGCCCCGGCACAGCCAGGAAGATCCTCAGCATTTCAGGTTTATCTGAATTCCCAGGTCTGTGTTTATCTGAGTGCTGGAATTATTCCCCATGATTTGAATCACTCACCGTTATCTCACCCTGTCAGTGACACCTGCTGAATGAAAACACCTCTCTGTGCACTGCAGAGCCTGCACAAAGTCCTTAAACACCTGATTGCTGGCTTGCAGGGACAGGTTAGAGGCAGGTCTAACCCCACAAGAATCATTAAGCCCATGTGGATTTCTAAACACCAACACCCTGCATGTTTTGCCCTCCTGAACTCACCTCCAAGAGCAGCAGCGTCTCCTGCTCTGTCCATTCTCTCCCAGCACTTGCACCTTTACTCTGCCAAAGACAGGGGGAAAAACAAGTGAAACACAGGTTTTCACAAAACCTCTGATGAGGAAAACGGAAAGAATTTGTTGTTTAAGCCACTCAAACCTCCCTCCCTCCCTCCAGCCCCTGGTCACCTCGTGCGGTGGGTCAGTGTGTGTAGGGGGTCACTGATCCCCAATTCCCAACACATTTAGAACCTGCCACTCCTGGTACTCCAGGCTAAAGCAAAGGGATTTGCAGCCTGGTCTCTCAGTTACCTTTGTTTGCACAAGCAGCAAAGGGAAAAGAGGATTTTCTGGCACAATAAACCCTTTCCTGGGTGCTGAGGCCTAGGTGTACGCAGGCTGAGGCCTACGCATAGGCCCCAGATCAGTTCATCTAGTCCGGGGTTCATCAGTGCCCCAGTAAAACATCAGTTCATTTATCTGCAAGTTCATCAGCAAACGAGCAAAGAAATGATGAATCTGTACGAGTGAAACGAGCTGGGAGAGAAGGAAAAGTAATTACAGCAAGATCATCTGCACATCCAGCAATCACCGGCTCCAGGGGCTGCTGCTCCCAAACCTACACCTGGGATTAGCTAAAAATTACAAAACTTGTGGGGAAACCTCCCCTTCGGTGACACCAGCAGCTCCCAAAGAGCATCCCCTGCAATGGGTGGCTCTGTGCAGCAAAAGGCTGCTCTGGGGAATAAATATTATCCCGAGATGTGTTTCAGACACGCCACGAACCCAAACAGAACATTAATCATCACCCAGCAGCTGATCAGCTGCACGACAGGCTGGTCTGACAGCCAAAAACCCGAGAGCCACACGGAAACCAAACAGGGGAGCGTGCCAAGAAATCTGCTCCAGTTCACTGGGACACATCCTGCAAACTGAGCCCAGGACCAGGGGGAGCTTTATGGACCTGGAGAACATTCACATCTCCCTCAACAAGGACAAATGTCAGTCCATGAAACGTGAGATGAAACCAGGCTTTATAAAAGTACTGAACTACTGTTTTGGGGTTGTGTTTTCAAGTAATTCTCTGAAGTGATAAGTAGTGTATAAACAGTTAATTCTTAGGCTTAAATAGTGAACTAACAACATGGAATTAGTCTGGTGCCCTTTTTGTAACCAAGCTGTTTTCTAGTTCTCCCAGGCTGGGAAAACCCTTGGAAAACAGGATGAAGATCCTGCTGGAAGATCTCAGCTCCTGGACTGGATTATTGGATGGTTTGTTGGCTGAGAACGTGCAGGAACTTCAGGAGTCTGAGATCCAAAGGCTGTGAGTGGAAGGGGAACCTGTGCATGTCTTCATTCCTAGGAAATCAGAATTCCAACACAACCACCCTTCTCAGGGTCCTGCACCAGGATGGCAAAACCTGACCCAGGAATGTAATTCACCAAGCGGGGACACTTGAGGAATAAAACTCAACGGAAAGTTGAGGGGAAATAAGGGGGAAAAAACCACCCCAACGCTTGCCTTGGCCAAAGTCTTCTTGGAGTAAATGTCTGTGCGCAGCCCAAAGTTCTGCAGGTCAGTCGGCTTCTCCTTGTTCTTCTCAGGAAAACTCAGCATCTGCTGAGCAGCTGGAACCTGGGGACCAACAGCACAAGGGAAAGCTGAGAAGGGCAGGCACTGAAAGCTCCTCAAGGTTCCACAGAACATGGATTGCACAGAGACGCTGAACACAAGCCCAGGGAGTCACTTCAAAACACATCTGTGAGCAACAAGGGGGTCTTGGGCAGAAGTACCCGAAATGCTCCACCCAGCTGGGCAAAGGAGGTGTCGTGTCACCAGGCTGGGCACAAATGACCCCTGGGACACAGGGAAGGGCCCCAGACTCACCTGGGGAGTGCGGATGTGGAGGGGCATCAGCCCCGAGGGGGTGTCAGCCAGCACGTTGAAGTGAGGGGTGGGGGGGGGCCCCATGGCCATGGGGCGGCTCTCGGGGTCCACCTGGTAGTTAATGAGCCCCCACTGCTCCAGGAAGGCGTGGACTCTGTGAGAGAGCAGACAAACCAAGGCTCCAGAGACAACGTCCTGCTCAGGCCCTGCTGTGTGCGACCCTCAAACCTTTAGACTGGCAAGACTCGAGACTGACAAAACCAAGCTGCAAAACCAGAATTCCTGAAGAAACTCCACAGAATTATTAAACAGCAGAACCCAAATGAACCCAGGCTGAGACCCAAACCATGCAGACATGGTTGAGCAACCAGACAAAACATGATAAATAAAGAACAGTATAAAACAGTCTGGTCACCATAAAACTGGGGAAGCTGCAGGTCAACAGCCCCATGGCTCTTGCCCACACCTGTGTTCTGTGCTGGGGCACTCCCACTCCTAAGGCAGATCCTACTTCTCCTTCTTAAAGTGGAGGCAGTGGCTGGAAGCCCCAAGGTCACAAAGCTCCATGGCCAAAGGATTCAAAGTTCCAGGAGGAACTTTGTCCATGCCCCAAAGCCCCAAAATGCCAAAGCTCTGTGGCCAAAAACACCCAAGGCCCCAGAACTCCATGGCCAAAGGACTCAAAGTTCCACAAGGAACTTGGTCCACGTCCCAAAGCCCCAGAATCCCAAAGCTCCATAGTCAAAAGACCCAAAGCCCCAAAACTCTGTGGCCAAAAGACCCAAAGTTCCCTGAGGAACTTGGCCCATGTCCCAAAGCCCCAGGATCCCAAAGCTCCATGGCCAAAAGACCCAAGGTTTCAGGAGGAACCTGGCCCACGTCCCAAAGTCCCAAAACTCCATGGCCAAAGGACTCAAACCCCAAAACTCCATGGCCAAAAGACCCAAGGTTTCAGGAGGAACCTGGCCCACGTCCCAAAGTCCCAAAACTCCATGGCCAAAGGACTCAAGGCCCAAAGCTCCAGGGCCTAAATGGCCCATGTCCCAAAGCCCCAAAGCTCCATTGGCCAAAAGACCCAAAGTTCCATGAGGAACTTGGCCCATGCCCCAAAGCCCCAAGGCCCCACAACTCCATGGCCGAAAGCCTCAAGCCCCAAATCGCCAGGGCCATGTCCCCAAGGTGCCCAGGTCACCTCATGACGGCGCAGACGTCCCCGGTGAGGTTCCTCCTGCAGGCCGTGCTGGTCAGGTACTCCTGGGGGTTCAGGCGATACGTGTCGATCATGAAGTTCCTGTAGGCCAGGTATCTGCAAGGGGAGGGACACGTGGCTCTAACACTCATTTTAGGGTTCATGTCACCGAACACTCGTGTGTGACTGACAAGAGAACACCAAGGGATCGTTTGTGTTGGTGAAATCTAACGACCAGCAGCAAAGGAAAGGGGTAAGTGGTATTTATTTCTAAATGCTGCGGCTTCACGGGCTCTTCAGGAAGTTTCTAGAACATCCTGATGCTTCCTAATCCAAATTGTCCAGAAAATTGTGGACATCCCTGTTCTTTGGGGGGAACAAAACCCATCTGGCCAAACCCAAGTTGGAATCATCCAGCTTGGACAGGGCTTGGAGCAAGTTGGTCTAGTGAGTGGAATTAGGTGGCCTTTAAGTCCCTTCCCACCCAAACCTCTCTGGGGGTCTGTGAAACCAAAAGCTTTGCGTTTGAAACAAAGAGTTTTGTAGGCAGATTGCTGCCTTTGGAAAATTCCAGAGGGAATGTCTCACATGCAGCGTGTGCGAAGCAGCTGGTAACCCAAAATATAAATAAATCACCCAGGCAAAGCAGAAGGAGACAGATGCTGCCAGCACAGCTCCCTGCCAAGATCCCACATCTCCCTCCTGACCAAACCCTCGATGAAACCGGCTGCAAAAATCCTGCTGGAGTGGGTGTGGGGTGTGTGGGAGGTGAGGACCAACGAGGAGCTCCTCCCACAGAGGGACAGTGAGGCCCACCGTGAGGGCTGTGGGGCAGAACTGTGTCACCACCTGCCAGGGACAGGGGCCGGGCTGCAGGAATTCACATTTATTAGCAAAGGTCACATCACGAGGTGGAGGGAGAGGCCCAAGACAGAAACATCCCACGGTTTATCCTGGAGGGACCCATCAGCTAAAACCTGTCAGCAGGGAGAGAGGAGAAGTCAACTGGGATTTAGATAAAATCCCTTCCCAGACAGGAGCCAGCCCCGGGCTCTGCTGTCACAGCAATGAATCTGCTCCTCAGACAGTGTTTGGGGCTGGCCATGGAGCTGGGGGCCAAACATCCACTCACAGGGATGCTCCTGCAATCCCCAAATGGCAGCCAGAACAGACCCCAGGGGGAACAGGAGGGCTGGCAGGAGTCTCTGACTCGCTCCACTCCGGGTTTTGATGCCAATCCTGGGACATCACACGCAGGAGAGGAACATTCCCTCAAAACTCCAGCTGTTTGCTGCCTTAGAGCCCCAAACCAACAAGAAAAGGTGAGGGAGCAGAGCTGGTGTTGAGTACATTTTGGATCCAGTACGGTTTGGAATGGCAGGGGCTGGAACAGGATGATCCTCAAGGTCCCTTCCA
>WEKX01013206.1:1154-12867 GCA_013390025.1 Pitta sordida | reverse complement strand
GAGAGGGGAAAACCAGGAGGATTATTCAGCTTCTACCCCACCACGACATTTTTAGATGGGTTTGATAGTCCATCCCGTCTTGTAGTACCACATAAAATTCCCCCACAGAAAACACCACCTTCACACACCCCCCCTGGGGATTTATGGAATGGGAGCTCCTCGAACTGGCCACACCTTCTTCTCACCCACATTCCCAGGGTTTACTTACATTTCTGGAGTCTTGGACTTGTTTTTGCCGTTGAAGAATTCCGGAAGAGCCCGACGCTCAATCACGTGGATACTGCAACAAACCCACACCACTCAGACCCCGCAAACACACCCAGGGGCCTTGGAAGGTGCACAAGATGCTGCCCAACAGTTTAATTTCCAGAGGGACTTTCTGTCCCACTCCCGCCCCACAGAGCTCTGAGGACACCAGGGTTACACTCCAGTAACCTCCTGATTCCCAGGAGGATTCCAGGCTGGAACAAGCAGTGATTTGTCCTCAAAGCCTTGGGAATAAAAATAAAAGTATAAAATAAAAAATAAAAATAAAAAGCTTTCAGGAGATACAGACACAGGAGGATCACACAAGGAGTAGAAAAGTAGGGAAGGGAGAGGAATTATTTTATCATTGGGAGGGCAAATCAAAATCCCAGACTGAATTTGGAATCTTCTTCCTCATTCCCAATCCCTGAAAACAGTCAGAGCTCAGCTCAGATAGATTTAAATGCAACAGATGCACCCAGAGAACCAGACCTGAACAACAGGGATTGCTTTCCCCTCTCACTTGATTTATGACCAAAAACCCCACTGAAACTGGACATCCCCCCCCCATTCCCAGTGCCCCTCCACTTACCAGTTGTAGTCAAACCAGGATGCATAGCTGGGGATGATGATGTGGTTGGTCTGCTCTGTCACATTGTCCTCCCCGGGGTCAATGGAGCGACTCTGGTCCCCCTTGTTGGGGTCCTCGTCCTCCTGCAGCACAGAGGGGACACCGGGGTCAGGGTGACAGAACTTTATCTGGCATTAAACCCCCCCCAGGGACAAGGGATCTCAGCCTGTTAAAATAGAGCCCCAAACGCAATTCCACACAAAAAACCATCAGGGAAGCCCAACCTGGGTTTAGATTTAGTCCCAAAACCTAAAGAAAGAGCAAAACCTTTGGAAAACCTCCCATCTGAAAAAAAAAGCTTCTTGGAAAACAAATAATCCCACAACCAGAGTTAAAAAGACAAAGTAACCCCCAGAGAGCCTGGAGAAGTTTTATAACAAAACCATTCCTATCGGGGACTGACTTAATCTCACAGATCACTTGAAAATTATTACAGTTTAAGTGACTGAAATGGAAAATGAGGTGTGGGGGTGTCCAAGGCCAGGCTGGACAGGGTTTGGGACACCCTGGGACAGTGGGTGGTGTCCCTGCCCATGGGACAGGGATTTTAAGATCCCTCCCAACCCAAACCAGTCTGGGATTCTGTGGCCTCAGTTTCTGTTAAATTTAGCACTGAACAGCTGCTGTTACCTTTCCTCCAGTGGCCACTGTCTCCTCATCCTGCTCATCTGAAAGGGACAAAAAAACCATTGGGAATGGCACCAATAAAAATCACTTCAACGCTCAAGGGCCTTTCCCAACCCACAGCCGCTCAACTGGAAAGGATATTTAATTTATCTGGGAGGGGAGGGGGGGAAGGAAGGTGGATCACACATCACCAAGGCAATTCCTCACCTCTCCCAGACCTGGGAACAGGCAGAGGACAGAGGAAGGATAATTATGATTTCCTCACCCTCCAGAATCCATATGGAATTCCCACCGTTCCCAGAGCCCCAGATGAGCCCTGTGCACCAGGATATGGGGCACCAGTTTGGATCTCTTATGCCAAGGCTCAGCAAAGCTCAGGGAAGCTGTGACCCACCTTAATTCCCCCCCAAAAAACAAAGGGAAGAGCAGAAAAACAGGACAGAGGGTGTTTTACCCAGGTCTGCCACGGTCCCTCCTTTCACTGGAGTGTTCTCACTGTCCTTCTTGGGGTTCACTGCAAAAGCAAAGGGAAGCTGCTGAGGGGAGGGCAGGGAACAGGGATCCCCCCAAGGAGGATTTCCCTGGAATTCCCAGCTGGACACAGAGCACCAGGACTCACCCTGCCCCCACCAGTCAACCCCCCCCGCGAATAACCCAGTGCCAAGGACTGCAGGGGGAAAAAGCATTTCAAAGCTTTGACAGAGTACACACGAGGGGGGTTTTATGCAGTTGAAATAATTTTCTAACACCCACAGAACTCAGGGCTGGTGTATTTTACCATTCTTGGGCAGTACCACTTCTTCTATGTTAGGGACTGGTGTGGGATCCTCCATGTCCTTGGTAAGATCCTCCTGCTCATCCTCCTCCTTCTGCCCCCTCCTCTTGCCATACAGAGCTGCTTGTCTGGAACAGAGCACACACGGGTCCTGGGGGTGTTCTCACACCAGGACTAAAGGAAAAGCACCCTGGGGACAGAGACAGGACCAGCAACACCCCTCCCTGCAGTGAAGATTATCAACTCCTCCTTCCTTGGGTTTGCCTTATCACAGCAGGTCCAGGAAGTTTTAGCTCCCAAGTTCTCCCCTCCAGAAAGCCCCCAAAATAAGCTTTTATTTTTTTTATTGATGAAACCTCTTTAAACCACAACAGCGACTCTGCTCAGGTTCCATTTGAGAAAAGGACTTCAAGACACTCCAGGATGTGAATAAAAATCTCCTTAATGAGATGCAGAGATTTCTGGGGCTGTACCCAAACCTGTCCCTGTGCCCCAGGAGTGCCAACAGAACCAGTCTGGGTGATCTGAGCAGCAGCTGAGTAACTCCTCCTTTAATTTCTGCTGCTGAGCTGCCCCAGACCCTGTCCTTGCCCCAGATCCTGCCCCAGATCCTGCCCCACCTGCAGCCAGGGCACTGCCACACAGGAGGGGAGGAATCCCACCCAGGGAATGAGAAACACCCCCGATTCCAGGACTCAGGACACTCACCCTTTCTTCCCAGTCTTTTTCCTGGACTCCACAGGGGTGGGGGGTGGAGAAGGGGAATGTTTTCTCTTCCTGGTGCTGGCTGCAGCTTTCCTGTCCCTCCTCTCGGGGCTCCGCACGGGCTGGGGGAGAAGGGAAGGCCAGAGTTCATCCCCAATATCAGTCACTAAACTCTCCCTCAGTCCATCCAAGGGATATCCCAACACTCCAGGGAGCAGCCTCAGGGCTGAGGGAACCTGTCTACAGAGCCCTGACCAACCTGGGCGTGGGGAGGGGCATAAAAATCAGTTTAAATGAGGGCAGGGAATTTGGAAATCAAATATTAACTGATGCTGTGGGACACTTCCAGGGATCCAGGGGCAGCCACAGCTTCTCTGGGAATTCCGTCCCAGTCCCTCCCCACCCTCCCAGCCAGGAATTCCTTCCCCAATCTCCCTCTGGCAGTGGGAAGCCATTCCCTGTGTCCTGTCCCTCTCCAGCTCTCCTGGAGCCCCTTTGGGCTCTGGAATGTTCTCCAAGCTCGCCCTTCTCCAGGTGAACAGCCCCAGCTCCACCAAGGACACCAATGGATGAGCAGGATCTCCACCACAGACCATCACTCACCTCCTCATTCTTCATGGAGATTCTCTGGCGAAAGCTCACGGATTTCCTGTTCTCATCCACCTCATAATCCTCCTCGTTCATCCACTCGTTGAACACATCCGTGTCCAAAATCCACTTGGCGTGGACCTGAGGGACAGAAGACACGGGACACACATGGGACAAACCCTCTGGATTAACAGTGCTCTTGGGATGCTGGAAATTGCCATCAAAACCCCCCCAGACCTGTCCATCCCCTGAGCAGACGTGCCCCAAACACCAACAAAATGAACAGGGGTTGGCCACACCTTGATTTAAAACACCCACCTTCAAACCAAGCTGAGTCTACAGAAAAATCCTGAGATTTATACAATCTATTATTCATTATTAATATTATTTCTCATATTTTACTCTTCATAGCCGATTTATACTCAGGAAGCTCTTTTCCAGTCAGTCCCAGGTCACAAGTGTTTGTTTGAACAGCCCCCAGGTTATCTGGAGCTGCTGCCAGAGAGGGGATGAGCAGCACACACAGAGTCCAGGAACAGAATTAAAGTGGTCCCAAGACCCCCACTCAGCCCAGTGACTGAGGGACACTCACCTTCCAGGGCTTCTCAGGGATGGGAGGGTCCTCGATCTCAGCGTCGATCTCGTTGGCGTGAACCCAGGTGTCATAGCTGGGGACAGGAGACAAGAGAATACACTGCGGTCCCCTGGGAACTGTCACCGTGGGAGCCACGGGCACAGGGCACACACAGGGAGGGGACAAGGCACCCAGGGCACACCAGAATCCCAGAGCCACCCCGGTGAACCAGCTCAGAGCTGGAGAGACTCACGGGGTGAAGAGGCACCTCTGGGTCTCTGAGATCAGGTTAATTCACTTGGTTTCTGCTCTCAGTTTAGAGCAAGAGCTGCACCCTCTCCTTCTACCCCCTCAGAAGTTTATTTGCTAAGAAACTACACTGAGCAACAGCCAAAATCCTGTTGTAACCAACACCAGGAATGTGCAGAGGAACAGGGGTAAGTCCTGCGGCAAGGGGAGAGTGCACACAGCATTCCCCCTGTTTGTACTGGTGTATTTGTAAACAGACACACAGAATCCATGTCAAACTGACTGATAGAAAAACATTCCAGTGTTCTTCTCCTCTGCCACTGTCACCACGGGAACGTTCCAGTTGTGAATCAGTGACTGTTCTCAAGCTTTGGATGCTGAGACCAACAAACTGGGCTCTGCTTTCCTCCCCCACCTCCTTTACCTGTCTGGGAAGAAGCCCCAGTGCACCAGCACCTGCTTGTCCTTTTTCATCACAGGCCTCAGCCATTCATCTGCAAAAGGGAGAGAGATTTGGGGGGTAAAACACAATATTTCACTTTTCCCTGGTCAGTCACAGTTACACAGTGGCTGTCACAGCTCTGCCTGGCACTGCACAGATTCACAAGGAACAAAACAATTTGAATGCCTTGATGTAATGATTACCACAGGTGGGAGCAGCTCATCTCATCCCATCTCACCTCCGGAGAGATCAAACCCTCCCTGAGGACACTCAGTGATGTCTGGATAGTCAAGAAATGACAGAGAGATGCTCCAATCTGTCCTTTTCTTTTTAAATCCCTGTATGAACAGTATCTATAAATCCCTGTGGGATTCAGGGCTGTTTTCTCCTCTCTGAGAGCCCAGAGGGGTTAGGGATGAAGCCAGAGCTGTGGCTGGGCAGGAGCGGCCAGGACAGAGCATCCCTGATCCCTGCAGAGAGCAGGGAGCACTTCCATCTAGTGGTGAACACGCTCATGGAACTCAGAGACAAGTTATTCCCCCCCTAAAGACTGGGGAAAAAAAGGACTTTTACCATCATCCACTGAGGTAGGACTGGGATAAACGTGGTGGGTAGCCTTGGATTTCTCCTCAGTTACTGTTCCCTGTGGGAGACACGGAAGGAGAGAAGAAACTGCCTGAGAAACCTTCAACACATCACCCCAAACGTCCCACACAAGCGCCACAGCACCCTCAGAGCACAGAGGACAAACCTCCCAGACACCCCTCCCTGTAATCCCACAGATCCCTGGGATCCTGACGTGGAATTCCTGACTTTCCCCCTGCGCAGGGAGGAGGGAGCTGCAGGCACAGCTGTGGGATAAAAACATGGAGATATTCACGATGGTGAGCGAGGGTGAGAGTTCAGAGCCAGAGCAAAGGCAAAAAGCCCAAAACCCCAGCACAGGAATTGGGTTTAATCTGGAAAGGAAAGTTTGCTTTGGCTGCTTTTGCTGCGGCCCTTCACAAAGCCCCTGACCCAGAAAGGTCCCCAGACCATCCAGAGGTCACATTCCAGGGTGTTTCTCTCAAGGGAAGAGAAAAGACTGTTTACATTTTTTAAGAGATGAAGCATTAACCCTGTTCAGGTCAGCATTGAATTAATGATTAATTCATTTAATTAATCTTAAATTACCAAGGCGAGACGCTGGCTCTCAAGTGAGCACCTCGTGCTGCTGGTGCTCTGGCTCAGCAAGTGAAATAAAGCAAAAAAACCCCCAGCAATCATTCCAAGGTTCCTCCTGCTGTGCCCACACACCTGGAACAGCTGGATCACCCCCTGGCCTCCCCAGGGACCTGCTGTGCTGGGGTGTGGACACCCACGTGGCACCCCAACCAGCCAGCCCAGCACTCACCTGGTGGCGTTTGACGATGTCCTTCAGCTTGTTTGCCAGCTTCAGCTCGATGTCAGGGATGAGGTAGATGGTTGGTCTGCTCAGACAGTTGTTCTGGGGGAGAGAACAGCAGGTTAAACAGGGAATGAGGAGGAGATCATCTGTCCTCTCATTCCCCTCCTCCTATTCCCATTCCTAACAAGCACCTGGAAGTCAGGTTTGGGCTGTATGATGCACTGAGCTGAAATAAAAAGTATTATTGACATGCAGCAGTTTAAAACTCTTAACTTTAAACTGCTTAATGGATCCAGGTAAGAATTTCTTTGATGAAGCCAGACCCTAACCTTTGAATCTGGATCAAACCCAAAACCTCAGGGACATCAGCCATGGAATGGGTGTGCAGAGAACCAGCTCCTCAGCCCAAGGCTGCCACTGCCACAGGAACACAGGGACACTCAGGATGTTTTCTCCCCACCCTCTGCACACCCACAGAGTGCCAGGGAAAATATCCCGGATTTTTCAAGGGTGGGAGGGGGAGGGAAGAGTCCAGGACCCCTCCAGGAGCCCGGGATGAAACTCCTGTGAGCTGTGCCCCGAGGGAGCTCCTTGCCTGCACTAGTGTCTTCTCAATGTTCATGAACATCTCCACGTTCCGGTCCATCCGCGAGGGATTCTGCAGGTCGAACCTCCTCCTGCCGAGGGAAACCATTCCAGAGGGTTAAACCCCACCCAGCACCTTTCCTGTCCCACACAAACTCGGGGAGGACACAAAGCATGACCAGCAAACCAACACAAGGCAGCTCCTCTGGGGAGGGGACAAAGGCAGGTTGACATTGTCCAGCAAGGCCCTGGGGCAGGGCAGGGAATTCCAGGACCACCAGGGATCTCAACAGCCACAGGGGACGATCCAGGGATGAGCTCTCCGCACCCAAGATCCAGGGAAAACCAGCAATTCCTGCGCCCGGTGGGAGAACAAACCACCCCCTGCCCCCCCAAAGCATGGGGGACCAACAATCCATGGAAGCATCTTATTGGACTTCTGAGTTTGTCATTTCATGGACAAATCATCAGAACAGCTGCAGCAACAACGGGAATTCCTCCACAAAATCCACATCTACTGAGAGCTCCTCACAAACACACCCTTGTTTCCAGCAGCACATCCATCCTGGGCGGATAAACACTCAAGGAAGGCAAAGCAAAGCGAGATTTTTCAGCCCCCAAACCCTGTTCCCTCCACGCTCAGGAGGTGGCAAACGAACCATGGTGTCGTTTCTCAGGATCGCCCTGTTTTCAGAAGGAATTGGTGAGCCCCTTAAGAAGCCTGGCACACTTTGAGGAGCTCACAGTGACATCAGTCACTGCACAGCTCACTCAAGGGTTTTGCACCTTTGGCAATAACACACAGGATTTTAGAGTCCCTCCTGTCACTCAGCCACTGTTTGCACCCCAAAACACACGGAGTGGTTCCATGGAAACGAAGGGAGATAAACAAACAAACACAAGCTGACCTACAAACCCAGTGAATTCTCACAGAGACACTCAGGGCACGGGAGTTTAACCCACAATTTTCACCTCTGCTGCTCCACACCTGCCCCGGGGGATGCCCCACACCTGTCCCGGGGGATGCCCCACACCCGCCCCGGGGGATGCTCCACACCTGCCCCGGGGGATGCCCCACACCTGCCCCGAGGGATGCTCCACACCTGCCCCGAGGGATGCCCCACACCTGCCCTGGGGGATGCCCCACACCTGCCCCGAGGGATGCCCCACACCCGCCCCGGGGGATGCTCCACACCTGCCCTGGGGGATGCCCCACACCCGCCCCGGGGGATGCCCCACACCCGCCCCGGGGGATGCCCCACACCCGCCCCGGGGGATGCCCCACACCTGCCCCGGGGGATGCCCCACACCTGCCCTGCGGGATGCTCCACACCTGCCCCCAGACTCTTCTTTGCAAACCCCCGCTTGGATCTATTAATTAGCATTAATGAACAGCATTTTTTTTTAGCTGCCCCTTGAGATCAAACAGCACTAACTCCTCCTGCCCTCAGTTTGCCCCAGGTTCAGCAAACAGCTCGGGGGGCACAGTGGGACAAGGTATGTCCAGCTGCCAGACATACCTATTGTGGCGAGGGAAGGGGCTTCTCCTACAAGACAGATTGGTCACAAACAGGTGAAGCGAGAGCGACAGTGCAGACCATCAAATCATCAAAGCAAGGCACAGCTCAGGAAAAAAAACCAGGTACCAAGGCCCAGGTGTGGCATGAGTGGAGCAGGGAAACCCCTGAGAGGAGGTTGTTCCTGATACACCCACCCCAGACAGAGCTGGTGTGAGCACAAACAACTCCTAAAAACAACCAACTGCTCTAAACCAACTTGATTTTGCCTTTTGATTGGCTCCTGTGTGTAACAGAAATCCAGAAACAGCAGATCAAAACAATTCAAACCTCTGCTCACTGTCACTGACTTATTTCTTATTATTTATTATCTTCAGTGACTTCTCACCCTCGTATTTCCCCTCAACGTCCTCAAAAATAGCAATTTCCAGGCCACGTTGGACGGGGCTGGGACAGTGGGAGGTGTCCCTGATGGCAGGGGTGGCACTTTGAGGTCCCTTCCAGCCCAAACCCTTCCAGGATTTCATCACCCTGTGCCACTGCTCCCTCAGAAAGAGGGTCAGGACTTAAAAAACACACGCAGGACAAAAGCCCTGCCGGGATGTCACAGGGATGTTTTAGTGGCAGCCTCGGAGTTTCTCAGTGCCCACATTCCTGGAGGGGGATAACACGTGGAAAACAAGCATTTTTCAGGATTTATTCCCAATTAAACCTAAACCCTGACATCAACAAAGACAGCAACTCTGGGACATTGCCTCAGCCTCGCAGGAGGAGGAAACAACCACAAAGAGCCTCAAATTTGTCATTAACACCCAAGCACAGGTTCAAACCCTCGCTAGGCCAATTCCCTTTAAATTTAGAAGTGCGGGGAGTGTGTCTGCCAAAAGCGGAAGGATTCCCTCCTCCCACCTCCCGCTCCCTCTCCTCCCCGACTCTCCAGGGAGGATTAAACTCGAGCTCAGGTTCACGCAGGAGGTGTGGAAACCACCACTGCCAACTTACCAGCCCTGCTCGTTCTTGTATTTGTAAGCAGCACCAAGAATGTGACACAATGTACCTCCAGCTTTGAAATCCATGAAGCACTTTGCCTGGGAGCCGAGAAACAAGGGGGGAAAAAACCACAGTGACTTTTATGGAATTATTTAAACACTTTTAAAAATTTTTTTTGGCTGAGTTTTAGACACTGGGGTTATGGAGTTTATGGTTTATTTTTGGATTAACCCCCTTCATCCCCTGACCCCTCCATCCCAGCCCTTCCTGCTGGTGTCACACACCAGTGACACCCATTTCAAGGCACGCGTTCCACTGGGAATGTGCCACCCCAGCCCCAGGTACTCACGGGGAGCTTGGTGAAGGCAGGATTGGTGACGTGTTTCCCAAAGGCATCTTCCTGGAATTGCAGCAGCTGCACCACCAGCCCAGCCAGGGTTTTGTTGGTGGGAGCATCTGCCTGAACGTACTGAAAGGCGAGAAAACACACCTGGGTCACTTCTGAGGGGGAGGGAGAGGAGGCCTGGAGGGGGTTCGGGGACACCCCGGGGCATGGCAGAGGTTGTGGGGCAGGGGTTGGGGATTTTGGGGAAGGGAGAAGCACCGAGAAGAAAGATTTTCCCGGCTTCGGGCTTAAAATCCAGCCCCCTCCCTGTGGATCATCCCCAGCTCCTGCGGCAGCCAGGGATTAACCACCCCAAGCTCATTTGTAGTTCCTAATAAAGAACAGCCTCATTCTGCACCCCCCCTGCAGAAACTTCTGTCATCAACTGATTGAATCCCCCTTCGGTACGAGATGGGGTGTCCTGCACCAGGAGAGACCCTGAGCCACGCAACTCCACCGGCAATGGCGCTCTGAGCGCCTCCCAAGGCTCCAATTCCAACAAAAACGGGGAAAATCACGGCGTGGGACACAACCCCCCTCGCCACGGCGCTGCTCCTCACTGCCAGCACCCACCCAGAGGGCAGGGGACAGGCGGGACACATCCCACGGAACAGCTGCCAGGGCTGCTCAGGGAAGGAAAAAGCGAAGGGTCCAGCTGACTCCTGAACTGTGAGCTTCTAATTAACTGCGCTCTTCCACGCCGCTGCCAGAACCTCGCGTTTTCTTAATTACCCTCCAGGGACACCAGGAACCCTCTAATGCTTGTTGTTTTCTCGAGACACGGAGAACCTTCCAATGCATTTTTATTTCTGGGGACAGAGAGAACCCCCACCCCCACCCCAGTATTTGTTATTCTCTGGAGTCACAAAGAACTCCCCGACGTTATTTTCTAATTACACCAAGAGCCCTCCACCATCACCTGGCCCAGAGGGAAGAACAAGACCTGTGACTGCAGTTCTCTGGATCGCTGGGATTCTCCCCACACGGTGTCCAGTGTCCCCGGAGTGACCAAAGGCACTTCGAGCCCTCCCGGGGTGACCCCGGGATTTAACCAAACGGGAATTTAACCCTCCCCCTCGGAGCATTGGGGCCACATCTCCAAACGCCGGCGGCACCACCCTCCCCCGGTTATTTAAATAACGCTAAATAATTAAAATCGCTCGTCACAGGCGTCACAGGCGATTTCCAGCGCGGAACTCCGAAATGCGGGGGCCCCGGGAAGGAGTTCCCCCGGCCCGGAGCAGGGAAGGGTTTGGGGGGTTCGGGGGTGCCCGGGGAGGCGCTGGGTGCCGGGAACCCCGCGGGACACGAGGGGCCGAGCTGTGCCCCACACCCCAAGGGCTGGGGCTGCAAACACCCCAAGGGCTGGGGCTGCAAACAAACACCCCGAGGGCTGGGGCTGCAAACGAACACCCCAAGGGCTGGGGCTGCAAACAAACACCCCGAGGGCTGGGGCTGCAAACAAACACCCCGAGGGCTGGGGCTGCAAACAAACACCCCGAGGGCTGGGGCTGCAAACAAACACCCCGAGGGCTGGGGCTGCAAACAAACACCCCGAGGGCTGGGGCTGCAAACAAACACCCCGAGGGCTGGGGCTGCAAACAAACACCCCGAGGGCTGGGGCTGCAAACAAACACCCCGAGGGCTGGGGCTGCAAACAAACACCCCGAGGGCTGGGGCTGCAAACAAACACCCCGAGGGCTGGGGCTGCAAACAAACACCCCGAGGGCTGGGGCTGCAAACAAACACCCCGAGGGCTGGGGCTGCAAACAAACACCCCGAGGGCTGGGGCTGCAAACAAACACCCCGAGGGCTGGGGCTGCAAACAAACACCCCGAGGGCTGGGGCTGCAAACAAACACCCCGAGGGCTGGGGCTGCAAACAAACACCCCGAGGGCTGGGGCTGCAAACAAACACCCCGAGGGCTGGGGCTGCAAACAAACACCCCGAGGGCTGGGGCTGCAAACAAACACCCCGAGGGCTGGGGCTGCAAACAAACACCCCGAGGGCTG
>WEKX01013204.1:141065-173380 GCA_013390025.1 Pitta sordida | reverse complement strand
TCAGTAACAGCAACTATGTCATACCTTCATTCAACTTTTTCTTCAGTGGAGTGCTTCTGTTTTGCTCCAGTGTGCCTGGTGTGTGCTTTAAAACTAGATTTTCATTCGTTTTATGTCTAATTATTAAATAATCTGCTTTCATTATTGAAATCATTCAAAATTAAGTGAGACCCATTAGGGTCTTCTGCGGTGCTCTCATTAGTAAGTCTGCATTGTTTCATCCCATTTATGCAATTAATTTCTTATTATATTCCTATGGTGTTCTGTGTTTTATTTAGAATATTTATTATTGATTTCTGTAAAGAAAGTATGTAATTAATAAAAGATATTATGAAGCACCAGACATTCCCACAGATGTATTGACCATTCTCATAATTTCTACTTTATCTTTAAAAAAATTTTGGTTCTTATAGGAAATCTATTTGCTACATCATAGCATTATTTAAATAAAAATGCTAGTTAGTGAACAAACCTGATAACTTTTATTAAAAAAACCTGAGAACTAAATTTTTCATTTAGGTCAACAATTCACAATGCTAAGATGTGGTTATACATTTGCAGCATGCAGTCACATGTGGAATAATGCCAAACAGATGTTCAGTATCTTAGGTAAGATGAGTTAACATCTCTGTGTAGACTTAAGGTCTAATCAATCCCAATTGATTTTGGTGTTTATTGCTATGCTGTGGATCTACTGCATGTTTAAAATGCCCAGGTGCATGTAACATAAAATCATAGTCTCAATAAGCCTGTGATTGAAGGAGCTGTGTAATAAAAGAGTGTCTTGGGTTTTAAAGTGTATTTTTGTTTAACAGCAATATGAGTTCTGATGGAATTATCTTACAACATTGTGACATTCATACTATTTTCCGTGATCATGTTTTGTTCCCATTTGAGCTCCAGTCTACCAAGTGATGGTTATCTGGAAGGACACTTACACCTAATCAGATCTCTATTTAAAGGCTTAAGAAGCCCTGACAGGTCCAAAATCCTATTCACTGGTGGGCAAATGCAGAACCAGTGCCTTTTTGAACAAACCAAGGACTTAACACTAAGAACTTTTATAAAATATTGTATTTACTCTAACAAATTGAGAATTTTCTAACTGCACAAATCTGTGGCCCTTTGAGTTAAGGACACTTAGGAGTAGATTGTCTTTATTTTGCAGCACATAATCATAATTTGTAATGGTTCCCTATTAGCATTCCCTAGTTTTAGTAACTTGTTTTTTCACTAATGTTACCTCTTGCTGACCTGACCTTCAAAAGATCATCTGCTTTTCATTTTTCCAATAGGTTTTAACTTACATGCTGTATTTATAGCGCTGTTAAAGGACAACCTCATGGTAAATTGGAAGGTGCTACTGCCATAGTTATCAAGTCCTTATGGCATTAGAAGCATTTCCTCAGTAACCTGTAAGATATGAAAATTCTAATAACCTAGATAAGCGCTTCAGTAATACCACCATTAAAGGACTCTAAAGATCTACTGGAGACCTACCATTCATGTCTCCTGCTTACTGCTATATAAGAGGTTATTCATTAGTCCTTATGAGTTTTTTAGGGAATGTGGGCTTTTATTGTAGAAAGAACTAAAATGTGAGCAGGCAACCAAATCCTATGACTACACAGAGAATTCAATGTGGTGTTATGAAAAAGCGTATGCTGGATTACTCCATGGCCATACCTCCTATTCCATAACTGAACATACAGATCCCTGTTTGTGCCTCCAGATATCCATGTTTAACCAAGCATTAATTAATTTAAAATTAATGTAATTGTTCTTGTGGATTTTCAGCAATATTCTCCTTAATGTGAATGGAAACTCCAGACTTCTTTATTCTAATGATCTTCATTTTACTATTTCAAAATCACTAGGATCAAAATTTTGACATATTGGAAAAACTGAGTCTGAGTTATGCTAAACACACCTGAAATCAGGGCTCAATAGAGGGAAATAGTCGAGTGGGTGTGAATCTCTTCTCTCAGGCTGCCAGCACCAGAACAAGAGGACATGGCCTCAAGCTACGCTAGGGGAGGTTTAGACTGGATGTTAGGAAGAGGTTTTTCACAGAGGGAGTGATCGCTCAGTGGAATGGTCTGCCCAGGGACAGCTTTTGTCCATTGAGTGATGTTGTTTAAGAGTTGGACTCGATGATCCTTGTGGGTCCTTTCCAACTCAGACTATTCTGTGTGATTCTGTGTATTATTGCTGTACACAGGTTTAAGTGTCTGGAAATCTGTGTTTATATTTAAGTATGGCCAAATCTATTATAATCTGATAGTTTCCAGGTCCCACGTTTTGCCAACCATGTAGAATTAGTAATGATTTTTTTAAATGATGACTTAATCTAATTAGTGAAAAATGCTTTTTCTTTATGGGATTCTTTTAAGGCTGGCCATTGTTTCTGCAGTGAGACCTGAGCCTGGTGATGCTCCATGTCAGGAGCTCAGTGGAGATGAGTGGAATGGCTCAAGTCCACAGTTTAAGCTGGTCCAAGAGGGGCTTCAAGGAAGAATCACTTGCTTCCTGCTGTCAGACTTGTACTTTCTCAGGTCATTTAACAGGTCATATTTGATCCAGAGGAGGTACACAATGCATTCATGCTGATCTTGCAAGAGAAGCACTCCTGAGTTTGTGCAGGTTTTATGTCAGGTTAGACTTGCAGAAAAATAACCAGAGTGGCAATGCCTAACCTGAGGGAGAAAAAGTCTTCCATTAGAATTTAGTTATCAAAAATTTTTTAACACATTTGATATGACAATATGTGTTAGAGCAGGATCAGCAGTTTGTTTCTTATGCTATTTTTGATCTAATTCTAGGAACCCTAAAGCTGGATTTTCTTTGTAACTGAACCTCACCTGGGAGTCAGCTGATCTGTCTCTTTGAGAGCCCAAAGACATTGACATCTGTTCTTTTTTCCCACTTGGAATGCCACCATCTTTTATTTTTGATAGTTTATATTGACTCATTTACACAGTAAGTGAAGGAATTTATAGAAGCTGTATTTATCATATATTAAACTAAATTCCTGTATATCCAGCAGATCAGAATTGCTGCAAGTCATGCCAGTTCAATGGATAAGTATATAATTATATATCTAAGAGGCAGAGATAAACATAGTAGAGGTATCAGTGAAGAAGCTCTTTAGCTGCTGCAAATTGTTACAAATTCCTATGGAGTACATTTATAGTAGCTGAAGTTTTAATCAATATTATGCATGTATTTATGGTCTAGACTTTTCTACTGTTTATGTTAAATGAACAATAATGCCATTAAGGTAAATACTAAAGAGGAAATTATCTTTAATTTTATGATGTTAAGAGCAGATCTTTACCTGTGCTTAATACTATTGATTTGAGTGAGGATATATATGAATTCTATTCTTCTTTTCCTTAAATGTTTGTCAGAACTGTGTTTATTGCATGCATCCTAAAGGAGAGATTGTGTAGGCTGTAGGAAAGGCAATTTTTTTCTCAAATATTTTTGTAATTCTGACATTGTTTTAGTTGCTACACTTATAAATCAGCTTTCTTTCCTCCTGGTGCATATTTATTATACAAAAATAATGGGATTCAGCTAATCCTATTCATTCTCACTAGAGTTAAGAGGCCTTAGTGAGTCCAGTTACTCATTCTTTAATATGATGCTCATTAAACATGAAATCCAGCAAAGTTAAAAGAGTCATTGCTGACCGTGGGTGAGATATACCCGTGAGCCATAGTCTTGCAAATTCTTTTTCTCCTTCTGAATTCTCATTTCTTAATTCTTTTTCTGGGATCTTGAGGCAGCTTGTGTTACCTACCATGACATGTAGTTGCTAGAATCTGAAATTAGATGAGTTAATGGCACTGCATTATCTCCTGATGACAAATCTATTAACATATGTCACTGCTCTTACTTATAATTCAAGTCTTTGCTTGTTTGCTACTCATTGCAAGGGAAAATCTGCAAGCTTTTATGTTTCCATTTCTTTACAAATGTTTTGTACAGCTTTATAAGGCTGAGCAATACATTCACATGGTGGACTAATTTTTGTGTTCTAATGGCTATACATAATAATTTAATAAATTATTTAAGAACTTCTTTGTCAATTAGAATGACCTACAGTGTATAATTCATAATTGTTCTATTAATTATCAAATGTGTGGGTTATTCTACTCTACCAAAATGAAAAATTTAGATAACTGTTCCATACTCTTCTCTCAATAATTCACTTTGCTGCAACTGTATGCAGTTTTTATTGTGTTTTACTCTGTATTGAAAAGATTAGGGATTACAGGCAGAAGTTTTCCTGGTACCCAATGTTTCCGGCCCTCACAGAACAGGGGGTGATGTAGGGCAGCTCTGCAGAGCCTGGAAACACCAGTACATTCCCTCGAATGTGATGAGTTAAATTAAGCTGGCCCTTCAGGATGGCGTCACTTATGGAAATCACTGTTCAAACACAGGGCAGTGCTGAGCTGGGAAGTAGCACAATGGTTGGCAGACACTGTAACCTGTCTAGCTGTTGGGTTTTAGTTCTGTTCTTTACCTCCTGAATTCAATGCAATAGGCATGAAAGATTTGTACCGAGAATTAGGAAAGAGATTTGTCTGACTTTAGTGAGACACGGGCCAGCAGCGCGGGAGTGCAGGAAATGTGTTCAATGCATAATAGTTGGAAAAAAGCAAAGGGAAGATAAAGTGGGAGAAATGAAGACAGAAATGGATGGATAATTGTCCTAGGTGGAGGCAATAATGAACATTGATCTTTTGAAGTGAAGATCAGGAATTTGTAACAAGCCATAGATGAGGAAGAAGTTATTATGGTCAGAGTCAGTTAAAGTAGGAGGCATAACTGCAACAACTTAAGAGCAGGGTATAATTGACTTGTCAGAATATCAGTCAGTGCAAATAACTATATAAAACTGCATTAAATTTATAAAATAAATTGGTTGAATAACAGACTTAAATAATACCTTTAAACTGACCACCTCAATGGACAAAAGCTGTTGGTCTCTTCTATGTGGACTTCTGGAAGGCCTTTGACACAGTCCCCCACAACATCCTTCTCTTTAAGTGGGAGGGAGGGATATGTACCTGGTGGGTGGAGTGTTCAGTGGAAATGGTCAGATGGTTGCTTTCAGAGGGTGGTGGTTAACACCTCAGTGTCTCAATGGGTATCGGGGACACGTGGTGTCCCTTGGGAATTCATATTGGAACCAGTACTGTTTAACATCTTTGTCAATGAAATAGACACCCTCAGCAAGTTTGCAAATGACAACAAACTGAGTGGTACGGTTGACAAGCCTGAAGGGTGGGGTGCCATTCATAGGGACCTGGACAAGCTGGAGAAGTGGGCCTAAGAGAACCTCACTGAGTTCCACAAGGCCAAGTGCAAGGTGCAGCACTCAGGTCAGGTCAACCCTGATTCCCCTATCAATGGGGAATGAAGGGATTCAGAGCAGCCCTGAGGAAAAAGACTTGGGGGTACTGATGGATTAAAAGCTGGACATGAGCCAGCAATACACACTCACAGTCCAGAAAGCCAATTGTATCCTGGGCTGTGTCAAAAATAGTGTGACCAGCAGGTGATTCTGCCCCTCTGCTCCTCCCTTGTGCAACCTTACAGGAGTACTGCTCTGGAGTAGTTAGGGCAGGAAGGACATGGACCTTTTGGAGTGGGTCCAGAAAAGGGCCTCAAAAAATGATCAGGAGACTGGAGCGCCTCTCTTATGAGGACAGACTGAGACAGTTGTGGTCGTTCTCCCTGGAGAAGAGAAGGCTCTAGGGAGACCTTATTGTGTCCTTTCAGTACTGGTGTCTTCATTTTGGGATAGAGTGAATTTTCTGCCTAGTAGCTGTCACAGTGCTGTGTTTTGCATTTAGTATGAGAATAATTTTGATAGCATGGTTTAGTTGTTGCTCAGTAGTGTTTACCCTAAGTCAAGGGCTTTTTGGTGTCTCCTGCTCTGCCAGTGTGCAGGTGCACAAGAAGCTGGGAGGGAGCATGGCCAGGACAACTGACCCAAACTTGCCAAATGGATATTCCATACCATAGAACTATACCCTACCATAAACTGGTCCAGTATATAAACTGGGGAGAGCTGGCTGAAGGGGGATCATCACAGCTTGGGGACAGGTTGGGCATCAGTCAATAGGTGGTAAGAAATTGTATTGTATGTCACTTGTTTTTCTTCAGTTTTATTACTCCCTCTATTTTTGTTATCTCCCTTTTCTTTACTGTTACTATTATTGTTACTATTACTGTATTTTCCTTTATTTCTTTTTTCAGCCCATGAGTTTTCTGATTCTCCTCCCCATCCCACTCCCTGGGTCAGTGGTGAGTGAATGAATGGCTCTGTAGTACTTACTTAGCAGCTGAGGTTAAACCATGACAAGGAGGCCTATAAGAAGAATGGGGACAGACTCTTTAATGAGGCCTGTTGCGACAGGAGACAGGTTAATTATTTTAAACTAAAAGAAGGTAGATTCAGACTTAAGAAAATGAAAGAATTGTTTTACAGTGAGGATTATGAAAGACTGGAACAGGTTGCCCTGAGAAGTGGTAGATGTTTCATTCCTGGAAGCATCCAAGGCCAAGTTGCACAGGCCGCTGAGCAACCTGCCAGTTGTCTAACCTTCCAGGTTAGACTAGATGTCCTTTAGAGGTTTCTTCTGACCCAAACTATTCTATGGTTTTATGAAAGTCAGTGGTCTTTTTATAACAAGATATTTATTTTTTAACTTAACCTGCTTTGGAATCTGCAAATGAAATAGTATGGCTTATATTCACTCTACCTAGCTTTAAGCCTTTAACTATGCATTAACTGAAGTCGAATACCAAAATGAGGTAATTAATTGGCATTTAGTAAAGCAATCATTTTCCAGGAAGTGCCTAAACTCCTCCAAAGTATCCAAGGAATGAATGCCTTCGCAGGGAGAATTTTCCCTCCTAGCATATATGTTTCATTTTTAGTGTCTTCCTAGGTATTCGTATTCTATGAATTTGTCTTTTCATTATATGAACTTGCAGGGTGTTTCCTATTTTATAAGATTTATTGCGAAAGTTATGGCCCCGTCTATGTTGAATACCTGCCAGCAAAGAAGTTCAACTCATTTAGCAAGCTTCAGCTGCCAGATTCTAATTTCACAACTTGAAAATTTAGCACATGCATTTCAAGTTCTTTCCCTCCTCAGTAAAGGCTTTCAGGAGGAGAGAATACAGCAGTAGGGACATTTAATTCATTATTATTCACCCATTGTTCCTCCTCATTATTCTTTTATGCTTTTCTTCTTCCACTCTAGTTCTCTTTCTCTCATTTACAATAGGAACTGATGAGGATTTTCAATTTTAGGTAATCATGGCATAGTTTTTTCAAGGCTGACCATGCAGTATTTAAATTAATTGGGAATGGTTAATGATGTACCTTTTCTCAGTCGGTTAAAGCAATCTGCACTGGTCAGTTTTATTACATAGGGCAAACACAGCACCATAAAAAGTAGAAAAAATGCAGAGTGGCTTTAGACTGCAGACATAAAGAAAGGCAGGTTTCTATGTGTCCGCCATGATACCTTCAAACATTTAAATCTCTGTTTTATTTTTACCTTTGGACCACAGATTGGGTATTTTTAATTCTTTCTTCGTAGGTTGTTTTTATTAAATTTGGTATTGCAGTTTTCTTCTTACAAGTTCAAGATACTAGCTCCTTAGGAAATAACTTATTAAATATTCTAAAGATATAGAAAGAGTGATTCGGCTTCCCTGGAGATACTTAACAAAGGAAGAAAGCCCTCACTGCCACCACTTTATGCAGAGAGTAACCAAGGCATAAAGCTGAATGATCTTCTTGATACCTCCATGTTTCCAGATTTCAACCTTTTACACAGAACCTAAATAACTTTTTACTGACCAAAATTTTGAAAAGTTTCTGAAGAAATCTGGGTATCTTCTAATTCAATATAAAATAGGTTTGTGTACCCTTAATGGTGGTGAGAAAACTCTTCATTCACTGACTTTCGTAGCTGAGAGCGCTCAGCATTTATTAGATGAAATCCTTTCTAATTATAAATGGGGGATGAGTCAGGCTGTTCCAGTCATGATAAATGAACCTGATTAAACACTTTGTGTCAAATATAGCACAGTGGAAAGGAAAGTTAAGAGTGAGTGGATTGAAGGGCTGCATAATTACCAGGAATGGCGCTCATTCATTTCAGGGAGGCAGTGCTGTGCAGCAGTGTCAGTGCTGCGAGTTCAGGAGGAGAATTACAAAAACGGTACCAGCTCTGTTCTCCACTGGAAATCAGCCTGGAAGCATGTGTATCTAGCTTTCTGGCCTTCAGATACCCTTTGAGCTTTGTGTGGTTTTGCTGTACATACCTCAGACTTTAAAGGTGAACCGAATGACTCCCAGTGATCTGCTCAGACCCTGACTGGAGGGTTCATGGAACTTCTGCTGGTGTTGCCAGCTGAGCAAAAGCCAGCTGAGGCGGATAAATAGAAAAGGAAATCATTAATAACAGAAAGAATTTGAACCTCTTCTCTATTATGCCATATTTACACTGTATTTTATTTGATTGTGAATCTTAAATGTCTGATTTTGTAATTGCAGATAGCTATTAAGCCAGTTTTAAAAATCTGTTTAAGTTCTACTTCATTTCTGCATGTGAATGGCTGTTTGACAGCATTTTTCTTGATTAAGAAAGCCATATTGTTTGCTTTTAAGTTTTGCAGGGAGTTCTGATATATATGTGAAATAAGAGGAAGAGGAAAAGAAAGGAAGGATAAATGTTTTACTGTTTTGCTGAGATTTATTTAATACAGGATTTTTTGTTACCTAGACTAAAATTTTTAGAGCTGTTGGAAAATGTTTGCTACACAGGACTAGAATTTTGATTCCTTGGTGGGGGATTGTTTGCTTTAATATTTTTTGCCATTGTGTGTTGGGTTTACTGTAGCTGTTTTTTTCTGGTAGCGGGGGGGGTCCTATCAGGGAAGTTTTTCTTCGAGAAGTTTCTGGAAGCCTCCCTCATAGCTGGCAGAGCCAATGCCAGCCAGCTCCTGGCTGGACCCGCTGCCAGCCAAGGCCGGGCCAGTCAGGAAAGATAGAGACACCATGGAATGCAGGGAAGTGGCCTCCTCCCCTGAGCAGTGGCAGAGAAACACCAACTGCCTTGTTTTCCCCTACTTCTGTCCCTCACCCCTGCCTCCTGGAGGAAAGGGGCAATGTGGTATCTGTTGAAAGAGACAGAGGGGTGAGGGAGAAAGTTACCTTTAAGATGATACTTCTCACGTTAAGCTCTGATCTTGTTAGAAATAAATCCTTTACATCCCCCACTTGGAGCTTGTTTTACCTGTGACAGTAAAAGATTTCTAATTGTCCTCATTCCTGCTGTAGCAAAAACCCTTCAGGATTTTTTCCTTTTTCTCTCTCTTCCCCTGTTTGTTTGGGGGGCAGGGACGGATGAAGTGTGAGAGTGGCTGTGGGTGAATCTCTGGCATCTAGCCAGGGTCGAACCACCACACATAGCTACATTTCAAGTTCCAATATGCAATCTAATAGTGTGGTCACCCTGGGAAAACTGCAAAGCTGGCAGTTAGCGTCTCTGTGTTTCAGATGAAACAACAATGTTGCAAAAATCTGCAATCCCTCAAGGATCTATCCATGAGCTTAACTCTACATACACCGTCAAAGTATTGAGGCTATGCAAGGGATGCAGAATTAAGCGTTTGTTCAGGATGGGAGAATGCATTAGAGCCTGTGCCATTTTGCCATTCCCTAGTCGTTTCTCGAGCTGAGTTCTTGAGAAACCACTGTAAATTCAGTTGCATGATGAAGGAGGAAATGCAATACATACTGTGCTCCATGATGTGGAGGTATTCAGCAGGGCTTGTTTTGGGGAGCACGACATGCTCTGGGGCAGCCTTCACTCACAGTGCTGTCCTCTAACTGTGTTTCTGCAGCCTCACATCCATGCACAGCTCATCAGCAGGCTGGTGGGATTGAGAGCCATACAGCTACACAGCATAGGAGATGCCGTCTGATGGGATGTATCATAAATACTGCCTGTGTTTTGACAGGGCAGGAATATGAGTATGGGAATATTGGTTTTCCTCACTGATCACTTCTCGCCTTCCAACATGGGCTTTGTGGCACATTTGAATACATTGAGCCATAAATATTATCTGTGGCCATTAAAACATTCAGTCTTATTTCTAAGGTAGCTTGTTTCTTATCTGTCACGGGCACTGCAGGCATCAATGGCAGACTTCTGTTTCGAGGCACAGCTGCATTTCTCAGAACAAACTTCTCATCAGAATTGTATCATGAAAATGAGGACATGACAAATCTCACCCTGGTTTTCCTTTTCATTTTCAAAGTATCTTTTTTTTGTAGTTATTTTGTTTTGCACCGAGTCCTTGGGGTGTCCAGGAGAAATGTTTGTCTTACGGTTTATTAAATTCTTACAAATTTGGTAAGCTGAGAACAAATAGGACTGGAAACATAAGGCATAGTTTGTAATGCAGAACTAATTCAGTATTAATTTTGATGAGAAGCAATGTCATGCAAAGATGTGGAATCTTTGATTGCTTTTTAAAATAATCCATTTCTTCCTCTTGATCACATTTCAAGGACACATATTTTTGGTGATGCCCATTCCACTGAAGGATTTCAAAGACTTCTTGTACGCTTCAAATTTACCATATAACATAGAAGAATGTGCTCCATATGCTTTCAGAAGGTACAATATGTACCAGATAAATTAAAGAGTATTCAGTTTACTATAGAATACAGAGAAAACTCAAAATAACAACTTGTTTTTTTCTCCTTAGGGAATAAATTCAAGGATTATACTTTAAGAGAAACTAAATAATCCAGTTCTGTATCTCTCTTACGGGAGTGAATATTTTTATTTTGAAAATATAACCAATATTTTTTTAAAAAAATTATATTCTGCTTTCTTCAGAGGTCTATGATTTAACAGTGATCTTTTTTAAGTTCTATTCATAAAACATCCTGAATGAGCAGAATCACTGTACTGATAAAGACTTTTGCACATGCAGTAATACCACTACACACTCTTTGGTTCTGAATGTGTTATTAAAAATTAATTTTTCTTCTTTTTTCCTTATTTTTTGAAGATTTTTTATGTGGTTTACTGTGGATAAATTCACTCAGAGGCTGAAAATTTAAAAATTACATTTCAGTCAAGATCTGTCAGTTCCCTTTCCTATCTAATCATTGTCTAAAACAATGAGAATTATATTCTATGTGTTGCAGTTCACCATAATTCAAGACTGATCACCTTTTCCATATGTTTCTCCCATGAAAGCAGTTAGGTAATTCTGAGCTTTTCTTCTCCCACCCCTCTTGGGCTTTGTCTCAAGTTAATGAGTTCTTAGATTTAGCTCCTAAGTTCTCCAAAGAGTGAGATCTTATTAATAATATGTAGGTGTTCAGGCCATAATCCATAATGCTTAAAAAAAAAAAAAAAAGTTACATAGTACTATAAATGTCAAGTAAACATTTTTATTGACAGGAGTGTGTTAATAGAATCATGCTTATAAAATTAACAGGCTGTAAAAGAGAAGACTGAGTCAATTAGAGAAAACAGGTCTTCTAAGCAACTGACAGTGGACTGAGGAGTGAGATTCATAGTACACATATAAAATATTATTTTGTAAACACTTATGGCATAGATTATCCCCAACTAAATACTGTGTCCTTAAAGTAGAGGAAATACTTCAGTTTTGCTCTCACCAAGATTTTTTTTAAGATTTTTTTTTCAGGTAGTTGTGTTGGAAGGCATGATCCTTGAATTCTTGACTAATCTAAGCAATGATCAGGAGTTGGTGTTGACACTTCCGAAGATGAAATTTAGCTAGAGGATTAAAAGGATTAGAAGGAGTTTTTATTCAAAGAATGAGGGCCTGAAATGATCTTTCAGTATAAGGGTCAAGAAGTAGCTGTCTTCCATCTGAAGGCTTGATCACAGGATGTTCAGTGTTATTTGGTGTGGCGAAATCCAACTGGAGGCAACTGGATTTAAGGACTTCAGCAGTTTCTCTGCTGGTCGGATTTAATCTACCTGAAGGCCCACTTCTCTTGAACAAACTCTGGAGCCCTTGTATGGGGGAAGGTCCTGTGGCTCCCTAAGATGTAGTCACACAGGCATCATAAAGCCTCAGGCTATACAGGCCCATTCTGATATAAAGCTCCTGCCTCCCTCCTGGAGTTACAGTTTTGTCACCAAATCAAGAAAAGACCCTATTAATTACTGTGGTTTATCTTTCTCTCACAGGCATGTACCATGATTAGTTTTGGACACCTCCAAATCTTTCCTGGTTCTTTGTAATGATCCTTTGAGGTAGCAACATTCCCAGTCTTTTACAGTGCAGGAAATCACGCAAAGAGATATTTCTGTAAAATTTAACGCTCTGCTTTTTGTCCTGATAAGAAGGCATTTTTCCACAGACAAATAAATGCTGTCTCGAAGAATAGCCAGAGCATTGGAACTCTGCTCTGTGGTAGCTATTACTTGTGGTAGCTACTCCACAGTAGCTCATGTCAGAGCTCAGGTAATTTTGCAGAGCAGTGCAGTTTTTCGATGGGCATAGATGAGAAGTTGGCCCGACTTTCTTGCCTGCAGGAAGGCAGACAACTGTCACTGGCTTTTTTGAGTCCCTAAGACACTCCCTCATTTCAGATTTGTACCTGTGCTTTGACTATATTGAGACATTTTGCAAACATATGCCCTGAAAGCAGCAGAGAAACTGCCAGTGATTACATGGCTTCCTTAGTGAAAAAAAGGTGAAAAGTAACTGAGACTCCAATCAGCTGTGATTGTCAACACCTCCCTCAGTGTTGGCAATCTATTGGCAATGCTAAAACACTCTATGATCTGGTTTTGTCTCAAGTAAATATCACTCTAATCTAGTAGTCTTGCCAACACTTATTCTAGTTCTAATGTCTTCTACTGTAGTAACTGCCTTAATTTTACCTCTAAAACTCTAGAACCTTTAGAGTATACGTATTTTTATTAGACTCCCGCATGTTCTAACAACAAATAAGAACAAATACATACACTTTTTAGGTCTATAGAAAATTTCACTGTGATTCATCAAGAGATGTTACAGAATCACAGAATATGCTGAGTTGGAAGGGACCCAGAAGGATCATTAAGTCCAACTCTTATCCCTGCACGGGACCCCCGCTCCAAGAGTCATACCATGTGCCTGGGAGTATCAGCCAGAGACTTCCTGAACTCTGTCAAGATTGGTGCTGTGACCACTTCCCTGGGATAGCCTGTTCCAACACTCAACCATCCTATGAGTGAAGAACCTTCTTCTAATATCCAATCTAAACCTCCCCTAACACAACTTCAGACCATTCCCTTGAGTCCTGTCACTGATCACCACAGAAAAGAGAAGAGTTCAGTGCCTGTCCCTCCTCTTCCCCTCTTGAGGAAGTTATAGACTGTGATGCGGTCTCCCCTTAGTCTCTTCTTCTCCAGGTTAAACAGACCAAGTGACCTTAGCTGCCCCTCACATGCTTCCCCTCAAGGTCCTTCGTCATCTTTGTTGCCTTACTTTAGACACTCTCTAAGAACTTAGTATCTTTCTTCTTGTATTGCATTGCTCAAAGCTGCCACAATATTCAAAGTGAGGCCACACCAGTGCAGAGGAGAGCAGAGCAAGACAGTTGCCTCCATCAGCCAGCTGGTGATGCTTTGCCTGATGCCCCTCAGGGCACAAATGGCCCTCCTGGCTGCCAGGGCACTCTTGACTCATGTACAACTTGCCTTCCACCAGGACCACCAGGTTCCTTTCCCAACACTGCTTTCCAACATCTCATTTCCCAGTCTGTACATTCTACATTTCCTCACCCCAGGTACAGAATCCAGTACTTTCCCTTGTTGAACTTCATGGGGTTGGTAATTGCTCAGGCCTCTAATTTGTTAAGGTCTCTCTGCAGGACCACCCTGCCTTAAAGGAAGTCAACAGGTTCTCCCAGTTTTGTGTCATCCACAAACTTGCTTAGTATCCCCTCCAGTCCTGTGTCCAACTACTATATGTTGTTAATATGCTTAAAGGAGCTGGCAAACAAAGATAAATTGAGCTGATTCTGTTTTCTCTTCTCAAATGATTTCTGCAAAAGTTGGCATGAATAGTGTTTCCTCTTACCAGGGGTTCTCATTTTACTGTCCCTTGACTAGACTTTATTTTTCTGAAGTTTCTGAGTATTGTAATAGAATCCTGTATTGAAATACAAACCCAGCCATTATTAGTAGAAAAACTTGTGTCATCTTGATGATGCCTTCATACCTGAAGGGAGATTGTAGTTGGGTGGATGTAAATCTCTTGTCTCAGGCTGCCAGTACCAAAGCTGCGCTAGGGAATGTTTAGATTGGATGTTAGGAAGAGCTTTTGCACAGAGGGACTGATATCTCAGTGGAATGGTCTGCTCAGGGAGGCAGTGGAGCACCATCCCTGGAGGTGTTTAAGACTGGATGAGGAACTCAATGACATGGTCTAGATAATGAGATGATATGGCCCTGAGATTAGCTCAGATGGATAAAATATGGTGCTCATGGCACCAGGGTTATGGGTTCAATCCCTGTATGGGCATTCACTTAGAAGTTGGACTTGATGATCCTTGTGAGTCCTTTCCAACTCAAAATATTCTGTGATTTTAAGCAGTGTTTATCTGTGAATTTGGGACCATGCTTGTTTACCACTTTGCGTATAAATATCTGTATCAATGTGTGTATGTGTGTGTTTGTATTACACACGTGTGTATGAATAACAGGAGTTGCCTCTGTTTCTCTGTGTCAGATGATAGACATAACTTCTGATTATTTTCCTCTTTTCTCCTTCGTTGTTATCCCTTTCCTTGTATCTCTACCCTTTTATCCCAATACCTAACTAATTGTTGCTCCTTTATAAAATCCAGTTCTGTAATGAGAATTAAAATATCTCATTGCTAAATGTTTTGGGTCTTTTTTTCACTGATTGAAATACGAATATTTCTGCCAGGTCTATCCAAAGTACATATCTACCTTTCCTTTCCCTTAGAATCTCTCCACAGGAAAGCAGGAGGAATAAGATGTAAGCTTCCTTACATCTTTTTTCCCTGCAATGCACACTCCTGCTGTTCTAATTTAAGTGTGAAGGCAGCACAAAAGTCTCTGAACATTCTTGATCAAAGACAGTTCAAGAAGAATGACATTTAGGTACTCCAAATATAGTGGAATTTATGGGAAATGTCAGGAAACTTGCTTTCTGCTGAAAAATTCAGAGGAAGTGAGGAAACTGAGCTCTGACAGGTGTTGGGTTTTGTTTGTTTGTTTGTTTGTTTAAATTTAGTGAACATAAACTGAGATGTTACCATCTTTGCTTTTTACCCATTACTATTGTCCTAACATCAGTGGAAGCAAGAGTAATATCCTTGTGCCTTTTCTCCAGTTGCTGCTGTTCAGAGTCCTGTACTATGTCTTAAAGCACCTGAAGTTGAGGTGTATGTTAGTAACACCCTGTGAATGGCAGTGCCTGGGAAATTGATGTAAGTTTCTTCTGGCATGCCTGTTCTCAGGCTACTAACAGCCTTGAGAGCACAAGATGAACTGAAAGTACTGGTATCATCCTCTCCTGTGTCTGGGGTATCCAAGATAGACTCTCAGTATCCAGCTGCAGCCTTTAGAAGTGAAAAACAAAATAAATGGGAATTTAGGAAGCCTTCAGTTTGGATTGAATATTTTTAAACTAGTTTTATTAGTCCATCAATGACCCATGTGTTGTTCCCCATAAATCAGCTTTCAGTATGTATGACCATGCTGCCTCCGTATCATCAAAAAGATGACATCACTTCTCCATATTGCACAGTACAAGTGTCTCCAAGATTGATTTTGCTGCTTTCTTTATTGTTGCTAAGAGCCTTTATACGTAGACAAAGTAGTTTAAATGATGGTATTTTTGTTTTGTTCATATTCAAATTGCACCAAATTATTTTACCACCCTGGGATGTCACTTGTAGTGTTCCCCTTAATTACCTTGCCTGGTAAAGTTGAATCCCATGCTGAAGGTCTGGTATATTATTGCCGGATATGTATGAACAGCTTTAAATGAGTAAAAGTACTAAAAGAATTCATGTAGCTCCTGTTTCCAAAGAAACCAGCTTCCTGTTGTCTGGGCATGTTCAAAGAGGGGAGGTCAATTGTAAGCTAAGCATAAACCTTGCAGCAGCTTTGCACTGAGAAAACAAACAAGAAAAAAACCAAGATACGATAGAAAAGCTGATTGTGATAACAAAGCATTAAAGCAAATTCTTTTACCACTTGTATTGGTGAATGGTTGAAAAGGTGTCTCCAGGGATAAAAGCAGAAGTTGATGGGAATGTTCTCTCTTTTCTGAGTTTCTTTGATTAATTATCTCCCTTCTTTTTTCCTTCTCCTCCCTTCTGTACAGTTATTTGAATTGGGCCATGAGAGGGGAGTGTAGCAGGGTGAGATACGTCTTGAGAACTTTAATGTTTACTTATTGCTACTTCTTCCATCCTTTCAGTATGGGAGATGGCATTTTAAAGACCTTTTCTGCCATATGTCTTTTTCTCTAGGATTTATATTTATATTTATCAGTCTTGTCTTGCTTTACCCACCTATAAACAGATGATAAAATCCTGGGGTTTAGTTCCGTAGTTCCTGCCATTCTCCCCAAAAGGCAGCTGGACATATCATCCTAATGCTGACAAGGACACTAGTGACCATAATTTGAAGATTTAGAAATTATAAATTTAGTGTGTAGAAGTATATAGCATAGAGATTTAGGAATTTTATTGGATTAGTGGAAATTTAGTAAATTTCTAGGGAATTTTAGAAAGATTTAGAAAGATTGGTTAACTTTAGAATCCTTCAGAGGGCCTGAGAACTAAGGCTGAATATGTGCCCTCTGAAGGTAAACAAAATCGAGAGTTAGCCAAAACAAGGGGAATGGAATTAACAACATGGGAGCCAATTGGTTGAAGGATCCATAGCAAGTGACATAATGCTATAAAAATGAATATTCATTGGGTAATTTGCATATGGATGAGGCAAGGGGTTAAGAAGGGGTGACAACTTGGGGCGGCCCTCTTTTGGCGCCTGGCAGTGGCAGAGGGGACTGCTGGCCCTTTCCCATGGCTTTTAGGCCAAAAATAAACTTTTCTATAGCATGCAAACAATTGCCTTGAGTCCTGACTGATTTTCTTCAAATCAACCAAGGCCACATTTGAGTTGCACATTAGAAGAGGAGGACTGTCAAATGTCAGGATGTAGGCAAGGGCAAGCAAGTGTTAAGGAAATAACTGATCTATAAAGCTTCCCTTTTACTTCATTTCGTTTAGTACGGCAGTGTATACAACAGTGTTATCTAATGGGGACTGTCACTAAGAGCTGTCCCTCATTTCAAGGCACAGCCTTCAGGAAATACTAACTCTTTATGGGAAATTAGCATGCATCAGTACATATCTGTGCCGCCTGGGATATAAGAAGTAAGCAAATTGTTCCATTGAGAGGTAGAGTAAAATAAGTCTGATTTGCGCTGGATGTTTGTCGTGCGTTCCCACCTTGTCTACCCAAGATGTAGACATGCCTGCCTTAGTCTACGTTTAGTCTTTCAATGCCATCCACAGTATTCACAGTATTCACAGTATAGATAAGGCTGGAAAGGACCTCAAAGATCATCTAGTCCAACCTTATAGTCCAGCTTACCTGGCATCTACATCTAGATCATATTGTTCAACACCTCATCCAGCCTTCCCTTAAACACCTCCAGGGTTGGCGAGTCAACCATCTCTGTGGGTAACCCATTCCACATCTGGATCACTCTTTCAGTAAAAAACCTTTTCCTAATATCAAGTCTAAACTCCCCCTGCTGAAGCTTAAGACTATGACCTCTCGTCCTCTCTCCAGAGACCAAGGAGAAAAGACCAGCCCACGCCTGACTCAACCTCCTTTCAGGTAGTTATAAACAGTGCTAAGGTCACCCCTGAGCCTCCTCTTTTCTAGGCTGAACAGATCCAGCTCCTTCAGCCTTTCCTCTAGGGCTTATCTTCCAGCCCCTTTACCATCCTAGTTGCCCTTCTCTGAACTCATTCCAGCACCTCCACATCTTTCTTGAACTGAGGGGCCCAGAACTGGGTACAATACTCAAGGTGTGGTCTAACCAGCACCGAGTACAGGGGAAGGATAATGTCTCTTGACCTACTGGCCACACCATTCTTGATGCAGGCCAGGATGCCATTGGCCCTTTGGCTGCCTGGGCACACTGCTGACTTATGTTGAGTTTGCTGTCAACTAGTACCCCCAAGTCTCTTTCCACCTGACCACTCTCATCACATCCACTATAGAACTAGCCTATAGTTCTGCTTGGGGTTATTATGACTAAAATGCAGAACCCGACATTTAGACTTATTAAATTTCATTCTGTTGGAATCTGCCCATCTCTCCAGTCTGTCCAGGTCTCTATGCAGGGCCTTCGTACCCTCTAACAGATCAATACGTGCTCCAAACTTAGACTCAGTCCCATCATCACTATCATCAATGAAGATGTTGAACAGGACCAGACCCAACACTGACCCTTGGGGGACACCACTAGTAACTGGTTGCCAACTAGATGAGACACTATTTACTACCACTCTCTGGGCTCGACCATCCAACCAGTTCCTGACCCAGCAGAGAATATTGCTGCCATCTTCCCCAGGAGTGTATCATCAGTTCTTCCAGCCCCTGATTATGACTCCCAGTACACTCTTTCCTTTCCTGGTGATGGGAAACCAGTATGCTACTTTTCTATTGTAACATTTCCATAGTTATGTGGTCTAAGAAGTGAAATGTCTTCAGATGTGTTTGTAATGAGGGGATACCACTGATTAAACAGAAAATGTGTGAGCAGACATTAAAGAAAATCACAGAATGGCTGAGTTTGGAAAGGACCTCTGGAGGTTTTTTCACAGAATCACAGAATATTCTGAGTTGGAAGGGACCCACAAGGACCCTTCAACTCAAGGAACGTCAACCATTCAACTCTTAAACGGCACCACTGCCTCCCTGTCAGGGAACTGAACCCCGGTTTCCCGCGTGACAGGCAGGGACACTCACCACTATATTAGTTCTTCTGATCCATCCCCCCTGCTCAGGCAGGACCACCAAAGTTGCCCGGGACCACGTCTCCAAGGATGGCAGTCTGACTGAGAGATAGACTGTCTCCAAGGATGGAGACTCCACAGCCTCCCTGGGCTTATATTTCAGGGAATGAAGTTGCAGTCAATTCAAGCAGCCAAAATACCGAATTTTTGCTTAGTTGTTGTTTGGGTGCCTTTGTGGGGGTGGAGGGGAAATAGAAGTAATTATTATTATTTACAATAAAATATAGCACGAATGTACCTAGAGCACATTTCTGAGGGTTTTTCCTGACATAAAGAGATAATATTAGCAACATTTCAATTCTTGACCTATTTTTCTTCTACTGAGAAGGATGAGCCACTAAAGAAAAGACTTAATTTACCTAAACAAGAGTTTATAAGGTGTTTTCAGGTGAGCATTTATTATTATTAATTTTTCTTGGAAAAAAAACCCAAACAAACCAACAAAAGACTGACTAACCAAAGTTGCTGTAAGAAGTGAGTGGAAACATTTTTAGTGAAAAATAAAATTACTTTTTTTGAGGAACTATATCATTTACGAATCTATTTTTAATGTTTACATAAATGACCTAACAATTATGAAATTGTTGTATTGCTAATCAATTCCTTATCATGAGAATAATCACATATCCTTGGTGACGTTTAGAAAGTACAAAGAAGTACACTGAAGACGAATAACATTCAGTACTAATATGAAAGTTATAATATGTCTGGTTGCATATTTTCCTTGGCATAAGTGGTATCACAGACCTCGATGACTCAGGATTTTAGTAAATTCTCAGAATTTTTTTATGAGGTATTTATTCTGTATCTAGCTACTTTATTAACACTAATTTTCACTTTCAGTAGTCTAATTGTCTTAAATAAAATATAGCATTATGCTAGATGCATGAAAGTTTATCTCACCCATACCAGCTTTCATACTGCACTCTGCATGCTTCTGCTATCCACTACTCTGCTACTTCTGTTACTGTTTTGTGTATGGACTTCCCCTTTTTTTCGCATTTAGCTCTTCACCAAAATTTGCTTTTTATCAATATTCAAGAAAATTGCTCCAAGACAAGTTGCATTCAGAAGAGGGCATCTTCAGACAAAAAACATTTGAGCACTTCCATATTTAAATGCAAATAGTATTATTCTTTATTTGTAATGTATATTGAATATGTACTTTGGTTTTACTGTTAATAATGGCAAGATACTTTTCAAAGATATTTTAATAGACCACACTAAGTATTTGCTATCAGTTTTGTAACAATTAAATCAGTGATCCTAATATAGTATGTTTCAGCTATTTTTGAATTTGTTATTTAAATATCCACTAGGGCTTTCTAAAATCTGTTTATAGTAGATATTATCACTAGTTTAGAAACTTGGATTCTTGCCAAGTTCACACAGTTAATCAATCCTCTGTCTAGTAACAAATAGCATACTATTTGCAATTCACATTGCAATGTTGAATGATGTTAACCCATAGATTCATTTTTATCCCCCTGCATTTGTACTGTCTGAAACAATATAAGACATTCTGAATATATTTCTGTATGACATTCCCTCAAAATAAACCTTAGCTTCTTCAAGACACGTTCCTGAAAACCTGCCATTGCTCACATTTCCTTATCATCCTTGAAATTTAGATTCTGTGCTTTGCTTATTTAGACTTAATAATTAAACTACTGCATGATGAACTGGGAAATTGCACCCAAGTCTCTCTGGAAAAGCTGAAGTACTATGGTAATAGGCACTGATGCAGCCTGCAGGCCTGTTTTATATTATTTTTTCCCTTTTTTTTCTTTTTTAAAGTATGAAAATGGGTAGATGAAGCTTTGTTTCTGATGGTCTTTGTAAGGGCTTGAGGACTTGAGTGAAAAGTTTGTATGGGAAGGTTACTTCTTCCTAAAAAATTTAGAAGTGATAGAGTAAGCATTTTCAGGCACATTATTTTCCAAGACCCTTCCCATCCTTGCAGGTTTCTTTCCATTTGTATACACTGTGGATTGGTAAAGCCATGGGATTTCCAAGGGTAGGTTTTGGAAAGAGCATTTTCCTTGGCGCTGGAATGGTAGCCAGGGAGGACAAGTCCTTGTGGGTCACAGCACAAAGGGCACTAGACCAGCCCTCAGATTGTCTAGGAGAAAGCCTGAAGCTTAACTTCTTCCTGGGTGGACTTCAGGAAAGCATTTTTAAAAGGACATCCTGACTCCTGGCAGCACAGTACTGCTGTTTTCCCCTGCCTTTCTTCAGGACATGCTCCTTGATCCTCCACAGCCAAAGCTGAAGGACATGACTGGCAGGGCACCTTCCTCAAGCTGCTGCTTTCACTATGGTGTGGGAGAAACACTGAACCCCATAGCCCTTACAAAAGGCCATTGCCACAGAGATAATTCTATAGGACCTGCAAGAGAGCAGAGATAAAATACATTTCATAAGTATTCTGGGAGAGACTAGCTGTTGCCGATCGACTATGTAAACAGCCCAGCTTTGAAGAACAAAGTGCACAAGCACGTTTCCCTCCTCTATAAAATCCTTTCTCAGCTGATTTACTGGCCAAAGATTCAAAAAAATTTTAACATTCGGTATAGTTGTAAGGTCCAGCAGCACAATCTCATTTTTGGTTTTTGGTATAAAGTCCTATCCAATTCAGGAAAGTGTTAAGAAAAAAATTCTAACGTGTTTGAAGGAATTCGTCAGTGGGACAGGAGCACAGGTAGTCTTTTCCTCTGTCCCTGTAATGGCAGGATCGGACCCTGAAAGCAGCAGGGGGATTCTTGCTCTTAATAAATGGCTTAAGGGCTGGTGCCAACAGAAAAACATTGGGTTCTATGACCATGGGGTGTCCTTCACCAAACCAGGGCTGACAGACCCTGAAGGGCCAAATCTGTCAAATAGGGGCAAGAGGGTTTTGGCCCAAGGGCTGCCAATACTCATTGACAGGGCTTTAAACTACGTTCGACGGGGGACGGGGATCTGACAGTCACTCAAGAGGGCACTGGAATTGGTAAGAACAAGCCAAAAACATACTCAGCAGCACAGTTGAAGTGCATGTACACCAATGCACGCAGCCTGGGTAACAAACAGGAAGAACTGGAGGTTATGGTGTATCAGGAGCGATACGATGTAGTTGCCATCACAGAAACATGGTGGGATGATGTGCACAATTGGAATGCCACATTGGCAGGCTACACACCCGTAGAAGAGATAGGAGAGCACGTAGGGATGGGAGGGTGGCCCTGTATATTAAAGCTACCCTAGATACCATAGAACTTGACATCAAGGATGATCAAGTAGAGAGCCTATGGGTCAGGGTAAGAGGGATTCCCAATAAAGCTGAAATTCTGCTCGGGGTGTGTTACAGACTGCCAGATCAGGAGGAAGAGGCAGACATGTTGCTCTTTAAGCAACTAGAGACAGCCTCGAGACCAACTGCCCTAGTTCTTACAGGAGACTTTAATCTGCCTGATACCTGCCTCTGTTTTTAACAGTAAGACAGACTGCCTGCAGGACAACTGGACTAGTGGGCTGACGGAAGGAGTTGGGGTGCAGTATAACCCACTTGTAATCCAGGAGGAAGTAGTCAGAGATTTGCTGAGTGGCTTGGATCCTCATAAGTCCATGGGGCCAGATGGGATCCATCGGAGGGTGATGGAAGAACTAGCAGATGAACTCACCAAGCCTCTNCTGGAGAGTGGTGAAATGGAGAGGGATTTAGGAGTAATGATTGACAGGAAACTCAATATGAGCCAACGTTGTGCCCAGGTGGCTAAGAAGGCCAATGGCATCCTGGCCTGTATTAGGAAGAGTGTGGCCAGTGGGACTAGGCAAGTTATCCTTCCCCTGTACTCGGCACTGGTCAGACCGCATCTGGAGTACTGTGTGCAGTTCTGGGCTCCCCAGTTTAAGAAGGATGTTGAGCTGCTTGAAAGGTTCCAGAGAAGGGCAACAAGGATGGTGAAAGGACAGGAGGACAAGCCCTATGGGGAGTGGCTACAGGAACTGGGGTTGTTCAGCCTGCAGAAGAGGAGGCTCAGAGGTGACCTGATTGCTGTTCACAACTACCTGAGGGGTGGTTGCAGTCAGGTGGGTGTGGATCTCTTCTCTCAGGCTGACCACACTAGAACAAGGGGACATGGCCTTAAGCTATGCCAGGGGAGGTTTAGACTGAATGTTAGGAGGTGGTTTTTCACAGAGAGAGTGATCTCTCATTGGAGTGGTCTGCTCAGGGAGGTGGTGGAGTCGCCATCCCTGGAGGTGTTTCAGAGTATGCCGGATGAGGCAATTAGTGCCATGGTTTAGACAATGGGTTGGTGTTGGGTTACAGGTTGGACTCGATGATCTCCAAGGTCTCTTCTATCCTTGCTAATACTGTGATACTGTGACTTTTGCAGAGTCAGGTTACCTTTATGTTAAAACCGAAGACGTCTTGGAGTTATGTTGGCTAGGTGGTTCCGTTTCAGGCTGATGTACTGAAGGATGCAGTCTGCCTGCTGAAAATTTAGGGCACAGACTTTCTGAGCAGAACAAAAGCAGCTTGTTTGCAGTGACTATTTTTTTTTTAAATGTGCTCATTGAAGGCAAAGTGATTGAGACTGTGATTCAAAACAGTAATTCAGTGTGTCCAGTTATAACAGTCCCCATTTTTATGCATTTATATGAGAAGAATCTAGTGAAATGACACTACATTATCAGTAAAAATAAGACTTAAGTCCAAGTACCAGATGCTTACTCATTCAGTTAAAATGAAGTTAGCACCAGGGATAAGTTATTCTATGAAACAGCAACCTTCACTGACTTTAATACTAGGGTTTTTGGGTTTTTTTATTGAGGAAAGAGAGAAAAATTCAAGTTTCATGTGAAGCTAATACTTTATAGTCAAAGTCTGTATTGTTAATTTTATACTGATTACTTTATGACATTTTTTGAGAAATAGATCTGTTTCAGAACATTTCTTTCCTATGTCAGTGTTGTTTAGAGATGTCCACACATATCAGAGTATCATTATATTTATGGTAGTTGGTCTGAAATGTACATACATTTGGAGCGAAAATTCCTTCTTTGATTTAGGAGAAAAAATGAGAATAGTCAGATGGACAAAAATCAAGATAAAAGAAAGCTTCACCTTATGCAGAGGATAATATATGAGATAGTATATGATGCAAACACCACACATACTGGTATGTATTTATCTATATCATTGATGGAAATCAATGTTGTGGACATGAGATATATAATTCCTATTTACTAAAATTCTTCTTTGCACCTAGGGAATAAGTTTTAAGTTAAACATTTTTCAGTGCCTGCTACTGACCATCCCTTATTTTAGAGAGCACATCATCTATCGTTCTGCAAGAAGTAGATATTTTTGTTACAAAATTGATGATAAAACCATGAATGTTAAATAAGAAATGGACTTGTGACTCTAAAAAATGTGCTTTAGTTTTGTTGTGCTATTTCCTTTGATACCTCATCTACCTCTATACAACCTTTGTAACAATGCTATTGTGCTACACTAAAATAAAACTTTGCCACACTAGGGTAGAAAATCATGAAAACCATGGAAACTTGTTTGGTTTGAGGTTTTTTTCAGCCTGTTGAATTCCTCTAGTTCCTGAGAAAGAATGACTGAAAGCGTTGTAATTGAACAAACATGAAATAAATATATTTAATAAGTAAAGAAGTGCAGGAAGATGGGGGCATGGGCAAGGAAAGACATGATGTCAGAGAAATGTTGAAAACCAGGATAGAGAATGTGGTTCAGTTAAGACCTATTGCTAGAAGGATCGTAAGAGGTCCTGTTTGGACTATATCATGACTCTTCTGAAGGCTTTTCTGGTCAGACAGGGACATAGAGCAGAAGCTCTGCCATTAAATGTAGGGTGTGAAAACTGCAGTAACTTTGGTCACAATATTGTAAATGTACAGCTATAACCTGTCCTTATTAATAGCTATAAAGTTATACACCTTTTCACCGAGTGGTCAACAGCCCCTAGAAGAGGTGATTATCTTATGAACCGACTTCCAGGAAAATAGTATAGAAGTTGCTGTAGAAAAGAGACTGAATGTTCATGAGTTTATTCAGTATAAATGAAATGGAAAAATAAACTAAAGTAGGTGTGTAGTTAAACACTCTAATTTTGAAAGGGGAAGACAGAGAGATTAAGAAAACTAATTAGTGAAGTCAACTGGAATGAAGAGCTAGAGGATTGTAATATAGACAAGGCTTGGAATGTAGAGGAGGTTGACCTAGAGTGCAAGCAAAAACTGTGAACAAGTTTTGAAAGGAAGAATTATTGGGGATATAATAGTTAAATGAGAAATGCATCATGGGTTTACTCAGGTTGGTCATGCTCAGGTTGTCTTTTTCTAAGATTACTGATTTTTCTGAAAAACAAAAGCAAATAAATTACTACAAACAAAGCTAAATTTAATCTGTCAGGATTTTAAAAAAGTAGTTAAGATGGTGTCAGACAGGAAATTTTCAGGTAAACCTTATATAACAAGGATTAATAAAAGAATTGTGGGGTAGTGGACCATAAAGGAATCTATCTGACAAAAGCAGGCTTTGCTGAAAGGGCACCCCTGGTCTGAAAAGGATTTTATTAATAGAACTAACAAGGATAATTATTAAGACAAATTATATGTAATGATTTCTTTAATGGTGTTGGTGTAAAATGTAGAATGTAGATGAATTTTCATACAAAATATGAATGGAATATCGTAAAAGAGTGCAAGATGAAAATTAAGAATATTTGATTTAAAAATCACATAGCTTTATACTAAATATTTCTGCTATAATTTGGTGACTCATCAACATAAAATGTTGATGGAGATAAACCAGCACAGATAAAACAGCATGAACTAATTAAACTGATGTGACTATGTCTGGAAATTTATGCATAATTGTGGTAATGAATATTTGAAAAGAAAAATTGCAATTGTTTTAGGAACAAAGAAGGATATTGATCTACCAGTTGTATTAGAGACTGTTTTATAACAGGAAAGAGAAAGAGCTTGATAGGAAGACAAAAATGTGCATTGATAAATGATTGCTCTGTTCCAAGGTGCAAACACAAAGGTGGTAAAAGATACTTTACTGAGAGAACAATCTTGGCATAGGGATAAATGAGAATAAATTTGCCATGAACAGATGTTGGCTGAAAATTGGAAGATGTGCTTTATTACTCAAAGGTGCTAGAGCAGCTTTTCTGAGGAAAAGGTAGGGGTAAAAGCTGAGTTTTAAATGAAGCTGGTTGCCTTATGAAAGGGAAAAAATTGACATGTCTCTACAGGAAGAGTGGTCTGGATTTGGTAACTCAGTCATTTCTCGTGCTTTACATATGCAACCATAAATGCAGATAGATACTGTGTGACTTGGTTGTATGCCTTGCCAGGGATTTTATTCCCAATTGCTATAAATTGGTAAAAGTAAAAGCATTAAATTATTTTTAAAATTATTTATGCATAGTAGCTATATAAAGCTCAAGTTTTCAAAGTATTCTGTTAACACATCTGGCATCCTGACATCACTACAGGTGGGCATATATTGTTCTCAGTTTCTGAAACATATTACGTAGTTTGCTCAAAGTTAAACTACAGGCTAGTGCCAAAAATCAAATTGAAGGTCCATCAGACAGGGATGACAATTTTTTCTTGTAAATCCTAAAATACAGTGTGATTATTTTTCAGGAACAATGATTAATTTGGCATACTCTTTTTTCCTAATTAGGATGGGGTTTTTTTAAAAAAAAAAGGATTGTTTCACATATAGTCCTTTATATTCATTTTGTATCAGCATTATCCAAGCATCATTCATTGTTATGTTTAGATAGTAAGACTAACTAGCCTATGGATAGGTAAGCAGGCAGCACTAATTCCAAGTGGTAATAAAATTATATGTATGTAAACCCAAGATGATCTCATTAAAGTAATAAACTCAGAAGGATATTGAAGACCAGATGGAACTCCAAATAGGAAAATCTATAATGGGACATAAGGATGCAAATTACCCAGAACAGAGTTTTTCCACATTTGAATGTAGTTCCTTATGTCATAAAAAGATATATACATAAAATACAAGCTGTTAAAAGTATTTGTATTGAAATCACAGTTTCTAAATAGATACACTTTGGATGCTTCCAAACTGATGAATATGTATGGAAATGGTGCCTTTCCTGCAAAGATTCAGTGGAAAATGTCAAACTTTGTATGATGTGTGGAATCAAACTTTCACATTTAATGTCTGCAGCTTTTCATAGACTTGGTTACCTGTTTACATATATGCACATGAAAGTATATTCACTGAACAGTTCATCTACAAAATACTAAAGAATATACATAATATAACAGATCAGTTGGACATTTCTCATTTAGTTGGTGTCCATTTTTCTCCCTTTATCTCTCTTATATTGAGCTGTGATAGTAGGAACCATGCCAGAAGGATTTGCTCTGTCCAGAATTTGGGCAGTGGAGTGCAGAAAGAGTCATCATACTGGCTTTAGATGTCCATCTGTTCTTCTTATGCAAATAATATTGCAGTACTGGAAAAACTGGCTACTTTGAACATCCCTTTATGACTATCACAGATCTTGCTTAATTAGTATCTTATGCTAACTATCGGAATGTTTCAGTGTTGGAAATAGTCCTGCATATCTCTCCCCAAAGACTGGTAGGGTCTTTGTGTCAAATTTCAGACTTGTTTCCTACAGCCTTGTTCACACTCCCTCTCCAGCAGTCCATTCAGGCTTGGTGGGGTTTTATTTGTCTCTTCTGTGGAAAATAGGTTTGGAATGGAAACAGTGAATATTTATAAAGCATACTGGAGAATGAAATAAGTGGATCAGGATGTCTGCTGTAGGAACACTTATTGCCTCTGAATCAGTTTCTGTCATATATAGAAAATATAGAAACAGGTGTTTGCTTGTATATAACCCTTTGTATCACAAGAACCAATTAAAGGGTATGTGAAGCTGCACTCTGAAAAGAAGAGAGTCAGATGAAATAGGAAGCAAACTCTGTCAAGTTGTTGCAGTGCAGTAACCCTTGCTCTGACTTTGTTTTGCAGACATACAGGCTGGCCCTGGCCTGAGGATCACTCTCAATAGTGCTTTTGCAATAAACAGGGAATATATCATGCAGCTTAGAACTGTCAGAGGCAAGTCTTATTTTGCTTCCTTCCTTTCTGCTACTTCTTTCCTTCAGTTACCTGTTTTAAAGAAGACTCCTGTAGAGATTTGGCACAAAGCAAAATAGAGCAGCTGGCAATCCCAAAACAGCAGAACAATCCTTATAGTCCCTTTGCATTAATTGACCTTAAGCCATTCTTTAAATAACATTGCCTTACGCTAAGGTCAGTTTAGTTCTCAGCCAGTTTGTAAATGATGATAGCACATGGGTGTTTTGGAGCCAACTTGCCATATTGCTGTAATCTGATTTTGTTTAGAGATAGGCAAGTGAAGGTGGTGACCTGCTTCACAGTAAAAAAAATAGTGAGAGCACATACAGTATGAAAAGTATAAAAAGGCTTGGGAAGATTTTTCTTCATTTCTGGGGGGAGTGGAGAGCAAAATGAGCGTTGCAGTCGATGTTTTGGGTTATTATTCTGAGTGGCAAGTTCAAAAGCACTTTTAAGCCTCACTTCAAATTTTAAGTATGAAGTTACAAATCACCTCCATCATAAAGTAGACAGTAGACAGACAAGGTGTATTTTGTACTAGACACAGCTAACCATCTTAGAACAGCATTACTTTTAGAAAGCAGTCAGCATGTGACATGGACAGCATTCAATAATGACCTGCCAGATTCTGACCTCACCCTGGTTTCACTCCAGCAGGAACTCTAGTGGAGTTGGAAGAAGTCAATGGGACTATTTGACATTTACACCAGAGAATATTAATTTGGAAGCTTGCCCATGCCTAGCTAGCATCTCCTTAAGCAATGTTTTTATTCTAGCTGCTCTTTGAGGTTGATATTCTTCTGTTTATAGGGGTTAGAAGATTACTCTATTTCAACAAAAGGTGGTTACCAGTAAAAATGTAGTAACACTTTGTCCATCTTCAAATTTTGCATTCTAGACTGTTCTGTTAAGCCACAAGTGATTTTGAATCTTGTTTCAGGTTTTAAACATACAAAAGGCTAATTTCAGAATGGGGAATGATGTCTAATCAGCAGCAAAACAAAAGTAATAGAGAGTCTAATTCTTCTGAAAATATGGACTGGACAAAAACCCTAATCTCTACAAATTGATAGTTCTAAAATTGGTGAAGGATTACTTTCATGGACTACACTGAATCATAGATTTTAACCTGTTGCATCACATGCCTGTTTCCAGACTAGACATACAGTCAAATATATGTTTCCTCCAATTGTAAAGTCCAAGAATATACCAAATCACACTTCTTTTGCCCAGAATCCTGCTTCCTGTTGAGTTAGGGAAGCGTGAATGTATCTACTGGCCATTGCTACTCATAATTATAGGTTATGAGTAAGGATTGCTGAGTCTCCTCAAGTAACAGAAATGAAGGTTTTGAAAATTTCATGTCCAAGAGGCAAGTAAAAAGACTGTGGATTTCTTTTAAAGCTTCATTTTTGAAAAAAATATTTTTTATAGTTTGAGAACTCTATCTCTTTTGTTAGTTGGAATTTGTGGACCCTGAGGAGAGGCAGAGTACTGTCTGATGGTGTGAGGTCCCCAAGTTGGCAAAGTTCTTTGTTTCTCTATGAGAACACCTCACCTTACAGACTCATATTTGTGAATTTATATTTGCCATCAAGGATGTAAATGCACATTTTAAACCACATCAGACAGATGTTGCAGAGTTAAACTTCCCCGAGAGTCACTGGTGCACACTTCAGGACAGATCAGCCTTAAAATGAGATTTTAAATTCTGTTCTAAATCGGTTTCTTTACTCTCTATTTTTTTCTCTGTTTACCTTCAGAATCCATTTATAGCACCTATAGACAAAACTATTAGTTTCTGTCTTTAGAAAATAAAAAAAGTTGGGAGAATTTAATTAATTGTTTGAGTTGTTTGTAATAGCTCTTGAGAGGGAAGGCATTCGTCTGAATATTCTATTAGGATTCATACTTTTTACTTGCTTTCTGAGTCATGTAATGCAGTGGTTATATGGAAAGAAACTTCTAAACAAAGTCAAGATAGAGAAATATATATCTAATTTCACTCTTATGTATCCGGTCACTCAATTTTATGTGGCTGTTCTGACATCCAAAATGACCAACTCAATTAAAATCTTTAGAATAGATCTTTTTAGTTCTGTTTCCCCTATGTGAACAGTAGCAATATGTACAGAGCTTTCTCAAACAGCTGCCAGGTCTGATGTCAGTGTGTGACTGGATGTAGCATAGGTCCTAGTTTCACAGAATCACAGAATTAGTAAGGTTGGGAAAGACCACAGAGATTATCGTGTCCAACCTGTTAACTTATTGCTGGCCTGTTACCAACGTGCCATCCCATTGTCTAGATCATGCCACTAAGTACATCATCCAGTCTTTCGTTAAACACCTCCAGGGTTGGCGACTCCACCACCTCCCTGGGCAGTCCGTTCCACTGAGAGAGCACTCTCTCTGTGAAAAAGTTCTTCCTATTGTCCAGTCTGAACCTCCCTTGATGCAGCTTGAAACTGTGTCCTCTCGTTCTGTCACTGGTAGGCTGAGAGAAGAGACCGATCCCCACCTGGCTACAACTTCCTTTCAGGTGGTTGTAGAGAGTGATAAGGTCTCCCCTCAGCCTCCAAAGTTTCCCAAAGTATAAATGGAATCAGCTTTTCTGGAAATACATGTACACATGTTTTTGTGGGTGAGGACAGGTTTTCCTGCAGTAGCTCAGAAAACATAATATTGTTGATATTTCTTCCCTGTGTGAGGTATCTTTTTAATGTCTAAGGTCAGATTGAAGATGTGAATAGGAATGAGGGTTCTTAGAGTGTATTGAAGCAGTTTTACACTCTAAAATAACACTACATCTGGATCAGTCCCTTCCTCCCTTCTCCAAACCATGGTGAAGTCTAATAATTGTGCAGATTTTAGGCTTCTTAGAGTGGTTGACCTTTAAGCAGAAAATGACTTTCAGTCCTAGTTAAAGAGGAGATTGTACTTTGCTGTGATAATTAAGAGAACTGGGATATTAAAGTTAGTTTAAAGTATATTCATGGGAATGAAATGCATTAATGTTAGAATTTAATCATGATGCAGGAATATGATTGAGAATTTTCATATGTGAGGAAGAAAGAAATGTCACTCATCAGTACTGAGCACACTGGTGGCTTAAGTTAACCCCTTCTCTTCACATTGCAACAGGCTGGGAACATCTAGATATTCAGCTATTGCGTGTTATCCAAGTCCTGGAAGTTTTCATCTGAAAGCTGTTAATTTCTTAAGATAGGCTAACTCTGTTATTGAAATCATGAAAGCATACCCTGTCAGGTACACTGCACCCGAGTGCATGTTTGTGTCCTTCTTATTCGAGGAGAAACAATTGCATTTTGGAAACAGGAAACAGAAGTGAGCATGTAGCATCAACTCAATTTTAAAATCAAGTCGTTCAATCAGTTGCTGGAACTTTTAATTGATCTGTCTCATGCATTTTCCTCAGCATATACAGAAGTGGTTAACTGTGCCATCCTCTCCCTCCCCCTGTCAGAAATGGTAGTTAAGAAACCCAAGGCTGTGAGATAAAGATGCGCAATTACGCAAACATCATCAGCCCTCTTTAGAGATGCATCTGTCCAGACTACTGGCTGTAGGGAATGCTGGGGTCTTTAGATAGAACCAGATGGAATAGATAAGAATGTGTGCATTTGATGTGAGCAGATAAATGATCTGCTCCTCACAGTTGCAGACCTTAAGGAGCAGGTTGAAAGGCTCCGTAGTATTAGGGAGAGTGAAAGGGAGATAGACTGGTGGAGCCAGTCACTTGTGGGTACCCAGCAAATGGAGCAAATTGAAGAGGTCGAGGCTTTGGGAGCAGGTCTGTTATCAAAGGGATAACTCCTGCCCCCCTCCACCATTCCAGATGCAATCCTTCCACCTGCCTTTGGAGAACAGGTTTGGGGAGCTGGATTTTGGTGATCAAGATGCAGAGGAAGGGGAAATCATTCTAGCCAGGGAACCCCCTGAGAGCAGCTATAATAAAAAAGTAGTCAAAAC
>WEKX01013204.1:120106-140341 GCA_013390025.1 Pitta sordida | reverse complement strand
AAGGCACAAAATCAGGCTGTCCCTGTGTGCCATAAAATGAGCCGTAGGTGTAAAAGACCGGCCTGGATGAGCAAGGAAATACGTCAAGAGTTGAGTGAGAAAAAGAGGGTGTATCACCTTTGGAAAAAGGGTGAAGTTAATCAGTGTACCGAGGTATTGTTAGGTCGTGTAGGAAGAAAATCAGAGAGGCGAAAGCCCACATTGAGCTCAGATCGGCCACTTCTGTTAAGGATAATAGGAAAAGTTTTTGTAAATATATCAATGGAAAAAAGAAGGTCAGTAATAAACTCCACTCCTTACTTGATGTGGATGGAAATTTAGTAACTCGGGACGAGGATAAGGCAGAGGTACTCAATGCCTCCTTTGCCTCTGTCTTCAACAGTAGGGTCATTTGTCCTCAGGATAACTGGATACCTAAGCTGGCAGATGGAGATAGGGTACCGTGTAGTCCTCCTGTTATTCAGGAGGAAGTAGTAAGAGACCTGCTGATCCATTTGGGAGTGGATGGGATTCATCCCAGAGTGATGAGAGAGCTGGCAGATGAGCTTGCTAAACTGCTTTCCATCATTTATCAGAAGTCTTGGAGCACAGGTGATATCCCGGATGACTGGAAGTTGGCGAATGTGACCCCCATACACAAAAAGGGTTGGAAGGATGATCCAGGAAACTACAGACCTGTTAGCCTCACCAGAGGTCACAGCTTCAGCAGGGAAAGTTTAGAATTGACATTAGGAAAAGGTTTTTTACTGAAAGAGTGATTCAGATGTGGAATGGGTTGCCCGCAGAGGTGGTTGAGTCGCCAACCCTGGAGGTGTTCAAGGGGAGGCTGGACGAGGTACTAAGTGATATGATCTAGATGTAGATGCCAGGTTAGTTGGACTATAGAGGTTGGACTAGATGATCTTCAAGGTCCTTTCCGGCCTTATCTATACTGTGATACTGTGATACTGTGAATAGGAAAAAGATACTTAGGAAACATAGATAAATGGTGAGAGTGAGTTATGTTTGGTTTGGTTTCAATAGTGTGAAGGATTTAACATATCTGATACTTACGATATTTCCAACAGGCAATGGCAGGCCTTATTATACACATTTGTTGGATCCTCCATTAGATCTTGTTCTGTGAGCAAGTCCATTTGCTACAAATATGCATAGATCCACCCTTCTGCAAACTAGAAATGTAATTTTAATAATCTCTTGTGATTGACTGCATGACACAAATCCCAGACTTCCACAAATGGTTCTTGTCTGAACTTCCCTAAGTATTATATAGTATATAATATATATAGTATATAATAATAATTATAGTTTACTTCTCTAAGTATTACGTCCTGTTTTCATTTGAAAGGCTTAATATCAGGGAAAACTTCCAGCATGAAACTTGCTCTCTGCCCTGGATTTTTCACTCTCACCCTTGAAACACATTGTAATCGATGCTGCACATTTACTGATTTTCACCCACTTCAGTTAAAACAAATATACTAAGCAAATTTGTCACCAAAATGCCTTTAGTGAAGCAATGCTGAAGGGAGTTGTTTCTTGAAGAAAAAAAGTACATTAAGAAGCCTATTGAAAAGACAGAAATTAGTTAGGTCATGCTGTCTGACGCTCTTCCTGTAATACCAGGCTATTTAAATTTTCATTCAAATGTACTGAAATTGATGTAAAGGTGATGAATCATTGTCTGAAGCTCTCAGTTATTAGGTGAAGCACTAAAGCAAGACCTCATAAGCCTGCAGATTTTGAGGGACGTGGACTCTGGTTCTGTGCAGGCTGAAGTGGTCCTGCCAAGGCAGTTGTTGCATCTTATTAGCAACTAGCTGAGCTATCAAGCTTTGCTTTTGGTCTTTTTCCCCCCAGGATAACTGCATCCTTACCTGGCTTGCAGTCCGAGGAGTGCTCAGGACCACAGAAGCGAGTGCTGGAGTGACACTGTTTCAGATGGCAATAACACTCAACCACTTATCTACTCAGATCTGCAGGTTAAGCAAAAGATTTCCCCCTCAGATTTGGCTACTCCCCTCCTTCAGTCCTTCTTCTCTCCAAACTCACTCAAAGCAAACTAATGAAAGAACCCACAATTCACAAAATAAAGCAAAACCAGGGGCTGTAAGAAGGGAACAGGTCCAGCAGAGATTCTCCAAGACTTCTATAATTTTTGGTTTGCAAACAATTTCACAATATGCAAACAAATTCATGTGGTTTGAAGATTTTAGTCTGTGATTCCTGTTATTTTCAGTGTGGCTGTGTCAGGCTGAGGTAGTGATACAGCTAAGGTAGATACCTGAGCTAACTCAATTAATAATGCTGGATGATGATTTACAAATTGTCTTGTTTCTGAAATGATTGATCCCTACAGTGCACATAGGAGGTGTATAACTTTTGATCAACCTGTATTCAAAAGTTCTTTCAAATGGAACTTTATAAACCATAACATTTATTTTTCAACTTACTGCTTAGAAATAAGTATAGGAAAAAAGAGGAATTATTTTTAAATGTGCTAAGAAAATGATAATAGCTTTTGAAAAAAGAGAATGCTGTCCTTGGAAATGCTGCTAACACAATCACAGAAACTCAGAAAGCCATACAATAACTGTCTATTTGAAATCTGCAGCTCTTCATCAAATTTATTCAGACAATTCTGCATAAAAAAGAGACAAAACGCATTCTTTAATGGTGCTTCTGAAGCTGCCTTGGACTTTGCAGGTCTTTCTTTGGCAGTTCTCACATATGCTAGCAGGTATAGAGAATAAAAGTGCAACTAATTTTGGAAAGGAGGTTGGAATGAATTTTTTTTTCTGCTTTTCTCCTTTCTTCCTGTCCTTCTCCTTCCTGACTTCCTTTCTTTCCTCTTGTTTCCCCTTTTTCTTCTTTTTCCTTCTTCCTTTTTCCCTCATCGCTTTCTTTTCTTTCTTTCTTTCTTTCCTTTCTTTCCTTCTTTCCTTCTTTCTTTCTTTCTCTTGCCCTTCCTTCCTGCCTTCCTTCCACTGTCCTATGGCTTAGTTATAGATAGAAACAGTCATTTTACTTTCAAACTATAACCTTTTATGAAATAACATTGCAAGATTTTAGCCTAAAATGAGAAACCCAAAAATATTAAATGAAACACTGTATTTGAAGGATTCTATTTCAAAATTATGCTTGTATTGAAAGGAAAACAAAAGTTAATCAAGGTGATATTTTTGAACCTGTTGTAGACTTGGAGAGCAAAGTGGGATATTTCATTTTGATTAACAATAATTACTTAAGCCGCACAATGTAAATTTATTTTTTTATGTTTATTTCAAATTCATCCATAAAAAGTAAATTATTTGCACAGTTCTAATCAGAATTGTATCTGTGCTTCCTTTCTCAGCTTCCTGTCCTTCGTTTCCTTCCTCCCAGAGAATTATGCTACAGTTTTGTTATACATCAATTGATCTTTAGTAATTCTTTGTTGTTGACTCTCTGTGCTCTTTTATGTTTCCAATTACAGAAATTTGATCATTTTTAATCCAAAATCTGAAGGTCACTAATTAGCTCATTTTTGTTCCATAACAGAAGAAACAATATTAACTTCCGTAGCATCTAAACAGAATATAAATGCCTCATTAATCTTAGATATATCAAAGCAAGTATCCGAGGATGGATGACAATGTAGAAAAATAGTCCTGGTGAGGAAGAGACAGAAAGATTAGGCAGTGTTTATTACCATACAGACATTCTTATGTGCTCATTAATCAGGATAAATTATATCGGGGCACAATACAAGGTTTTGAAAAAGTAAAGCATTGTGTATAAAAATGATTTCAGAATTCCTGCCTAAGCTATGCCAGAAGCTCTGCCAGAGAAATGCTCACCACTTTATTAGTTTTTTAAGAAAGTGATGTAGTTAACATACTTGGTCACAGAATCAAAGAATCACAAAATTAACTAGGTTGGAAAAGACCTTTGGGATCATCAAGTCCAACACATTATCTAACATCAATCTAACACATCATCTAACATCTCATCAATAAAATTGTGGCACTAAGTGCCCCATCCAGTCTCTTTTTAAACACTACCAGGGAAAATGACTCCACCACCTCCCTGGGCAGCCCATTCCAATGGCCAGTCACTCTTTCTGCACAGAATTTTTTTCTAACATTCAGCCTAATCTTCCTCTGGCACAGCTTGAGGCTGTGTCCTCTTGCTCTGTCACTGGTTGTCTGGGTGATGAGTCCAACCCCCATGTGACTACAACCTCCTTTCAGGGAGTTGTAGAGAGTGATAAGATCACTCCTGAGCCTCCTCTTCTCCAGTCTAAACAACCCCAGCTCCCTCAGCTGCTCTTCACTGGACTTGTGCTCCAGTTCCTTCACCATCCTCGTCACCCTTGTCTGGACACATTCAAGCATCTCAACTTTTTTCTTAAACTGAGGGGCCCAGAACTGGACACAGCACTCAAGATGTGGTCTAACCAGTGCTGAGTACAGGGGAAGAATGACTTCCCTAGTCCTGCTGGCCACACTATTCCTTATACATGTCAGGTTGCCATTGGTCTTTTTGGCCACCTGGGCACACTGCTGGCTCATGTTCATCCTGCTGTCAACCAGCACCCTCAGGTCCTTTTCTGCCTGGCTGCTCTCCAGTCCCTAGCCTGTAGTGCTGTGGAGGGTTGTGTCCAAAGTGCAGAACTGAGCGCTTGGACTTGCTAAATCCTGTGCTGTTGGATTCTGGCCATCTATCCACCCTGTCAAGGTCCATCTGCAGTGCCCTCGTACCCTCTAACAGATTGGCACTTGTTCACAGAATCACAGAATCACAGAAAATTATGAGTTGGAAGGGACCCACACGGATCATCTAGTCCGACTCACCATCTAATACCCGTACAGCGACCAAGAGCACATCCCAGAGCATAATAACAACCTAGATGCCTCACAATCTGGCAGGCCACTCCGAGCCGGAAGGGGCCCAGGGTCATCCAGCCCTACACCCCCCAGCTAGACCATGTCACTAAGCTCCTCGTCCAGTCTTCTCTTAAACACTTCCAGGGATGGCGACTCCACCACCTCCCTGGGCAGCCCATTCCAATATGCAATTACTCTCTCCGTGAAAAACCGCTTCCTAACGTTAAGATTAAACCTCCCCTGGCGTAGCTTGAGGCTGTGCCCTCTCGTTCTGGTGTCGTCAGCCTGGAAGAAGAGGTCTACACCCATCTGGCTGCAACCTCCCCGCAGGTAGTTGTAAACAGCAATGAGGTCACCTCTGAGCCTCCTCTTCTCCAGGCTGAACAATCCCAGTTCCTGCAGTCGCTCCTCGTAGGGCCTGCCCTCCAGTCCCTTCACCATCCTCGTTGCCCTTTTCTGCACCCTCTCAAGCAGCTCAACATCCCTTTTAAACTGGGGAGCCCAGAACTGCACGCAGTATTCAAGATGGGGTCTGACCAGCGCTGTGTACAGGGGGAGGACAACCTCCCTGGACCGACTGACCACACTGTTCTTGATGCAGGCCAGGATTCACAATTTGATATGATCTGCAAGTTTGCTAATGATGGACTCAATCCCCTTGTCCAGATCATCAATAAAGATATTAAACAGGATTGGGTCCGACACTAATCCCTGAGGGACACAGCTACTGAACAGCTGCCAACTGGATGTGGCACCATTCATTCAAGGCTCTCTGGGCCCTGCCACCAGCCACTTCCTGACCCAGAGCAGAGTACGCCTGTCCAAGCCGTTGGTTGCCAGCTTTTCCAGCCAGGAGTCTGCGAAGGGAGACGATGTCAAAGTCTATGCTGAGGTCCAGGTCAACAGGAAGCTTCCTTCTAGGTCAGGTCCCTTCAACTTAGTTGCCATATATTTCATTTCTCTCTTCTCAGAGGTTCTTTGGAAATGCATTAGGAAGTCAGCTCAAAGTCCACCCGGACCCAAAGTTCCCTGAAAAAAAATTTTTGCAAAAACGTAGCAGCATCCCACCTGGTGGAAGCAATCTGTGATTCAGTGTTCATTTAAATTAATTAAACAAGTGAATGGATGATTTGGATTTTACATAATCATGTGTAAGTTGAAGATGAAAACATATTCCTAAAAATTGAGAGCTAATTATTTGTTAGTGTTATTATGCAGCAAGTCACATAGGTTTTCGTATGTGAAACAAAGGATATTGATACTTTCATTCATTCCAGTAGAACTGAAAATTCAAAGTTTGTGGGTTTATTTGGGAATATTGCAATAGCAAATATAAAATATTAAATACAAAATATAATAATGTAATGCATAAGCCAAAATGAATAAGGATTAAATAGTAAAACTGTAATTCCTCATTTCCACATATTTGTGACAACTTTTTAAATTGACATGTTCTGACAACACACTTTGATTATAATGAAGCTGCCTTTTCAGTTGAAGAATCTTCCACTGCAGTAATTAAGATTCTTTTAGTTTTCCAGTTAAAGTACTCTAGAGAATTGCTTATTCTTTCAAAGTATTTCTTTTCAAATTAAAAAAAACCCCTTCTTTTAAAAAAGGTTTATCTCTGTTAAATCTAGCTTGAGATAAGTAACATATGAATCTGTGTGAAATCAAGATAACTTCTTAATGTCTATTAGTCAAAAAAACCGAACAAAACCACAGCATAACAAACTATTCTTACCAATATCCCATAAATATTATGGGAGCATGTGAGAACGTTGATGACAGCTGGTTTTGTGGTTGCTTTTTTTAAAATAAAATTTCATATATAATCTTAAAACCTTTTCATACTTTTTTCAGTCTCTAGGCTGTAAAACAATTTACCATTCACAGTGTAGTTCTTGTAGATGTGACAATTTCAGAACTGTGATATCCTACCTTACAATTTGTCCATGTTTCTTGTCTAATAATATTTTTTTGATAGCTGAGAAATAGAAATGTTGAAAATAGATGAAACTCAGTAACACCACTTAAACTGAAGAAACCAAATCTTATTTCTTCACTGCTTTAACTCATTTTTCACTCTGCCCCTGAATAGAACTTCGAGACAATACTAGCATTTTCTTTTCCTTTATTGGCATTCCTGATAAAGCCTCACAAAGGAGATTAAATATTATTTCTGCAATATTAACAGACAGTGCTGTGTCCCAGTGCTAACTTTGTCCTTGGTGGGAAATTTTTATTTAGTTTAATTTGAGGGACCATCATTTGGCTTTTAAAGGACTACCCTGTTTATAATAGATTATACCAGAAATGTACATGGGCTATCTAACAAATTAATTTTTTTTTCCTGTTTCATTTTTGCTTCCACAAAAACAAATATATTGTGTGAAAAAAGACAGCAGAAAGATTTTGGGAAAGATTCTGCTTTATTAACAAAGCTATAAAATGAGAGTTGCCAAGTGAAACTGAGAAAATTACAAAACGAAAAAAAGACAGACTGGCCTCCTATATAAACAATAGCCTTTGTCTGTTACATCATCACTCTGTAATTAGATTTATTATGGCTGTAAGCTTATGGTTTGAGCAACTGGAATATGTGATGTGAGTTAAATTGGCTTACATGTTGTGCTGAGTTCAGTAGTGCAGTAGAGCTTGCCTTGTCCTGCTGCTGTAGGAAGCATCTCTTATAAAAAATATCAGTCGTTCCACCACAATCTTTCAGAAATATTCCACTGCAATAAATGTCAACATTTCCTAAATGAGATTGAAGACAACCCATCCAACAAAGTATCTATTACCTACTGCTTTTCCACTCCTTCTCATCATTGTTGAGAAATGTCTTTCTTTCCAGGTCTGGTACAAAACCAGCTCATCAAAAGCAGAAATTCTCTTTTTAGTTCTGCCACAGGCTTCAGACTATTTCTAGCTGCTCAGAGAATGAATAACACGGGGCAGTTCATTTCATCTGTCTGTGTCTTTATATAGCGGTTCTGTGAATAGAAGAAATAGCTTAACCCATATCAGAGACTGCTGAATGGGGTCTGCTGTAACAGCATTATTTGTAATGAATGTTATGGATACTTGGAAATAATGGTATGTAGTAATGGAGTAGCATACTTGCCCTTATTTTAGGTCTTCCTACACATACATTACACCAATCATATCAAGGTAAATTATGTCTAGGGAACTGGAATCTGCAATTGAATGGTTTGAATTTGTTTCTCTTTTCCATTTACTTATAAAAACAATTGTGTTCTCTGTTTTAATATTGCTTAGAATAATGGTCAAATCTAAATGGGACTTAAAGATAAACAGGTGAACATAGGGGTAAATTACTTTAAACCTGATCCAAAGAAAATGTCCATATCCAGTACAAGGTCTTGTGGGGGCCGAAACCAGCTGATAAATTGTATGACTCTCTTTGAGGGATCTGTTAGTATTAATACCAGGTCTTCACTGCATTTGTCTACAGAATTTTTGCAAAATTCTCGTATTTGTATTATGACATCTAAAATTTTTTTTCCCCTTAAATGCATAGTGAAGAATAAATCATCAAAGTACAAGTTTTTGGTAAACACACCCTTACTCTGTAGAGAGAGAATTGATGGGAATTTTCCAGTTGAAGCCTCAATTAATACAGTATATGTATTTTATTTTATTATTATCTTAAGAGTGGAGAATGACCCTGTATTTCAATCATGCAACAATGAGGAACAAATAAATAAATAAATAGCATCAAATATTTGTCAGAATCTGTGAGTAATCTAGACTGAGCCATGCTCTGACATCCTGTCTGGTCAGATGAGATCATCTGAGTTGTCTTTGTGAACCCTGAGTTTGAATTTCCCTTTTGTTTGAGATCAGTAGGCTTGCAAGGATAATAAAATCCTGTCTGCTCCCTTGGAACATCCATTATATTGAGGTCTTTAAAAAACAAAAAAAGTTAAGTCTTTGGTTTTGCTGGGTTACTTTATGATTATACAACAGTTTTCTTTATTTCTTCATGCTGTTTTTAAGGAACAGAGCTCAGTTTTGTTGTTGATGAGCTCTATACATAGCTCTGGTTGGGCTTTTTGTTGCACGATTTATACAAATATATAGTCATGTGGAGAACAGATAGTTTTGAAAATGCCATTCTAATCAATTGTTTAAATAGTCCCATTGAATAAAATTCAGAGGTCTTTGTTCTAAAGGCTGCATATAAAATGCACATAAATTGAGCACTGGAATGAAATGCAGCAATGAGTATAACCTGTTTAAAATAACATACATGGTGCAGAACTTACTTATTTTTCAGTAAGGTTTTGACTGACTGCAAGTATTCATTAGATTTTTGGAAATACGCTTAAAATCGAAGTCATTGGTGCATGGTGGGTTGTAGTTATCCCTCGTCTTCTTTTAAAGTGGTATGGTATTGTATACTTCCAAAATACAAAATTTAGCAACAGAAATATCCTACTCTTGGCTTTAGAAAGACATCAGTTGTGTACAAAACTTGAATTGCTGTTACATGGTTTTGGACGAAAGTTAAATTATGCCTTAAAGTAAAGTGAAATGGTTCACAAACTGAGCACATTTGTGTTGCTGAGCTCTGTGATTTTCTTTCTCCATTATCCCATATGGATTGAAGACAATGATGAAGTTCCCTCAGTTTCAGCAATTCAGGATCAAGACATGGTTCACAATACTCAGCAGAGTAACTTAAAACAAAATTTGCCATTGCTGAATGCATCATAGGTACCTTGCTTTTATTACCCAATTTGAAATGTGTCTTTAAAATCACAACATTTGGGGCATAATTCCATGTGCTGAGGTGTAAGAGGGACATTTGTTCAGTGCTTTCTATTTCCTGTGCTCTCTTCTCTGCCCTTCAGGAGCCTGCCCCGCAGTGATCAATACCAACATGCATTTGTCATGAATAGAGTGGACAAGGTGAAAGCATTCAATTAGGAAAAGCACAGTGCTGCCAACCTTGACTGTTGCCCCACAGCTCAAACTGAAGTACTTAATCTTTCGGAAACCTTTTCAGAGATAGTTTCCAAAACCTAAACATCCAGAAGTTGAACAGACAAGTGCTAATAGACTTTTGTTCTCCAAACCATATAATCATAGAGCCCAGATTGAGTCACCAGAGTGGCTGGGACCGGAGTGTGTATGGGAGATGAAGAAGCAGGCCTTCCCCAGAGGATTTCTGCCTTTCTTTATCACCCAGCTTGCACCCTGCCCACGGCCATGTCTATGGTATTGGTCTCTTCCTGTTCTGCAGTGATTTATACAGAATTTGGAATAAGCAGAAGGACATTGGGCTTCCTTGAAAATAAAACCTACAGATGCACATGGGAAGAAGTGTTTTGTTGTCTTCTCTCCCTGTGAGGTCTTCAGATACAGTCTGTAATTAATGGAACATCATATTTTCAGGTGTTTGCAACCATATATTTCCATCTGTGAAAATCTGGCTTGCCCTAAATGTCAGTGAAACACAAATGTTTTTGAAAGCATTGAGCTGAACCCACAGGATGACTTGCTGCAGTTGTTTGAAATGTGAAATGTAATTTATATGTAAGAAAAGCAGACTTCATGTACTATTTAGTTTTTGTTGTTTTGAACCCATTAGACTTACTCTAGGAGTAGATTTGGCCTTTATGTGTTATCATTGAGAGGCTGTCACAGCTCTTGGATTCTTAAAGAGGAGTAAGTTCCCATGAAGCATGTAGTCTCTTCCATACCAGACTGTACATTTGATTTCCTGCCTCTCCAGGAAATGAAAAAATTATGTCTGCCATGTAGAATAAGGCCAATATATGAATCAGCATTTCAGTACATCTAGACAAGTGTCTGACTGTTGCTTCTGGTGGAGAATGGCATTATTGTTATTCTTCTCTTTTTATCAAGTAGATTAAATTCTTCTGTCAGTAGTACATAAATAGAAATAACATCACAAGGTGGGAAACCAGCTCTAGAGCTAAACTTCAGCAAGTCTATAGAATGCGACTAAGACTTCCAATGTAATGAGGGCTTATCAAGGCATCTGAACCAGTGTGAGTGGTATTTGTATCTCTTAGAGGCTCTTTTAAGGGAGAAGAGACAATAATAGAAATGATGCAGCTGAATATGTGCCTTCTCAGTTAATTTTGTATGTCGTAAATGTTCTGGGTATTCCTCTTAGCAGTATCACATTAGCCTTTACAGTGTGGTCATTATATAGTGATCCATCAATATTTTGCAATTACTCATCCCCTGAGGACTGTTTATGAAGTGTTTGTGTGCTGCTAGAAGTACAGAGTGGATGTTTCACAAGAAGCGTGCAAATTTTGTAAAAAGAACTGCACTCATAGGTGTAAGACGAAACAAAGTTGTTGATAATCTTTATTGCACACTATTTCCCAAGATACTTTAAAAAATCAAAACAAAAAATGTCATAAGAATTAAATTATATAGAAGAGGCGGGAGGAGGAATTGAGAAGCAATGAGGTAAGTAGTGATGAAGCGTATTTTCAGAATGTGAAACAGAGTTGATGAAACAGAGACATAATAGAAGTCTAATCCAGACAACATGATCTGCAGAGACTTAATTGTCCATCACTATTTAGAGAGAGGAATTTAATGTACTGCCATGTTTTTAGTGATGTTTACCTAAGTGTATTAGACAGGTAACACAAATATTTAGAACCAAGGCAGTTGTAATAGTCTATGGATACCTGCAGACATCTCAAACTTCAAAATGTTATTTTATGCAAACAAGCAGGATGAAAGTAGTATGAGTCAGGGTTCTGCTTAAGTTGCACCTTTGGAGCAGTTTCCTAGCTAGTCCGTTAATGAGTCACAGAATCACAGAATCATAGAATACTATGAGTTGGAAGGGACCCACAAGGATCATCTAGTCCAACTCACCATCTAACGCCCGTACAGAGACCGAACACCTCCAGGGACGGCGACTCCACCACCTCCCTGGGCAGTCCATTCCAATGTGCAATCACTCTCTCTGTGAAAAACCGCTTCCTAACATTCAGTCTAAACCTCCCCTGGCATAGCTTGAGGCCATGTCCTCTCGTTCTGGTGTCGTCAGCCTGAAAGAAGAGGTCCACACCCACCTGGCGGCAACCTCCCCTCAGTTAGTTGTAAACAGCAATCAGGTCACCTCTGAGCCTCCTCTTCTCCAGGCTGAACAACCCCAGTTCCCATAGTTCCTCCCCATAGGGCTTGTCCTCCAGTCCTTTCACCATCCTTGTCGCCCTTCTCTGGACCCTCTCAAGCAGCTTAACATCCTTCTTCAACTGGGGAGCCCAGAACTGCACACAGTACTCAAGATGTGGTCAAGTGATAATAGATGAGAACATTGTAAATGACCTAGTCAGTCTTGTTATTTTTATTATCCTATGCTTGTCTGCTATCTGTAGCTTGAAATGTTTCTGATTTTGGACTCAGCACATTTTCAACAGAAGATAACGTCAGGGTTTTTTTTAATTTCTCATTTCTATGAGCTAGAGGATGTACAAGCAGGTAGATACAGGATCCCTTCAGAAGAGGCAGGTCACACTGCCTTAAAAATTGCAGCAATGACAGTAAATGTCTGCAAAATTGCTCTACAGGAGAACTTCCTCCTTACAGTCTGCTCAAGGCCTCCGTCCTCAGGAGTGTGAGCTATTTATGCCTATAAATTGGGATATTATAGCTCCTCTAGCTGGCCTTATTCATGGAATCTGAAATTAGTCCTCCTTCTCTTCCTGAGTAGGTGGAATTATTTTCAGAGCAGTCAAAGTCTTTTAAAGTCTCAGGAGAAATATTTTTACATGGCTGGTGCAGAGTCCTTAAATGGAATTGCCTTATGGGGTATTCATATATCTTTCAATTGATTGCGTATTTAAAGTCCAACCTGATGAAAGCAATCATGTACACAGTGACAAAAGTTCAGGAAATACATATCAGCAGAATTTATGTTTTAAATCCAATCAAGAATAAGGAAGGGTTATTATTTTTACAGGTGTATTTTTATAACGTATACTTAGTGTATGTTCATGTGTGTGTGTGCATGTGTGCATATCTGCAGACACATCTGTCATGTAATACTCAGCAGTAGTATGTAATATGCAAACATAGCTATTTCATCAGTCCTTGTGATGTTCATCTTGATGATAATGAGTGAGAAAAATCTGTATATTTCTTTGCAAATGGTGATGGAAGTAGCAATGTTCTTCCAGACTTTCGCTTTAGATTATCCTTAATGAATTAATGTGCTGCTATGGAGTGAGCAGACAATGCTGAGGTATCGTGGGGATAAGATGTAGTCCAAGTGTTGTGGTTTACTAAAAGTGATCTGGAGCTTTTTTCTGGTGGTTCTGCAAGTCTGCCCAAAAAGAATTTTTTCACCCTTTCCATCTCTTGGCAATATATTTCTAAAATTGTTAGCATGTCTTGTGGACATTCCATTTGTCATCAGTGTACATGTATTACTCTGCTCTCAGACCTCATGGTTAACTAGATTCTGAGCTCAGAATCTAGTTTTCTTGGGGAAAGAAATCTGAGCAAAAATTAGTCAGCCCAACACTATTTGCACAATTAGACAGTAAATGGTACTTACTTGACCTGTCACATGTAACATGAGCAGAGTGACTACACACACTTAAGATGTGGGGTGTAGGCTGGGCATTACAGTGTATATAATCATATGAAAATGCTTCTGGAGTTGTGGTTTTTGTGATCTTCCTCTAATTAAACACCAACTCCTGTATTCACTGCCCCTCACAAATTATTTCTCTAACACTGCAGGATAACATGAAGATATCAAGAATGGATTATTATTAATTTTTAGCTTGAATAATTTTTCAATCTATCTTAGCATTTTCACATTGTAGAAATAAGTACTGAGTTAATAATTTTGGCACTATTACTGAGATAGTATAATGATGAAAAACTAGAGTATAATAGAACAGAGGATTTTCAGATGTGGGGGTGGTTATATCCTAAAAAATGAAAGCACAAACTCAGGTTTGTGCATTCAAAGTCTAGGGCAAGACCCCAGTAAAGTTTGAAGTTTTGCTATATTTGTGATATACGTATTTATGTATTAGGCCCCTGAATAAGGGACTGTTATGGATATGTATTTTCAAAATAAAACTTAAAAATACAAATACTTTGAAGTACAAAAACATCACCAGAACTGAGTATTTTGTTTCAGACTTTTTATCCTGGTTCTCGAACTCAGTTGAAATCTGCAGTGGTGGCTCTAGGTGGCACATTCTAACTGTTTCACTAATGCAAATGGATTATGAAGGTGTCACCTCTGTGTCAGCAGTTCAGGCTGAGTCAAAGAGACATAGTGAATGTCCATTGGATATACATGGATGAGCTCATTCCAGTACCTCTTGGATGGACATGGAGTATCACATTTGGAGGGACAAATCAAGAAGTTAATGAGAAGAGACTGAACAGTTGGTCCTTTCAATGCCACACAAGCAGAAAGGACAAGACATTTTTTCTTCTGCAACCTCAGTTTTGTTGTTTTCTTACATGCAGAAGAACATTGCATTTGCAGTTTACAGAACACATCTATCCACAGGTATTAAACAAGGAGGGGTTTTAAAATAGAGTGAAAATAGACAGTAGTGTCATAACAGGTGCAGTACGTGCATTGCTCCCTGCCTTGCATTTATTTCAGGCCAAGTTTTAGATGTCAAACTCGATGACTTTTTATGAGCACTTTTTCAACGCTTAACTGAAGGCATTTGTGCTAACCCAGAATTTTTGTATTGTAGTAATGTAAAAATAATAACAATAATGATAAAAATATGAAGTATCAGAAGTGCAATTTCATTTTTTATTTTTCCAGTAATTATCTTAAAATAAGATAGATTAACAAGCTGGGTGTAATTTTTGCTGGTTTTGTATATTGCTCACCAATCTGAAGTCAGGAATATTCCTGATTACATTACATGAAATGATATAATAGTACATTTTATTGCATGAAAGCTGAGATTTTTCCCTTCATGCTGTGAAGCAAATATAGAAGACCATATTGCAACTGGTGTAGAAAATTTATACAATGAATAGTCATTACGTTTCTAAAGGAATGGATGTTAGGGAAAAAAATACTCATGATGTGAAAAAGCCTGATATATCAAGGAAGGACGCTGAGTACCTCTAAGCACAGTAGAGGAAATGTTTGTACTTCAGGCATAAGATATTTTCTTGTTCATCTTTCAAGGCTAAAAAAGCTTCTAGTACTTTTAACTGAATTCCTCTGAACTCAAGAGTTTAAATGTTTTAGCTAACACATTTAAAATCATTTCATTCTTGTATTTGATATCACATTGCTAAAAACACAGTCACAATAGTTGTATTGTTCATATTTTATATGAGTTACCGCCTGCACTGGGACATCTGGGTGATATGGTTTAGATGATGGGATGGTGATAGGTAATAGGTTGGACTTGATGATCTCAAAGGTCTTTTCCAACCTTGTTAATTCTGTGATTCTGTGGTCTGTTGTCAACGTCATGCCATTTTCTGCTTTCATTTTTATGGTATGTTTTGCTTGTAGTTTTTGCTGTGTGCTTTGCACTGTTTCTTTTCTCTGATTATTGCTTTTTATTTAACTTTAAAACTTACAAACAAGTCTTGTCTAAAAGAATTAAGTATCTTAATCTCAGCCTTGAAGAAACATCAACATATGATTAACTACATTTTTTTCTCCTGATCATGTTTTGTGGCAAAACAATGTGAAGTAAAATCGTTCTAGAGCACCTTATGGATTGCATATGAAAACTAGCCTATGAAATGTGAAGAAGGATGAAACTACAAAGACATTCTCTTTTTTTTCCCACAAGAAACTAATTCCCACTCAGAAGAGAAATAGTACTCTTGTTAGGAGCCAATTTGTAGACCTCATTCCATGAATAAATGTAACATGGTGTTAAATTTGACAAGGTCAGCGACACTATATTGATTCTACTTCAATACAAAATACCAGCAAAAATACTATGTCTTCCAAAAATAAAATAGTCATGTATAAGCATTTCATAAAAAACCAAAGTTGTACACTTGAAAAGAACCTCTACATATATTGGATATGTTTTTATGCCATAACAGCTGCATTTTATGAATCTGTTACAACCAACATAATAATGGGTAGCTCATTCAAAACCTCTTTAACAGAAATGTAGAATTCTCAGTAATGGTCTTTTACAAACCTTCTCTAGTTCATCATCAAAGTATCTTGTTAAATAAGCTGCAGACTCAAGAACTCCATGGAGAATGAAAAGTTAATTTCAAATCTGTTAATTAAAGAAAACTAAAAAATTGTGTGGCCGATGGGAAAATCTATGTCTTCGTCACATCTGTACCATCATGCGGGTTAAGGAAAATGGAGAAATTACATATTCCCTCTAGGGCCTTTTCATGCTAATGTGTTGTAGTGCCATATGAGGTAAACGTGAATCCAGTCATTAGTTTTCTTTGACAGCATAAAATAAGTTTATATTAAAAAAAATGAACATAGTATTCCAATAAACACATTTATATTAGTTATGTATTCCCTGATCAACAAAACTGAGTCATTATGTCACAACGCAAGGGAGGCTTCACAGGTTGGTTGAGATTTCGGGTTCATCTGTGTCCTGTTCCTTATGATGAGTATCATGTAACATCACCGTGCCTCAGAAAACATACAGCTATCCAATTGTGTGCTGCCTGTTGTGTTGGTAACACCCCTGCTGTTGTAGTAACAATTAGCAAGGATGAGCTCCTTCAGAAGAGTGCTGAAGATCTTATGTATCTTTCATCAATAAACATTACAGTGGTTACTTTTATGTAACATTTCACTTTTTATTACAGCAGTTTATCTGTTAGCAGAAGGCAAATAGACATTGTTTTTCGTAAAGAACCAGATCATTCTTCAAAATATAATAACCTTAATTTCCTATTTTTGACTCCTATTGATTGGCTTACGGTAACCAAAGTCTAATATATTCTTTTGCTCCATTTTTACATCAGGTAACATTTTCTTAAATATTCTTGTTTGACAGCCAGTTTCTTGGGGACAAGAAAGCATAGATGTAATAGAGCATTCAGGATAGACTTCAGTGCACATGACATAGTTAGTGGGTGTTGTGTTAGACGCTCTTTCATGTCTAACTGGAGGGAATTAGGAATGTTCCCTGTTAAATGCAAGTTTTTTTCTGGATTCAAAAACACAAAAGAAATCTCAAACAAATTCTGGTGCTGCTGATGCATTTAAATTTCGCTTGCAGACAGGCAACACCCTCCTGGGCATTTGTAATTGCCTAGCACTGGCCACATCTTTTGTTGATAAACTTCATTATCACAGGATCCTCTAATAATTAGCCTCAAAAGGATCTCTGGAGATCATGTGGTGAAGCATTCCCCTCCCTGCAGGATCAACTGATCACGTTGTTCAGGACTTTGTCAAACTGACTTTGAGCATGTACAATGTTATGCAGTCTCTCTGGAACACCTGTTTCAGTGCTTGATTACTTCTCATGTCATTTTTTCCCCTTCTTAATATTTTCATTGATAGTGTTTGCTACTTTTTCCTTCTGTATATTTGGTATTATTAGGGGAGAGTTCAGGCTGAGGAAATTCATTCCCCGCTCATTCTTGGATGTCTGAAAAAAACACTGTGTTCACTGATCTAGTAGACACTTTTTTAAAGTTAAAAAGAGTGACCAGAGAGTGACAGTTAGCTGCTTATGTAAAATTCTTGAGATTGGTCATCAATTCTTGAGCAGCAGAGAAAGTTTTAAACTCTGGGACTTGAAATCTGTCAAATATAAGTATGCCAGATAAGTGCATCTTCCAGAGACTTAATTTATTCCTGGATGGACAGAGGTATGCTATTGGTGTGACTGGAAGCTGGTGCTTCTATATCCAGCTCATCCAGTCACCTGCCTTTCATGAGAGGCAGCTTCGGGAAGATTAGGGGTACACTGCCCAAAAATGAGTATGCTAATACTTCTGTAGCTAAAATCGTCACTAACTTCATGCTGTATTCATAGAGTCAGAAGTTCCACAGCCACAGATTATTATTTTCACTTTGTCTGACCATCTGTGTTACATAAAGGGTAGATTTTTTCAACTATTTTTAACAATTAAGACAATGCTTATGAGAATAACCTTAAAAATACAGAGACTCTACTATATGATAATAATTCAAATTGTTAATTAGCCCCTCTATTAAAAACATATTCCTTTTTCTAGTCTTAGTGCATAAACTCTCAGCTTCTTGCTACTAGATAAATTGTGGTACTAGACATTTTAGGAAGCATATCATTATTCATTAAACAGGATGTCTTCTTTTAAAATATTTTATAATTGGAGATACCAATCGGTCTTCCATAATGTAAAAGTTGAAATATTAATTAAATCCTTCCATTGCAAGATCCTAGAACTTAGATGCCCTGAACCTGCATCTGTTTTCACTCATACTCATCCTTACTCTTCTGTCTCTCATTTTCCTGTTATCTATTTATATCCAACTTCCTGCAAGAGTCAACATATTATGATTTCATTTACTTTCTGTGTGTTTAAGCATATTCATTTAGTAGTTCCTTTAGAGACTCTGGGATTATATGTATAAAGAATGTTTTTCTTCTGTTTTCTAATGACTAGTACATTTATTTCTAATATATAAACTGTGCATGAGGTTTTACTGTACCTCTGTTGTCATTGTAAGAGTAACATATATGTGTTTCAGCTTTTGTACCATTGTGACTTTCAACTTTTCCAAGACAGAACAAGAGAACATTTATGTCACTGGTTGGTTTTACTTTGATAGAAGGATAGTCAGAATTACTATTAAAATGTCTAGCAGTATAAACTCAGGTGAGATGTCATCAAAAATTAACACATCTACATAGTCAGCAACATCCAAGAGAGAACAAAAGAATGAAAATACACCCACATGACCATAAAAGATTACCTTCTGGGGTAGTGCAGCATGAGATGATTCCAGAAAATTTGGTGCTGTACACTTGTTCTCTATTCTTGTGTCTTCCTATAGAGGATATTTTTGAAAGAGTTTAGGCTCTGTTGTGTTTTACCTTAGGATATTTTCTTTTTGCTTTGTCTTTATTGGAAGAAATTAGTCTCCTTCCATTCGGTAAAATGTATTCCTTAATGAGATGGTCACCATACAAACCCCATTCCTTTTGCTATACTAAATGTTTTATCTTCCTAACATTTTCTCTGTAAAGTTTGCTGCTTCTGCCAATGAGATGGTCACCATACAAACCCCATTCCTTTTGCTATACTAAATGTTTTATCTTCCTAACATTTTCTCTGTAAAGTTTGCTGCTTCTGCCAATGAGATGGTCACCATACAAACCCCATTCCTTTTGCTATACTAAATGTTTTATCTTCCTAACATTTTCTCTGTAAAGTTTGCTGCTTCTGCCAAAGACTTCAACTTGTCTCCATTTTACTTTGAGGGCACTTTTATGGATCTCATGCCAATTATGTATTCCTGTAAAAAAGCAAGAGCTCACTAAAAACTCTACACAAGAATTCATGAAGGTTTAACATGTGGTACCAGTGGTGCTTTGTGATATTAGAAAACTGATTCACCTGCAGTGAATTCCTTGACTTTATTGGATTCTAACATAGATAAAGCAGCAGTAAGATACAGAGCATTATTTATTGTAAAATTCTAGACTGAAATTAATATTAGAGTATGAGGAAATTGTACTGTGTGATTTATAACCTTGATTTCAATTACTTGAAATTTTTTAAAGTTACAGGTCAACTTCTTGTCTGGTATAAATCAATGAAATGGCTGTTTATGCTAGTTGCAGATATGATTACTTATTGTGAGTTTTTTCATAACTCTATTCTTTCCTTCAGATATTAGAGAAGAAAAGCTCCACAGCCATACTTCAGAATGTCAAGAACTGTAGAATTGATTCCTGTGGGAAATTTGCATCAGCTGGGCCCATTTAACCTGATCATTTTTTATTGTAGCTGATCAAAAATTAAACAGACTGTATTATGCCTTTAACTTCTTACGTGGTAACAGTTTAGGATTGCTTTGAAAAGATAAGAGATGGGTGTACTTTTATGTAAAACTTTTGTTAAATTACAAGGAAAAATGTGGAAGTGATACAGAATTTAGACTGTTCATAGATCATTTCAGATAGGAATATAATATACTCCCTCTAGTGATGAATAGGTCATTTCCAAAATTTTCATAAATTTATGAGATTACTTCTTCAAAGTGTTGTTGACTACTAAAACTTGGAAACAATCTTTTATGTTCAGGTGGCACATGGTACCCAATATGCTTTATTGCATACATATTTTGAATAATATCTCAACAAGGAGTTGTAATGTTCCATTAGATGTACCTGAATGC